>OY997392.1:3930010-4453117 GCA_963921505.1 Phakellia ventilabrum
TACAGAGAATAAAGGGACTTTATGAAGATCTGCCGTAGCTCGGAAAAGGCAGCGTTCTTCAAGTCATCTTCGATCGCACTGATGGCACTCTAGTCTCCACGTGCACGAAGGATACGTGAATACTACAAACCTTCAGATTGTGGCAGGCTTCCCTGGGAAAGACTATGTAACCAGATCTCTGCTGTCTGCTCTTCGCTTTTGAGCAAAACTAAACATTAACCGCGGCACCGCAAGCCATATATGGTTACATAACCGAATGGCCAATTGTGCAAGGCTACCCAGCTACACAATGGGATGCTGGTTGGGCATCCATGTGGAACATGTACATCCAAAATGGTCCCGAAATGTACAGTTTCTAAAGTACATGGTACCTAGTGGTCCCAGGCCACTTGGCATAAATGACTCGGGTGTTCTTTGCTTATGAACTAGACTGAGAGCACACTTTTACATACTTCAATCATAGATAAAATAGCTTCCCCTAAAGAGAAACTACATCTATGGTACAGCATGGGATGTGCTCTATTTGGAATATCAGCTGACCCCACCCCTTCTACACTTGGCACCTACCATTTCTGTGGCAGTATTGTGAAGAGCGTCGAGGCAGTCAGAAAAACTTGCAAACTCTTTCTAATAAGCGCGTGTTGCACAAAACACGCTACACTGTTGTTTACAGTATGTACGTATACCGACATACACGGAATTTCACGGGCGATGTTCTAAAAATAGTAGATTCTAATTTTGGATTCTTCCTTTTATGGGTAAAATTCCACTGCTATTTATATGATTCGTTTCTGGGCTTCTGAAGAAAGTTTGAGCTCAAGTCTGTACAGAGTGTAACTTCTAAATTGTGTACATAGGGCTATCACTATACGTACATAGTTCATTTCAGCTGTGCTAATTCAAGATGCAGGCCATCAAATGTGTAGTTGTCGGCGACGGGTAAGTCAGATTGGGCCGCCATTTTGCATGGGTGTGTTCAAGTACGTGATAGCCTTTGTTGTGAGGCCTGGGAGAACTATGTGTACAGGACAGGACTACCGTCCATTTCCTACCCGCGGAGTAGTCTGGGAGGAACAAGCCTTGCCCTCTGAATCAATTTCTTTCCGGATATTAATTGTATCTAACGGTATACATGTACTACATGTAAGACCTTCAAGGGTAGGGTCTTTCTAATACACTGGTTGTAGCAGTGGAAAGCTGGGTAGTTGTGCAGTCAGTGTTGGCATGTTGTAGGTACAAGATGTGTGGCCTGAGGCAATGTGGGTGTGTCCCGTTTGAATATGATGCCAAATATAGAATTCTGTATTGCACATCGAGTGGTACTTAATCCTCTTTAAAAAGAAGAGTACAATGTAGGATGTTTTGAGAGAAAAGTTAGCTTTCAGCCAAAAGGCAACTTGGAAGCTTCTACATGTGTTTGTTCACTGTTTGCATTTATTTCCTCCAGGGCCGTCGGTAAGACTTGCCTCCTCATTAGTTACACAACCAATGCCTTCCCTGGTGAATACATCCCTACAGTGTAAGTTGGGGTGGTGATGTGGTGGTGACATGCATACTTAAATATGTGGGTGTGATTAACATTGATGTACCCATATAATGTGTATGGAAGTTTGGGTATGGGTAGAGAAGTGTGAAACTAGATATGCTGGTATTATAGCTGCTGACTTTGCTAGGTTCACAGGTGTATCACTTACTTATTGTGTCAGCATTCTGCTGTAAAGATTAGCATTCTTGAGCTATTTTTGCTGCTACCCACCCATGGCATCTCTGGCCTTGAATGATGTGGTCAAAAAGTAACTTGGTTTGAACACCCAGATTCTTGCTGTAGTTGTTAAATACAGTCTTCTGCTGAAGTTTCCAGTGCACTACCCATGCTTGAATCACTATAATAATTATGTAACAGTTTTGAAGTGTGTAATGAAGCATGTAGTGGTGGTTTACTGACTGTAGCTGTGTATGCTTGTGTACGAAAGCCAGCCCAAGTAGTGACTCGTGGGGGGTGTGACTGTTAAGAGGTGATAAATATCCCGTAGACCTCCACCTACACATGCAGATTCAGCACATTCATGGCATTTCCTCAGACACTTCAAGGATTCATGCCGTCATTGCTAGCATTCATAGGCGTGGCTGTGGGGTCGCTCCCAAATCCAGCATTGTGTATCCATGAATAATATAGACACACCATCATACATGGTGGGGCATGTGTTCCCGACTCAGTGGACTGCATTCCTTAACCTCACATGACTCCAATATATACACAGCAGTGAAACAAGATGGCCTAAATTGGGGGTGCTGTTGGTCAATTTTCTCTGGGAAGGGAGGACCTCCTTGTGTCTGGGGTTTGCCAACACGCTTGCCTTCTGTGGGCAGTGGAGTGAACAGGCATGCAGAATACCCAATGTTCTGGTGGCTTTCTCTGTTTCCCCCCATGCTAACCTACTGCCAAGGATCAAAAGATCATGGTCCTGTTGGAATTTCCTGTAAACCTTTTCTTAGGAAGCAGTCAACTCAGCATGTAGGTAGACAGGTAGTACTGTGGTCATTGCCCACTCCTCCTTGCACACAGTCCCCCAAGACTTTCTAAGGCTTTGCTGTCTGTGGTTCTGAGTCTGACAGTGTTTAAATTCGATTACTATACTCTCTCAGCTACAATGTACAGTGTGCTTATGAACTGTGTGGTCATGAGTTTGCAAGTATCTTCCTAATTTGGATAAAAACAACACTTGACTTGCAAGGCTATAGGCAGCACTTGCTGTGTTGTGTATGGTTAGATATGGACAACAAGTTTTATTTTTCGGTGTAGTTGTTGATAACTTTACTTTATTGGTTGTTAGATCTGAGCTATCATATATAGTACACTCCACACATAGTATTTACACTCCTTGCACCTCCAACTACCATTTGCATGTATGCTTAGATCTATATATCTGCTAACCACAACAGTAACTGCTCTTCATGTGAGATCACAGAACATACTTATCCACAAGGCACATTCTTTGTTTTGTATTGGAACCCTTCCAATGTTCTCTCTCTATCTCTTCCCGCCCTCCCTCCCTGCAGATTCGATAATTATTCCGCTAATGTGATGGTAGATGGCAAGCCCATCAATCTTGGGCTCTGGGATACGGCTGGTAGGTGGTGCTTGTCTGTTTAGAGTAGGCCCCTTTATTTCACTTCGTCATAAAAGGCGGCTATTTACATGTATGCATGTATGTTTGCACTGTGGAGAAATTTGATACCGTCATGTTGTCTGTCAACTGGGGTGTGAGCCATACTGAGCTGCATAGTTACTTGAATGGTTGTGTAGTCTCTGCCAGTCTGCGTTGCTAGCCTACTATTGATTCCAGCTGGTTTGCAACTTCTTTATACATTGTGTTGCTGGTGGAGTGCTTAAAATAACATAACTGGCAGTCACTCTGGCATGCTTTGAATCACATGTTTGTATACTCACAGGATCACCTTATCGAGTAGTATGCATGTACATGTACATGTATGTGCATTCGCCCACGTGTATATGTATATGCCATGAAAAGAAGGGTGGGCTCACAAGTGTTTACATAATATTATGTAACCATGTGTAAGTCAGCATATCTGCCATTAGAAGATGCATGCACGTCTCATAGGATATTACACCATCTAGTATCTGTAAAGGCTTCATGTGTTCTTAATCCAGTTGCTGGCACTGTACGTACCGACTAATTTCTCTTATTCTTCAGGCCAAGAAGATTACGACAGGCTAAGGCCACTCTCCTACCCTCAGACAGTGAGTAGTATCGCTTGTTGTGTATTCATACAAAGTGCATAAGAACTTAACCCGTTCCCAAGTAGTGACTGTTGTGAAACGCACTGTCTCCCTCTTCCCTCCAGGACGTCTTCTTGATATGCTTCTCATTAGTCAGTCCTGCGTCCTTCGAGAATGTCAGAGCAAAGGTGAGAACTGTACGGTTTTCATACACACAGTACGTAGGAGGGTTTGGGAGAGTAGTACCAAGTTGTTTGGAGGATACTACCAAAGCATCCAGTGAATGAGATTTGAGTTTGGTACAGGTGTAGGTATCATGAGAATTTAAACCAGCCTGTGTTTCCAAGTAGACGGCTTTGCTACCTTATGAAATTATCCCGCTTTCTCTCATTCGAGACCAAAGAAAAAGTGTGCACCCAATGGGGTTCATATGTATTACAGTAGCCTGGCATTGCCATTCACTCCCTATGGTTATGTTTGTAAACTGCCCCTCTCACTCTCCCCTTACTCTCCGTCCCCCCCCCCCCCCCCACCACAGTGGTATCCTGAAGTCAGCCACCACTGTCCGAACACACCCATCATCCTAGTGGGTACAAAACTCGACTTGCGCGACGACAAGGAGACAACCGAGAAGCTAAAGGAGAAGAGGCTAGCGCCCATCACATACCCCCAGGGCTTGTCGATGCAGAAGGAGGTCAGTGCAGTCAAGTACCTCGAGTGCTCGGCGCTCACACAGAAAGGGCTGAAGACAGTATTCGATGAGGCAATCCGAGCCGTACTACAGCCGCAGAAAGTTCCAAAGAAGAAGAACAGATGCACACTGTTGTAAGGGAAAATTATGTAATAAACGTTCTTTGTTATAACACATCCACTAATTATATCATTGGTGTTGTATATTGTACGACCTTTTTGACTTCTGAATAGATTCTTTTTTTTTTCTTTCCAGAGATATTATGTATATACATGTACGCATCTGGCTAAACCAACAATGGGAATTTGTGTTTCATACCTATGCTCAGTTGCTATGCTCACTCGCTTTGTGTTGAGTGTTGTACGTAAATTCTGCATGCAGCCATTTTGTTCACCAGTGTATTATAGAGAACTGAATATTGTAGCAATTTAATCTAGCTTTTATTTAAGAATTATTATTATTATGTTATTATGTTCTGTCCGTTTCTAGAGTGGAGTTATATATAATATTATACGTATTTTTAATTCTGGAGATGTGCAACATCTCATGGTGGGCTCTTATTAGGTCACTGCCCAGTGGGAAAAGTTTCCCTCTCCTTATATGGAATTAAGTTACATTACTGATCTTTTCACCCTAGCCTGCACTGATACCTGTAACCATCACGTTTGAGCATGCATGTTGGGTACATCGCTAAACTTACATGCCTTTAGCACAGACCCTGGCATCCACTGTGCTAATTGTTCAGAGTTTTGACTATTTTTAGCCAGTCCTGCAATATTATTGTAGCAGAATGCAAGGTCATTGGCTATAGGTTATTTGGGAGTGTACACAGTGTACATGTACGATATACCAGGAAACATGATGTAATTTCAAAACAGATACATCATTTCTACAGTTATTGTCTCAGTCTAAAAAGTAGCATGTATATGTACAGCTAACTGCTAGATTTGTGGTCTGCATAATCATACCTTTTAAAGTCTTCACAATTAAGTTGGTGGTGGGGGGGGAAGATCAATGTTTGTGGGTTAGTAAAGATTACTCTGGTTCTGAGCAATTATGCATAATATGATGTCATGTACACAGTACTGTACAATACTGATGATGGGTGTGGTATAGACACTGGTTACAGGTACACATCATCTGCTAGAGTAAGGAATCCTGATCTCTGGCAGACTTGCTCGGCTCTCAAACCCAAACTCCCCCTCTCCGGCCTCCCCCGGCTCCAGTCTCCTAAACACCCCCCCGGGGCCCTGCCCCGCCCTCTGCAGCTCCTGTCCAAGACGCTGCTCCCTCAGTAGCGCCTGGTACTGCCTCTGCAGCCGACCCTTCTGCGGCTGCAGGTCTGAGGTGGTCCCCATGAGCTGCTGGAGCTCCGCCCGCAGCCTGACGTTCTCCACCCTGATCCTCTGGGTGTGCTCCTGCAGACACTCCGAGGCTTGCTGGGTGGGAAAAGTGGAAGAGAGAGGACTTGGTCACGCAACTACAGGAAGTGGGCCGGGGGTAGCCTCATTCCCGGGCTCTCCACCCTGGGCAGAGGCCTGGGAGACAGGGGGTGCATGTATCATCGGGAGCGTACTGAACCAATGAAGCATATACAGCCAGCTTTTGCTGTAATTGGCTCAACGTGCTCATAATCCTGACTAAAATATGGTATACCAGACAAATTGGCCCACTAATAGACACTTATGTGGTGCACATTAATTAGGGAACAGGGACTGCTACAGCAGGTCCTAGCTATAGTATTATTTAGTACGTAGTATGGTCTGGTTCCACTTGCTGCTAGAAGTGGTCCGGCCAAACAATGGATTACAACAAGGCTAGGTACAAGTAGCCTCGTTCCCTCTCCCCCCCCCCGCCGAAAGAAAATGAGGAAAGATCTTTACTTTTTTTCACACAGTGTGGGGGAGAGCCTAGCAATGAAGCTAAGCAGTTACACTAATCAGTTACTTCCTGACGAACGGATGTATGTTCGTCAGGAAGTAAAGAAAAGCGAATCTGATTGGCCATTCATTGTACTTTCGTATAATAAGAGACGTCACCACGCCCATTTTTCAATATATTTACATACCTGTGAGGTACAAGTAGACAACATATGTACGTGTACATGTACATGCAGCTAAAACAGTTTACAAAGTGAAGGGCGCAGGCCTGTGTAGCTACATCTCTAAGCCCAGACTCCAAGCATACACAAGTACACATTCTACAGCTACTGTACACGCTGCACAAAGAACAGGGTCATGAAGAGAAGCTTTTAAGTCGAGTTAGCAGACGTAAATTAGTGGCTCTAAGGATGAGGTGCATGTATCACTGATGGATAGTCCAGGCTACTGTAGAATATAGTAGGCCTGCATGCAATTTTGCAAACATTGGTCCACCTCAAGATGTAGTAACTAGAAACAGTGTCACATACCCTACCATACCCTACCATACCTTGCTGGCCTTGTCAGCCATGGCCTTCAGTCGAGCATGAGTGGAGCCCTCCAGTGCCCTCTTCTCCTGGAGGAAGCTGGTCTTGAGGGAGCGGACTTTGTCCTCATGGCGGAATCGTTGCTCCTCCAACTGCCACTCCAGAGCAGCCACTTCTTGTTCCTGTTCCCTCTGTAGGAGCTGTGTGTGTGTGTGTGTGTGTGTGTGTGTATGTAAGTGGGGGGTTGTGTGTATGTGTGTGTATGTGTGTGTGTAAGTGAGTGTGTATGTGTGGGTGTGTATGTGTGCATGTGCTGTGTATGTGGGTTTGTGTGTGTGGATGTGCATGCGTGTGTGTGTGTGTGTGCGTGTTGTGTGTGTCTGTGTGTGTGTGGGTGTGCGAGTGTGTGAGCATGTGTGTGTGTATGTGTGTGTATGCATGCTTGTGTTTGTGTGAGTGTGTTATGACGTCAGGCCTTCATTTCTAGGCTCTCGGGGACGGTCTACAATAAGACGTCAGATTTATAGACCAAACGCCGGCGGTAAGAGAAGTGCAACCAGGAAGTACCCACGCTCATTATCTCGTGGTTGGCCGCATGAGCGATATTGTTTACGTAATCATTTTTTGTGATGGCCGGCTAGGTAGCCTCAAGCCAGGAGTTGAGAATCACTACTGTACAATGTACTGCAGTGCGGAAGACATGTGGCAGAAAGAAGATGGAGATAAAGGTATTAAAGTAGTAGATATAGCTGTAATATTGTTGGCTGACAGCAGATAGAGCGCTAGACGGAGAGTCTGGAAACAAGGATGTTGAGTCGTGGTGTGTAATAAAAATGTTTTCCAGGCACTAGAAGTAGTGGTATGGAAATGCCTTAGACTGCACTCTCCTAATACAGTTAGTCAATCACTGTGGAATGGCTAAGCCGGGTGGGGCTATGTGTGTGGTCAAAGGTCAATTTGCCTAGAATCAGTTAAATTTTGATATGTGGACACAGTTGTGACTAAAAATGTCCATGGGAGAGACCCCCCCTTGAAATTATTTTGTAGGGGGGGGTGGGGGGAAAGGGGGCTTCACGAAAATTGTGACCAGGCAAGAGTAGTCCACCTGCTCTGGTCTGGCCTGGAGTCCGGAGTCTCACATCGTTCTCATTGCTTGAATGATTAGTTTGTGGTACAAACGGACTCTGAAGAGTGGATGCAAAACTTTGAGTGCAGAAACCCCTTGTTATAATAAATTATTTTGAATGATTTTTCTTGTATTTCTTCCTTTATATTTCCCCCATCCCCGCCCCTCTCCCTGTCACCCCCCATCCCCTCCCCTCTCCCTGTCACCCCCATCCCCGCCCCTCTCCCTGTCACCCCCCATCCCCGCCCCTCTCCCTGTCACCCCCACAATAGAATTTTGTTTACTCTTTTTGTTAGAACTTCTGCTTACAAAGCTTCCTTTTTTATTGACATTGTACCACCTTGGAATTCTCTACCTGTTCATATTGTGGATAGCCCCTCACCTTTTGTCCTTCAAATGTGGATTCGAAACTAAATTAGTTTTCCATCTTTCTGGTGTTTTTTATTGTCTACATGTACTTTTATACTTATCTTTTATTAGCTCTGCACTATCTGACCAACCCCTATATTTTGCATTAAAATTTCCAAAAAAAAAATGTACAGATTCGTTCCCAGGCTCCACTCCCCATGCAGCTTATTTTTTGCAAAAAAGCTGGGGAGTGGAGGCTGGGAACGAGGCTAGCAACTGTCCTCACCTGTACAAAATCTCACCCTTCTCTTCTACCCCTACACATTACTCATTTGAGAAGTTGTAGCTGGCCCACAAGTGCATGTAGAAGTCAAGTGTGCAAGGGGACCTGGGAGGGGGCTAAGTCGAGACTGCAGTATACCTTATATCGTTCCAGGCTCTTGAGGTCTTTCTGGACTTTAGAGAGCTCATTCTCCTTCTCCAACAGAGTGGCATTCAGCCCTATGGGAGGGGGGAGGGTGTGTTCTTCATGTCAACAGTGGTGTAGGAAGCTGTAAAAATTTATGCAGTTACGTGGACGTTCCCTCATACACGTGCGTGCGCATATGACACACTCCTACACTGCATCACGTACAGATCAAACAGACAGTCGAAACGGAAGCATGCACATGCTCTAACCCTGTCAGAGATTAGTACACATACTCCTACCCCTCCCCCGTTAGCGTATCCCGGGATTCCCTAGTAACTGTGACTATCCTAGGATCATCCCGGGATGCACACACATACACACTCCTACCACCCCTGTTCAGGGTATCGCAGGATTCCCTAGTAACTGTGACTATCCTAGGATCATCCCGGGATGCACACACATACACACTCCTACCACCCCTGTTCAGGGTATCGCAGGATTCCCTAGTAACTATGACTATCCTAGGATCATCCCGGGATGCACACATACACACTCCTACCACCCCTGTTCAGGGTATCGCAGGATTCCCTAGTAACTGTGACTATCCTAGGATCATCCCGGGATGCACACACATACACACTCCTACCACCCCTGTTCAGGGTATCGCAGGATTCACTGGCCATACACATATATTCCTGCTCTTGCTCCACTCGCAGAGTAGCTCGGTATTTAACAATGGAATGTTGGCCCGTTGGGCTGTTATTTAACACAATTGTAGATTATTGCAAAAAAGTAATTTTCAGGGAAGAATAAAGCACAGTTGTTAATTAATGGAAACTACTGCAATTTTCGGTTATGTCAGTCAGAAATGTACAGTGAGTAAAGAAGGAAGTGCTCTCTATTCATATGTTGTGTGATGCGGGCATATCGTGACATCCAGGAAAATGTCTGTTCACATATCTGAGTATGTGTATGCATCCTAGGATGATTCTGGGATAGTCACAGTTACTAGGGAATACTGGCAGGGAGGGAGTGTGTATGTGAGCATCCCGGGATGAACCCAGGACAGTCACGGTTACTATGGAATCCTGGGATACTCAGAACAGGGGGATAGGATGGTGTATGTGTGTGCATCCCGGGATAATTTCAAAGTTACTAGGGAATCCTGGGATACGGCGGGGGGGGGGGGGGGGGGAGAGAGATTAGGAGTATGTATGTGTGTGCACAATGATCCTGGGATAGTCATAGTTACTAGGGAATCCCGGGATGCTCTGACAATGTGGCAGGAGTGTGTTTGTATATACCCCTCCCGGGATAATCCTGGGATGGACATATGCCTAGTTACTAGCTGCTTGAGTGGAACGAAAAAACAAACCATGAAATTCCTAAGTTACGTACTGTAGACACTTTGACACCTTTGTCATTTCATGGTGTCATTGGACATGAATTTTTCCCCGCGCTTTTCACGGAATCACTGTCGGCTGCTACGTGGTATCTATGCCAGCCCCCCTATCCCCCCAAACATCTTCCTACACCACTGATCAATATTAATAAAACATGTCATGTGACAGTTTGGCTACCTCATACCCAGCCACCCAGCTTTAACATGTACATCAAACAGTTTCCATAAGTGGCCTCTGAGGTTGTACTGATAGTAGGCAATAGTAGTACAACAGATACCCTGTATTACATTGTAATGCTCATAGTAGTAAACTGCCTATCAACAGATACCCCTTGTATTAGTCACATGCAGTCCATTCATTTACTCCCTAAAGTTAAAGCAATCATGCATATATGCAGCTTTTGTCGATCACTTAATTGCGGATATCGTAGTGGAAACGGCCTGGAATATCCAACTGTGCACAGTGGTGACCCCAAAGGTCAGCTTCCTACTCCAGTTGGCAGTCACAAGTGTGGACAGTAAGAATCTGCTTTCAAATCCAAATCCACCGACCTGCTTTCTTTTCCTCATAATCTCTGAGCAGCTCTTCCCTCTGTTGCTGGATCTCCCTCAGGTCCAGGGCATTCTGGTCATTCAGAGAGACAATCAGAGACTGCCGCTTCTGGGCCTTGCGGGACACATAGGTTTGATAGTCTTGCTGAAGGGAGGGAGGGAGGGAGGGAGGGAGGGAGATGGATGAATGAAGATAATGGTACCCAGGTAGTGGATACTTCTCTTAACGCTATGGAGTAGTTATCCCAGACCTTCCAGGGCATGAGAGGATCAGCTATTATTGTGATACCTACCAACAGCTAGCCTAGCGCACAAAGAATGAGCAAACCCCTGGGAATGAGACCACCACAGGAAGGGTCAATACATCTAACTCCTGCACTACAGTGGATACAGAAATACATATACTGTCTATGGCTTTCACTGCAAAAATAACCAGCTATATATACATATTTCATCCACCTCAAGAGCTTTACATGCTACAGCAGGAAATGTTATGATTATAATCTGCTTGTGCCCACGATGTTCTTGAAAGGGTATACATGTACACTGACATCCCATGTTTTACCATGCCCAAAAACCGTTATTTTGTAATATCAACTTCAAAGTTTTGAGTTATTCCTAATTTAAAGAATAACGAATACTTGCACTACACTACACCCACTCCTCCCCCATAAATCTTTTCTCTTCCTTCACTTTGAGTCTTGTATTGCTGCAATGTATTGTCTCATAGGCCAGTTTTGGCCTGCTTCTTATGTGGTGGGACGTAAAAATATAATCTATCTATCATAAATAACTAGCCGAAGTAGAAAAATGTACACTGTTATCTTCCGTAGTTTATGAACTCTTGCACATTGATAATTGGGTGAAGACTTACGCTCTCATGCTTTGTTCTTTCAGCTTCATCTTGCAACCACTCATTTTCCTTACGACTGGACGAAAGTCAAGAAATGTATTGGAGACCCTGCAGCACTCTATTGCAAAGTTATATATAGCAGATTATCAGTGGCCTCTTTTAAGTTTTGTCCTATAGACAGGCCAAAGTTTTCGAAGGAGATGTTTGCTGTTTGTTGTGAAAACTCATTGAACACCGTACACGTCTGGCTGCATTGCCTATTTGAATTCAATACTCTGACCTGTACATTTATGGTGATTTGTAAGATGATGGTTTGTTCCTGTAGCTAAACTTTAGAACTCTGACCAGTGAACGATCTATCAACGAAAGATCTAGCACCGACATTGTTAAAAGGATACAGGTCTTCAACTTGTTTCTTGAGTGTTACCAGCTCCAGATTCAAGTCATCAAGTCTGCAGAGGAAACAAGATAAGTACTGTAGAGGATCAAAATGACTCCAGCATGCACAGGCCTAGCAGGCCCTACTCTAGCTCGACTGAGCAGGCCCAGATTGTACTGGTATCCCATAGCCGACAAAAGAACAACATTCCACATGCACAGCTGCGAGATAAACTAGTCTCGCGGGCCGCGCGAGACTACCTAGATACTAGGATACTGACATGACCAGTCCTTTCTGCTTATGCGGAGCATTAATTGGAATACCGACTTACTCTCGCTTCAAAGCAAGCTCCCTTTCAACAGCATTGGGAGGCTTTTGTTCCTTGGACTCGTCTTCCTTCACCTTCCCCGCTTGCTTTTCTTTTCCTTTCTTTCCCTCCTTTTTTCCTTTCTTCTTTCCTTTAGGCATGTCTGATCCCGCGCCGTTATTGTTTACGAACTTCCATGGAGATATGATTGGGGGAGGGGCTGATCAGCACACGTTGCTCAGCTGTACTGCACTGTGGGCCAGGCAGCGGGCAAACCGGATGTATTAAGCGCGCAGCTGCGGCTCTCAGTCTCAGGGCGCACGGCAGGCCATTTGTACTGAGCGATAGGGCTGATGGTGATAGGACAGTAGAGCGATAGCCTCGTACCCAGGCTTCCCACGCCCAGATTTTATCTCGCAGCCGATTTTTCTCCACGGCTGCGAGATAAAATCTGGGCGTGGGAAGCCTGGGTACGAGGCTATAGAGCGATAGGTATGACGATAGGACACAGAGTAGAGCGATAGGACCGCATGATGTGGTGGTGGATAGAATCGGATACTGAGGCCCAGTGGTGAGGCCATAGGCCTAGTGGTGATAGGTCAGTAAGGCCATAGGCCTAGTGGTGATAGGTCAGTAAAGCCATAGGCCTAGTGACCATAGGACATTACCGGTAGAGCCATAGGACATTAGAGCCATAGGGCCGTAGGACTGAAGTTGATGGGACAGTAAGGCGCAACCTCCAGTCCAGGGCCACCACAGTTGAGGGACTTTTTAAACAAACTTACAATTATTAGGGGATTTTCTTAAACTATTGTTAGGGATTTTTTTTACTTCCTTTTAGCTATAGTGTACCTTCTCTTTTCTGTTTCGGTATATATTTAGTACACCACTCCGCGTGACGTCAAACAAGGCTTGGGGAGGGGCTGTATTTATGACGTACAACAGTAGCGCTAAGTCAGTTGTAAAGATGGATACGCGCAGCAACAGAATATACAGCGCCCTTTCTCCCAGTCTGGTAGTACCAAACCACTTCTTTTGCAATGTAAGCCATGCTTATTAAATCGTGTATTCCATGTTTGTGTTACTACCAGCGGAGCTATACTAAGTCAGTGTATGCTTTGCGTGCATCCTTCAATAGCCTCGCATCCTGGGCTCTGGGCGCAAAGCCGGGGTACGAGGCTATCCTTCAGCACTAGTATCACGGAAGGAAAAATACATACATGTCAGATTATTACATTATCAGCTGGGGCATTAGAAGGCATATAAACCGTGATCGATGCTGGTCAATGGCTATTCTTCCATCCATCAGGAAAGCTCGACCCTAGTTGCCATCTACGATGAGCCCCTAGGGAAAGAGACAGATGGAATGACCCTGATCTTTCCTGGAGATGTACCTGGAAGCTCTCCACAGAGGGTGGTCCCCAAGCGTGTGGATACCAAGACACTTGTGTTTCAAACACCAGGTGGGCTGGGCTGCAGAGTGTATTTTATTAGGCCTCAAGAAAAAACAGGCTCACTCGTAGTATAAAGCCATTCTTTGAGTCCTTTGGCTTTTATGTGGTAAGCATGGGTGTGTAGCCATGGTGTTGTGCTATCTCAAGACGTGTGTACACTAGCTACTTTCTATATTTTCACAATACTTCTGCAATGAATAATTTTCACTACTACAGTTCAATGCAGCTGTATGACGTAAATGTTCCTCATGATTATCAGCTGAGATGCCGAACATGATTAGTGTAGCTATGAAAACAGTTAGTACTTATAGAATGGTAAACAAGTATGTAGGAAGTAGAATCTTCAGACCATGAATATGGCCCTCACTGCATACACGAGGCTGTCATCTCCTGTCATAAGTTTCCCCTTTCTAGTTTTTATCTATTTTCAAAGACCCTAGCTTGTCCTGCTACTTACTCATGTGTCATCATCTTGAACCGAGAGAGGTTTCAGCAGATGACCACTTATGCTTGTAGAATGCAGATATGTTTGTATAGACATTAAATAAAATGTGTGAGCACTAGAGAGCAGTAATAATGAAAAGCACGTTAAAAGTGCATAACCCTCGTGCCCCGCCCTCTAGCTCCAATGTCACAGTGGAGACGCCCCCTAAATAGTGCACGTATCCACACCAGTAGGCCCGTTGACCTAATAAGACAAAAATAACCCATCAGAGGATAGAGACCATGACCCTATAAGTTTGGTGTCATCTGCATTTTGTCGTTTGTGAGAAATCTTGCATAAATGATGAATGACTGACAGAATGGCAGACTGACTACAATATAATCCTCGACGCGCATGCGCTAGGGTTAAAAATTATTGAAGAATGCACAAGGCTGTTATTCAGCCTGATAACTACTGAACGGTTGAATTTTAAACTTTTATTAGCCACTTGTGTAGTTATTCGAAAAGAAAGACACGATAATGAGGTCTACTGCATCAAATGCACCTACCCCCATGCAGTCTATACGTCTTCCAGCCGTGGGATGGTGGAGGTACTCCCTGTGTTGGGACTCTCCACAGGGGAAGTGGAGCTACCTACATTCAAGATTGGTCTCAAGCACCCTATCAGGAACGTCATGGAGTTGTGTATCAATCACTCCACCAACGAGGCTGTACTGCCAGTACTCATTTCCCTCATGGTACACTGTGACGCTGACGACCGCAAGCAATTTCAGGTTCATCTTATACAGATTATAGCTTAATTATAGCAGTGAGGAGCTCTGCAACCAAAGCTGGGTAAAGAATGGCACTATTGCAGCTGGCTGCTGGCTCCTCTTTGTTTGGCCTTCATCCTCCTCCAATATTATATATTATGTTGTTTCTCCCCAGGATCCCCACGTTGATCGGATCATGGCCACTCTGGTGGGCAGCAAAATTCCTGGCTCCAGTACCAGCATCAAGGACATCATTCTACCTAGTAAGAGCATGTGTGTATGTGTGTATGTCATGTGGCAGTGTCATAATGTATATGTAATTTGATTTTCTTATACCTCTTGTAGGTCGGAAGTGGAAGAGAATGAGCCTGGCTGACTTTGGCAGGGAATTTGGGTTGCAGCAGATGGAAAAGCAAGCCTACATGCTAAAAACTGTAAGTAATATATTAACCCAAGCTGTGAACCTTTGACTAACTTTGTATATCCTCTTTTAATAGGAACGGCTGAGATGGGCAAAAAACAAACCTAAAACACTTGAGAGTGAGTTAATGCAGTGGTGTAGCCAAGGTAGGGCCAGGTACGGCACAGGCCCTACCAACTCGTCCCGGTGCCCCACCAACTTAGCGCAATGAAAAGGATGAAGCGGTTAAGTCTCACGTGGTAGAGGCTGCAGATCGGTAATACATGCAGCGTTTTCTTGTAACTCTATGCTCTAACTAGACCTCTTAAACAACTAAGGATAGGATTATTGATACTTTTACGAAAATCAAAAGTGGAGAGTAGAAACAGAATCAGAATTCTAGTTTGTGTAAAACAGAATTTACTTGCAGAAAATGGAAAATAGTAGCTTCCAGAAGCAGAAAGTACCTTAATCTTTACTCCTATTGGTTTATAGTGAACGAAATAAATTAAACACACCCACTAGCAACATATAGTTTGTGGCATACTGCAGCCATTTGTATTATTGTAGTAGAAATGCCTATTCTAATCCTGCTCTTCTTCTCTCCACAGGGAATCAACGGCCACCAGTGTATGAGAACACAAAAGGCTCGTTACCTTTGCCAAGGAAGAGGAGTGAGCAAGAAGAAAACGATGGGGAAGCTGTAGAAGTGCCAGCGGAGGTGCGCAGCCTGGTAAAGAATGCTGAGTTGTATTGCAAAGTTGTGGATGACTATCAGTCTAGTGAACCTGGTCACCTCACGCTCAAGGTAGGAAGAAAAGAGCAGGAAGTAACTGAATTTTGCTGATTCATTATGGTTGCATGGATGAGGGACCTGTCATTTTCTAACTCTTTAAGCAACATGTGCCAACAGATTAGAATAGTGGACAGAATTAGATATTTATTGCTTTACAATCTCACTCATAACTAGTGCTTGTGTATGGGCCTATTGGCTATGACTGCAACTTGGAATGATATTCTATTCAAACACTGCATACACTAATACAGACTGGTCAAACAGTGTACATCATCAACGAAGTAGTTGATGGGATGTGGTATGGAGTGTGCGACGGAAAGTGTGGCTACTTCCCACAATCACATGTACATTACTTCAGAACTGTCAAGAAGTCTGGCAAGGTGTGTGCATCACAATTTGAAGTTCTCATTTTGTTGCATCAGCATACGAATGCAGGGAACAAAACTAGGGTATATAGGTTTATGCTATAGTCAGGTGATACCAATAGTGTACAACTTGCATGCAGGTGTTGCATGTTACATTTGGAATGTCAAATATTATATTAGTAGATTTTATTGCATGTACATATGTTACTTTAGTATATGTTACTATAGTAACATGGTATAGTATTTTTTCATAGAGCATGGTAAGAGCATAGGAAGCTCTAGAAATACAGGAAATGTGTACATATACTAAATGGCCTAGAGCATGGGCAGCTATATGCTATATACTTAGTTATGATAAAAAGGTTTCAGCACCACAAGGATGCTAATTAAGAAAAGACCTGAAAGACTGACTGAAATTGTGAAGGTTTGGCTTCAGTGTGGAGTGACCCCTTTTTTTGGATCCTATCACATTATAGTTAATGGGTATGAGTACAGTACATTACTTGTCCTCAATCATTACACAGAAGCGTGATATTGCCATCAGACAGCAGCAGATGCCGAGAAATGACAGTAGTGTACTGGCAGGCCAGCCCATCACATCAGAAAGCCTCAAACGGCTACCCAAGCACACCTATGCCAACTTGCCTTGCTGTAAAACTGAGAAATCCGAGGTAAGATGCACTTTTATTCACTTGTGAATTTGAGTGTATAATGACGAACATGAAGAGCCATTATTATTGCTGCCTAGGCTAAGCTGTACACAATACCGTGTTATTGTTTTTTAAGCCTTCTTAGTACTATGCGAATGAGATGATCATATTCATCGATCCAGTTTGCTATTCTGCAAATACCATTGCTTAGCAAGAAGTAGATTCACAGAAAGGTTCAAAGGGTTCATCAACAACATCATTGATGGTCCTAAATGCTTTTCGACAGGGGACTGCCCTGTAAAAGGTTTTCATGTTGACATTTCCTGCAAAAGTTTGTGTTTGAGTAATGTATGCATATAATTAAAATTTTCCATTGAAAGAGGGCCTTCAGAAAATATCCGTCAGGTGCATATAAATATATGTATGCATTATAACTACCTACAGGACATCATTCAATGTCCTTCCCCTACAGTCTAGTGACTCTGAGAGTCCCCTTCTAGCTGAGAGGATGCATAAGATGAAGGCTATCATGTTTCCTCATCCCAACTTGGGTCGTTCTGGTCTTTCCAATTCTGCTAATGACCTGGACAGGATTTCTCCTGAGCACTTGGAGCCAATAGTCAGTGCAGAATGATATTAAGTAATGTCAGCACATGCACCTCACAAGATTTCTGACCTTTTAACATGCACACACACATACATACACGTACACACACACATACACAAATACACACACACACACACATGCACACACACACACATACAAATACACACACACACACATACACTTTATTGACTGTGTCTGCTAAGTAGCTAATGTACCCAGTACATGCATTCCTTGTAAATCACTCGCATTCCTATCTCATACCCTGAAAAGATTTTTCTGCCTAAATGTGAGGCTTAGCCTCGTACCCGGGCCTCCCCTTGCAGCTTTTTTCACAATCACATGCCTTTTTTCCATGATTGCGAACAAAAATTTGCAAGGTGAGGCCTGGGCATGAGGCTGTATGAGACTGGCACATAATTATCATGGCTCAATATTCCTTTCTCATACCAGGAATTGCCAAGAAAAATGAATTACTTGAGTCCCATTCCCAATCAACCAGCCTACCCACGCTCACCCCTTGCCACACATAAAGTTAGAATGGGACATGGTCATGTTTTGAAAGACAGCTCTTTAGAGAGCAGTGAGTCAGCCAGTTGTTCATCTTCTGAACCAGAACAACCCGGTCCATACCAGAAGCGACATGTACGCTGTGCGGTGAGGGACAATGTAAACCAAGCTAGCTCTCCTCAGGTGAATATCAATGTTCAACCAACAATAAGACCAATTGTAACCCCATTCCGCCGGACCAGTGCTAATGAAAAAGTTTAAGAATCCTTAGAAATGTAGGCATATTGCATGCACACTTTTATGCAATAGGAGCGAATAGGACTGTATTTTGTATGGTATAAAAATATTAGCGCTTACTACCATCATTCGTAGCAGTTAGAGGGGTATATAAGGAACTGTACTAAATCAATCAATTGGAAAATATAACATGGTATCATGTATCCTTCAGCAGGTCACGCCGCTTCCAGTCTCCAGTTCTCCCCAAAGCAGAAGGGACAAGCCAATTCCTCCGCCACGTACCAAAACAACAGACAAGAGTGCCAGTGATCGCGCTCAGCACAGTTCAACCCCACCGCCTCCAATACCACCCAAGCCGGGAAAGCAGAAAAAGGCACCCGTCCTCCCACCAACTCAGACGAAGCCACAGCAACAGCTAGATCAAGGTCGAGATCAAGGTCGAGATCAAGGTCGAGATCAAGCATCAGAAGAACTTGTAGGTGGACACATTTACACTGTACCAAACGAGTGGGTTCCCCGGAGAGATGTCTTGCGAAATGCACCACCACATGCTAATGTCCAAAAGCTTCCTATTTCCCATACCAAGAGTGCACCAATTGATGCCACACACAGCAATTTAATGCCACGCCCCCATATGCATGGCGAGCAACTAACAGCCAGAGGCCAAGGTGGCGGCAAGCCCAGGCACAAAGGTGAAGCCATGGGAGTTCCTGTATTTCCTGCAGCTGTTTTCCCCAACTCCAAGGGCCACAGTGAAGTAGACTCTGGGTGGTCAAGTACAGGACCTGGTATGGATACGGAGACCAGAGATGCTGATGAAGAGTATGATGATATCCTTTTCCACCATACTGCTTTGCAACGTATATCCCATTGACTAGTAATTTTGAGTCAATCTGACTATACCATTGTTATTGTAACCGTTAAAATTTTTCCAATCCCTGCACGTTCTTTCTGGTGGCATTATTCTATATCACTGTGTACTACTAATTGTGTATTGCCAGGTAGCTATACAACATTACTGCAGCCATTATTATGCCCAATAGTAGTCATAACTGTTATGTATCACGATCCTACTGGACTCCTAGCCTCACCCACAGACCCTCATGTGCATTTCACTTGTCACAGACACTCCAATATACCGGATGTGTTGGAGTGTTCGGCAACAGATGTACATGTGTGGGCGCTGTGAGATCAAGGATGATGAGAAATGACTCACTGTAACCTCAATCTAAAATTGGCTCTTTAATATTCCAGACACTCCAGCACACCCACTGGCTTGTTCCCAGACATTTCCAATACACCCACTCTGACACGCCCATGAGGGTCATTTCTCATCATCCTTGATCTCACAGACAGGCACATTAGCTGTACCCGATGAGTAATAGTCATGCTGCCAACCATGCAGAAAATACCTTCGCGAAACTATCTCTACTATAGCAGCATATTTCTAGGCCTACTGAGTCAGAAAGGTTTCTTTCTGTTTTTGTTCCTCATTAGAACTGCCCTTACACAGCTAAGTGCTTGTGTGCCCCGTGGTCAGCTAGCCATGACTCCTCCAGCCACTATTGGACAAGTAGGATGCAATGGATAGACAGTTTCCTTGTATACTGCCTCCTTTTAAAAATTATATTGTATTCTTGGGAGAATAATGACTGGTGACTCGATTTACGTTTCTGCAGTACCAATTATGTGGGCAAATATAATCATGGGATAATTTACAACGAGGTTACAAACAGTAGCACAAAAAGTAGTGAAAACTTTGGTTTTAGTGTTGTTCATATTCGGACGCTGTTTCAAGGATTCAACGCAGAAGTGCATTTGGTGCGATACGAAATTAAAAATGGCCAGCTACCATCAAAATGCAGGCTTCAAGTCAAATACTAACTAGGATAGCTAGCTACTCATCTAGCCTGACTCATACCCAGGCCCCTGCTTTTTTCGGCTATGCGAAGGGAAAGCTTTACCATCATCCAACCAAATAAAGCAGGGGCCTGGGAATGAGAGCCTAGAGCAATTTGCACACAAAATGGTAAGGTGGCAGTGCAGAGACACACAGAAATGCATAGCCACAGACAATTTAGCTTAGCTACCATTCTTCTTACATTAATTTTCATTGATTTCCAAGCCAAAACATGCCATAGGTCCTGCCTAGGTTCCCTTGATATGCTCAGCCACCAGCCTCTTGTGTCTGAAATGAGAATGGGGCTATTCTATTTAATATTCATGCCCCCCCCCCCCGTCATGGAAAAGTTGGGAACTAAAATTGTCTTTTGGAAATTACGGTTTACTATATATCCTTCCCTGGGCCCTGGAAATGTATTGTTCATTCCAGAAAGTGCTACAATCACGTACACGGGGAGGGAGTCACGGATACTAATAGTCTCAACTAGTCTGGAGAAGCCATACCGGTAGACCCCAAGTGCAAGGCTCCTCCTCCTCTTTTCACTTTTCCTACTGCGGGATAGACTTGGTCTGGTGAAGCCAGACCATGCTCGGGGTCTGGTGAAGCCAGACGAAGTCTTGCCAGCTGTAGGGAAAGTGAAAAGAGGAGGAGGAGGAAAGAAACTTCCCACCGCGAAAACAGGAAAAAAACGAAAGTGGGAGGGGAAAGTAAGAAAAGTCTGGTGACTGAACAGGATGCTGCTTTATAATGGAATGACTACTGTTAAACGATCAAGGTAGCTGTTAGAGGGATCAAGACGAAATTCGAGTGATAAAAATCAATGAATCAATGACTTTTTCAGCTATCAACTGATAACTGTGCCTAACAGTTTGTCCTTTGAACCCTGTAAATCAAGTGATCAGAAGAAATAGTCAAGTGATCAAATACAATTTTTGCTGATCAAAATTCTTGATCCCGTTCACAAACATATCTGTAGGCAAATGAATGCGTAAGTGACTACCCCTTGCAAGAGTACGATAATAGACTAACTCACTATTTCATTGACGTGGGTAGCTGGATAAATACGGACACCTCACCTGGTGAGCTGTATCGGAATGATCACCTGTGGAACAGAATAAATTAATGTATGAGGTACGGTGGGGTAACTTGGAACGAAGTTTTTCTTTGCATGGCTCCTCACACCAGTACAGCCGCTGTTAGGCAAGGATACTTAATTACTAACGTTTGTAATTAAGTATCCTTGGCTAACAGCACCTGTTCTGGTGTGAGGAGCCAAAGAAAGATTTCGTTCCAAGTTACCTCATGTTCCAAGCTACCCTGCCATACCTAAATACTGTTATAAACATTTTTTATCCAAATGCAGTTTAGTCTCGTGCCCAGATGTTCACCCCCCCCCAGCGAACGAATGTCTGCTCTTCTAAAGAAACATTCTTGTCACAGACACCTTTCCCCCTTTGGAATTCCAAAGGGTCCAATCAGATTGCTAGTCCAAATTCCCAAAATGTTAGTTTGATATACTGTTGGTCTGTTTGATGATGAAAATTTGGAATATATCGTACATTCAGTGACCAATCACATTATGAGATTTATTATCAGCAAAAAAAAAATGGAGTCTATGATGTTCTTTCCGTCGAAAAATATATACATATAGTCTGACGTATGACACGCGAGACTATATAGTGATTAGTCTCGTACCCAGACGTCTGGGCACGGAGTCTAGAACAGTGGAGTCTCGTTCCCAGACGACTTTCGTCTCGAGTCACGAGACTAACTTTCGTCGGCACCAGCCCCCTGGGTACCCGAGACTACACAGAACCAGAGAAATGAATATTCCCCCATATTGCCCTCCCAGTCGTGCAATCATAGTTTATACTGTTACTTTATGGCGGATCTAGACCGGTACTGCGATACCGATTTGGAGAATGCTACTTACCACAGCATGCGAAGGTGCAATAGATTAACTACCTAAAGGCAATCCTCGAGATAGCTGACGGATCCTTGCGAAAACGCTCCATTCTCCATAGAGCGTAGTACTTAACATTCCAACCAGGAGGCGTGACCGGAACTTCCTCAAACTGCAATGAATATAATTTCAAGGCGCTACAAAGTGCTAAAAATTCCTTCACGCCTCTACGTGAAATCCTCCTATATGTATACACATTTAAGTTCACGAGGACATGAATAATCCCATCCCCTTATTCAATCTGCATTCGATAATATCACTCCAGCACAAGCAGCATCATGGATCATTGATTGTGAACAAGTTCATAATTCTGCTGTGTAACATATATCCCCTGACTAGTAATTTTGAGTCAATCTGACTATACCATCATTATTGTAACTGTTAAAGTTTTTCCAATCCCTGCACGTTCTTTCTGGTGGCATTATCATGCATTGATCCTAGGATCAATGCATGATATAAGTACACATGTACATGCATGTATTATGGTCTCAGTCAGTACATGCTAGTACTAGCTAGTACATGCATGCATGATTGTATAATGTAACTTAAACTACAGGGTCATAATATCAGCAAGAATGGCCTTCTGAACTTCATTAAATTCATCTTGAGGCAACCCACCTTTGTCTAAGATGTCAATACGTTTCCCTAACTGATCAAGGCACTGCCCAACCACTTTCAGACACTCCAAGCCGGGGCAGTACTGCTCACCGGCATAGGATAAAATTATACTATTTGGGTCACTTTGCCTATATACTATAGGAGACAAATAGTGTAGGGGTACACTATTTGCTCCCTATAGTAATATAGGAGACAAATAGTGTGCTGCCATTGTGCACGTGTGTTCCCTATAATACTATAGGAGACAAATAGTGTACCCCTACACTAAAAGTCACCCAAATAGTGTAAAATTATACCAACCGCTGCTCACCTCCTTTCGATGGTGGTGGAGCCTTTGCTTCTTTCTTATGCCCCCTAAGAAAGGATAGTCAGAAGGAGTGTCGAGAGAGGTGTGTTTTTTCAACTGGATGAGGTACACAATTGTCCACTGGAATATTTATCTGCTCCAGTATTTTATTGGTCCTTGCAACTTTATCACTTTGGTGGGTTTCATAGTTAGTTGAGCTTCGTGACCTTTTCGTGCAATACTTGCTTCTGATGATGAACTGCTTCTTGGGTGCTTTCTAGAAGCAGAGCCATCACTGTTAGTCTTCATAAAACACCAAAGGTGCATATACTAACTTCTTAGCTACTTGAATGGACATCATAATATTTCTTGAACATCATCGTCACAGCAAATTAAGCGATTCTAGAATTCCTTCCCACGCAAGCCATGTCTGGACTTAATAGAGCCTACTTCTGTCACCTGGGAGTGTATCAGCGAATCTAGTTAGTAGTTCACTCTTCAGATCGGATCCAGAGATGGTCACCATTCTGCCCTGTTTGGTAAAATTGACTACAGTGCAATCATTCCTCTTTGAAGGATTCATCATTTCAATTCACACAGTTAGCTAGAAGGAGACAGCTGTAGCTCACTGCGTATACAACAGCAAGGTACAATCAATAGCCAATAACAAGTTGTGTATTCATACAGGGCTACATGCAGTGCTTGCAAAGAGAGTAAATTTTAATAATTAGGGTGTTTATAATATAGTACGTAGCACATTCTCTTTATAGGCCATTGAGAAGAGTGGTGCAGTGGGTCAGGGAGGAGGGTGGTTCAGCAGTGTCAGCAGATTCCTCTCAGAATCATTCTACTGGTGATATCAACAGTCATCACTGGCATACAGCTACGATATTTCACCCCATTTTGCCTGGACAATAATAATAATATATTGGATCAATGGGAAGTATTAATGCTTGGTCATACCTGCCTCACCACACATCTCTCCATCACCATTCTTGCTCAATTGACACAGCTTGGTCTACTGAAGCAAATTAATGTCAATGCCTAATCTGTATGTAACTCACCTGTTGTCCTGTGCTTCCCTTCACTATAATTATTATTATGTCAATATGAACTACCAGCTTTCTTATTCATGGAATGCATGGTACGAGGCATGATGCACGCTTTAGCTGATACAAGCCTCCTGCATGCATGGGCATGTATATCACACTTCCAATAATAAAAAAAACATTAATTTTTATAGTATTGTATGATCCAGGCCTTTCACCCACAGCTGGGCGGATCCAGAAGGACTGGGAATGAGGCTACAATGATACACCATCAGGCCATGCATTCACACTGCTCATAAAAGAACATGTACATGTATACATGTTACAGATGAACAATACACACAGTAAAAACATGACACTGGACATCAGCTACATGTAGTCTATTTCCAAATCTGTAATTAATGCTTGCATTGGGGCATGAGACTACACAAATTTGAGTACATGTCACTCAACTTGAAGCTACAACAATCTTACACTTTGCCTTCATAGATCTCCCTCAAAATTGTCAGCTTGCTCCTCCAATCTTCCTTGTTTATGTAACAAGCACTCAGTGTTCGCTGGCCAGTGAAGGCTGTCCGTGCATGCAGGACTCGATGATTGTTGAAGGCCAGCAACTTGCCCGTTTTAAGTTGAAACTTATATTGAAAGGGCTCACTTTTCATGGTACATATAAAATTCTGAATTGCCTGATACAGTTTAATCATCGGGCGTCCACCCAGACTGCTGCTGCCTTTAAGAAACTTCAGAGACTGAGCAGAGATTGGCATTCTGTCTGCATTGTTAAAATGCACTTCCACTACCTGACCAGTTTCAGGATCGAGAGTGAAGGGTACGTAAGTACTGCACATTCTGCACTCACTGTCTGTGTGGTGATAGGGTAGAGGCACAGAGGAGAGAATTCTAAAATGCTCTGGGTCCCGTGTACTAATTTCTTCTGCCAGTTTAAGTCCATCCACGAGAACACTCTGTCCTCCAGTGCCATCAAAGTGAAATAAGTGGAACACCTCCACTCCTGCATGTGGTGTACAATGTTATGAGTGCCAAGCATAGCAAGACATGCCAGTGAGACCTGCACAGGGTTGGGTTTTATTTACTGGTACATCAGCTGTGATGTACATGTGTATGAGATTTAGCGCTACACTTGAACTTAATAAATATGGAGTATAGTGGGTGGAGCAGTTAGCTCCGGGCTGTGACCATGTGTGTTCAGGTAGAGGGTAACGTGGTTTGGCAACTGCCACGGTGGTCTCGGACAGTACGGCCCGCTTACTGGCACTCGTTCTTCGCTACATTTGAAACGTTTGGAATGCACGTGAGCGCACGAGACACATTTGAAACATATGGAACGTTTGGAGCGCACGTGATACATCTGGCGTAATCGCGCAAGCCCTGCCCTAACCAAACTAGCCAATTGGATGCAGAATTCCAAACCGAACCGCGGTATTCCCAGGAGCTAAGGTGTGAACACTCTTTTAGCCAACTGCAGTTGATGGAAGCTTAGCCATTTCAGTATGCCCAAGAAGGGGCTAACGCCTGCAGAGTGGAGGCAACGCTTTAAGAGCTACGCTACGGGATCTTACGCGTTTGGGCGCGGTGAGAGGCCAGCAAAGTCATCTTTCTGGGCCAACCAATTGGTAAAGATTGACAGGTGCCCCAAGCATCGTAACTCCACTACTCGTGACCCTTTCGGCCAGAGGATCGTCTGTATCTGTGGCTACCATATACATGTAGCTCCACCATGTGTAAGTACAGTCTCAGTTCCAATGATACATTTCACAATCAAGCAATGCATATTAAATGGTCCCAGTACTACTGAAGACTCACTTTCTATACTATACAGTAGCTAGCTACCACAAGTAGCCTCAGTGCACACATATATTATATGATATGGATACATTATAATAATATTTAAGTGATGTATTTCTCTCTCATGTCACTATTGATCAGGTTTCCTGTATGCCAGCTGCTATCACCACTCCTTCAGCAATCACATCATCCGCTCACACTGGGCCTGAGGTAAAAGACACTGTAATATACACTATATACTATAGACTTGAATGCTAGTATACATGTCATACATACATATACCTTATTGGATGGGTATATAGCCGTCCAATATCACTGGATATTGGACGAGTCTGCAGTATTTGGGTGAGTCCGAAGGACGAGCCAAATACAAGCAAGACGAATCCAATGTCCAGTGACAAGTTGATAAAACAGGCCGTCCAATATCACTGCATATTGGACAGCTCGCCTTATAGAAAATACTATACAGTGGTACTGTGAGTGTACAATAAACTTCTATACGTGTACACACTCCTATGTATATTACATGCTATAGTCACATATATAGGTGACATTGATGACACTTGTTCTTCTATATTGGAATTTCAGGTCCCCTCCTCATCACCTGTTATCTCAGCATCTCCTGGGGCAGAATCTCTAACATCAACTCCACTCGCATCAACGTTAGTAACTCCCACAGCTGTTCTCTCACCAACAAACCCTACAGCAGTTCCCACAGCAGCTCTCACATCACCATATCTATCAGCATCTATGTCTGAAGAATTATGTCCTGAACCCAAAAGGGTGCGGGTCACATCTCCTACATCAACTGCTCAACTTCAGGTAATACAATATAATGCATGCCCTGTAACATAAATAATCCATTACAAGCCTGAAGGTAATGACCCATATCCAAACTCCAACTTCCATACACACTCTTATATACATTTTGAATTTCAGGCTCCCTCCACATCAGCTGCTATCTCCACACCATATCTCACAGCATCAGGTCCTTCATCCATTCCTTCATCAGCTTCAACATTGGAAGAGTCACCTCTAGAGCCCAAGACGATTCAAGTCCATCCAATGGACATTCCAAGACAATCAACTGACTTTGGCCTTCGTCTACCTCAAGGGTGGCGACAGCATGCACATATGAATGCAGATGATCGAAACTGGATCGGCCATGCTCTGTTTGTTGCTAAGGGCAAGCTTACCCCTAACTTGAAGCTCTGGTGGCACCCACCATCAAATGACCTGCCCACAACAAAACCAAACCCTGAGTCCTACCATCGAAAGCGGCTCTTTCTCTGGATGCCTCGAAGGATGTGGAAGGTGGACTTCCATTGTCCACACTGTGAAACCCAATCACTCCACTCAAAAGGCCTATACAACCACATTCGGCTAGTTCTTGATGTCAAGGACTTTTACTTCCTAGCTGGAGAGTACATGAGCTGTAAAGTTTGCGAGGGTACTTTTGTCTCCTGGGACCATCGTATGTTGGAGCAGCTCACTGATGGGGTTAAAGCACACTTTCCAGTCATCCTCACACGTAAGTATGCCTGTGATCAAGCCGTTGTCACCCTACTTCGTGCACGCACACTGGGGAACAGCCCCTCTGCTCTCCAACACAATCTGCAGGAAGTTCACAGCGAGGAGTGGCTTCGAAAGCAGTTATGCTATCTTAGTGACTGTGAACGCCACCGAAAAGGACTCCAGCAATTACAGCAGCCCATTCCACACTACAAAGAAGCAACTCCCTTCCAACCCTTTTACTCACCCAAGTGGTTCCTGGCGGTCTACGTGAGGGATGTGTGGAGTAGACTTCCTACTCTTCTTGCAGCAGCTACTTCAATCTATGGCTCCATCTTGAAGGTTGATTCAACAAAAAAATCTGTAAAAAACTACAGGGAGCTGCTGCAAACTCAGCACAATGGGCAACTAACATAGGAAATGAGAGGGGAGAAATTGTCATCTCCATCCTGACGGAATCAGAGGGAATTTCAGCGTTGCAGAAGCTTGCAATAGGTTTGATGGAGAGGTACGATAGAGCAGGTCAACAGCAACCTCAGTTAGTCTACACAGATCGAGACTGCTGCTCTCAACATGGTCCATCCAAGTATCAACTACTCTTCTTCAGGTGGGATGGCCTTCAAGTCCGCCTTGATGTATGGCATTTTATGAGACGACTGGCTGGAGGATGTACGAGTGAGGCTCACCCTCTTTACGGTACCTTCATGGCCCAGCTCTCAAACTGCATATTCGAATGGGACTTCGATGACTTCAACGTTCTCATGAGTGCCAAGAGGGGTGAACTGATCCAGGCGGGAGTTCCTGACCCATCAGAGAGTGCTGTAAAGAAGGCCATTACCAGAGGGGAGCTGGCTAAGCATTGCAGGAGACGGACACGAGGAGCGGAAAACACAGTAGAGATGATGGAGGCTTTGCTGCTTGCTCTCTCACCTGCTACTGACGCCATTGGAGTTCCACTCCTGAAGGAAGAAATGAGGGATATCTGGGCAGAGCAGAAACACCATGTCCCATGTCTTCAGGATCCTCCTGGTGTCCAACTCTACACCATAACCAAGCACATCACAAAGGGTGGGGTGAGGCTACCTGTCGTACGCTGTGCCCGTCGGGTCCACTTCACTTGAGAGTTTCCATCTACATCTAGCAAGGTTCATTCCTGGCAATGCAGCAAATGCGGTCAACTTCCAGGCTTATCTCCTTGATGGCATAACACGCTGGAATGCGGCACGTACTTTTTTTGTTTCCACAGTATAGGCCACCAGCAAAGTACACAGGTGAACTGTATGGAGTTGAATATCTCTATCACCAGACTGGCCTTGTTTTTGAACCCACAAATCTTGACACTGAGATAGATGAAGGGTTTGGGGAACTTGAGGAAGATGACTATCTACCAGTCACTGTCAATGTGGATGACCCTACAGCTGTGGCACCTCCCACTGATGAAAGTGACGGCGACAGTGGTGATGAGGAAGTAAGTGTAGCAAGAAAGATAATAGTGTGTATATTTTAAATACATTTTAAACAATAGTGTGTATACTTTAAATACACTTCAAACATACAGGAGGAGACCACCCAAGATGACGAAGCTCTTGACTCACACGGTATGAGTGGCTGGGATAGGGTGGATCGCTTGGCAAGAACATTGATGGAGCTCAGTGGCCTCTGTGTCACCAATTCCCAGGCTAGGGAGATAAAGCAACTGTATGATGACCTGTTAGACTATGACAAGAAGCCCCTTGTATTCAAACCAAAGCTACAGAAACCACAACGAGGTCGCTTTGCCTGTTCCAAGAGCTCTCGCTCTGGCTACGTGAACATCAGCTCCATGAAAAGGTAAGCATTATAAGTGTATTAAGTACATTGCATAATTGCTCTATATCAGACAGTGCCTTGTCTGCATAAAGAAATTGATAGGAAAAATAATACCTTAAAAAATCAAGTGCGGGCAGTATTCAAACTTGCACAATGTTCTTGTTATTGACAGAAGCTTTTTGTCTGGTGGCTCCCCTGCCTCATCCCCTGCCAAAAGTCGCCTTGTGGAGGCAATATGCATCCACTTATGTGACCGTATCACACAGCCATTGAAGAAGACTGGCCCTGGAGGGAAGACGATCTACACATCACGGTGGAGGTTGGTGCTTTCTTCATACAATGCTGTAAGGTCACGACTCGTAAACAGCCATGCCTTGCTGGAGGACACTAATCTTGTCCTCTACACTATCAATGAGACTACCTTAGTGAGGTGGTATAAGAATACTGTCAGGTGCAATGAGATCAAGATGCTGATGCAAGGTCTCTCCCTTCCATCTGTGAAGTCTTGTTCCTCAGCCACACTTCCTCCTGCACAAGATCGTCCATCCGCACCCCTACCTGCCCCGAGCGACCCACACATTTTCCTGGAGCCAAAGGATACAAGTGGCCAAGCACAGGTGAAGGCAAAGCCTATGTCACGCACGACTGAGTGGCGACACCGGAAGCCTGGGGATGGTACCACTGCAAAGCGAAAATACACCTGTAGAGTGTGTGGGAAGGAGATGACGAGTTCAGGCCACACACAGTTTCGCGGGCAGCGATATTGCCCTGATGCACCAGGCCAAATTTCCAAGGAGGACTGGCTAGCCCAACGGAAGGCAGAAGCAGCAGCTAAATTAGCAGCTAAAGCAGATGCTACCAAATGACTTCGCTGTACAGTATGTATGCCACTCAATTATTTATTAATATATTATGCAATTATTCACTATATTAAACTTGAATTTGAAAAAACCCTGCCAAGTCTTCCCTCCCCAGCCCCATTTATACATACCCACCTCAGACAGATTATGCCCCAGCTTCTTCTCTCCCTTTTTTCCCTTCTTTTTTCACTTTCTCTCCTCTTTTCTTCTTTTCCCCCCCTTCTTCCCCCCTTTTCCCCCTCTTGTGGAGAAGATTGTTCCGTAGCTTGCCCGCTAGGATCCGTCCGTGTTCCTCCCTTGATTCCCAAAGCCTGGCACACTAAACAGACCTGATGGCGATCCCTGTACCATAGCGGACAGGCGCCCGAAAGGCTGAAGGCTCGGTCAGCCGGAACGACCTGTCCGTTCACCCCTTAACGTGGCAGTGTCACATGGCCTAGGGTTCCGTTGGGAGAATAGGGTTGCCCATTTTTTTTTCCATTTTCTACAATATGTATACTCTGGGGGCAAGCTCAATATCTGTGGGTTAGACCACTCTGGTTTTGAGACCTTCAATTGTAGAGCACCCTCGGCCTCTGCTAGCTACTCATATTCACCAGCAGCTTTGAACAGCAAGTGCGTGTCACATATGATTTTCATGACGACAAACATACATCATACAGTTCATAATGTTGCCACGTAAATACAGAGTGAATGGAGAATCACACACAGAATTGCAGAGCAAGACTTTGTGCATCATTACAGTACTATCTGTTATTTAGTGGCGCTGGAAGAACTTAAACTTCACGTGCTATATCAAGCATTTTACTCTCTTCATCTGGAGCACCAAAGATCTGGTCGGTATTCCTTACAGTGTCGTGAAAACACCTCAGGCTTCAGCAAGAGGGAATCTCCCAGCCAACTCTTAACTAAAACACTGAACATACAATGTGACCACATTGTTACATCACTTGGGACTATAGCCTCAGTCCCTGGCCTACAACCTAGCTTTTGTTGAACAAAGCTTAGTCTCATGCCCAGATGTTCCTGCCCCACCACCACCCCACCCCTCGGCAAAAGAACGTCTGGTGTCCTGAATAACATGCAAGCTCCAATCAGGTTGCAATTTTTAGTCCTTCCGTAAAGTTGCTACATATAATGATGTTAGCTCGATAAAACTTCAATACTACATGTATAGCTATCAGTCAGTTTGATGAAGATTGAAAACATAACGTATATACAGGGACATATCACAAATGAGACTTATTGTCAGCAAGTACAAAGTCTGTGCCAAAAAATTCTTTCAGGACACCAAACATTCTTTCACTCGGGGGCATGAATGTCTGGGCATGAGACTAAAAAAAGCTGTGGAGTAGAGCCTGGGAACAGGGCTAGCACCTCAATCACTTAGCCTCGTCCCCATGCAGGCTCCGCTCCCCAGCTTTTTTCTTTGCACAAAGTAAGCTGGGGAGTGGAGCAAGACTAGATCTTTGTAGCCAGGCTAACCCTAGCCTCTTTCCCATGCACTGGGTACCATGCACTGGGTGGGAGGTTAGGTTACCCTGACGAGAGCTTTGCCCAGCATTCACTGAGTCCAAATGCAACTATCAGGAGACCACTGGCATACACACAAAAAAAAGAATATACCTGGTGCTTCTGTGAAGTAGTTGCCATCAGTATGGGCATCAATAGCAAGTGAAGTGTAAGAAGTATCACTGACAGGTAAAAGAGAAAGGAAAGCAGAAGTTGTCAGTATACACAGATTGCCAAAATGTGACCACCAATAACTAGGCCATCCAGAAATGATTGCCAGTTTTTGGTAACCAAGTCTTGTTCTTAGGTAGAGTCGATCATTAGCTAGCCTTCAGAGAAGTCCCACACTAAGTAAGAGGTAGGAATTCAAAATGGGAGCTACAGAATGCCGTAGGCTTGTCTAAAACAGAACCATTACTCAATGAGATTCTTAAGGCAGTCAGTTGAGACAGTTGAGATACTGGAACATTTCCTGAGCTTAAACGGAATTATGTCTGTAGCATGCAAGTTTACAAATACAATAGCCTTTTCCCCAAGTTCTTCCCACTCCACTGTTTGTACTGTAAACGACAAAGCTGGGGTGGAGGCCTGGAAAAGAGGCCACAAAATTAAAACCTGGCACACAAATTATGTACCAGGGGTTTGACTGAGATGTTGCAATGGATACTTGGCCGTAGAAGGTATTGCGGAGGCATCCAATCCTCTCTATCACTCGTTTTGTTCCCTCACTGGTTGGGGGGACATCATTAACAAAACAGAAGCCATACTTATCAATCTTGGATAGCCAGCTGTACACTTCTTTATCATCTTCCATGACAGCGGCATGGTCCACACACGGTGGATCGGAGGCAATCTCCCTTGATCCCCACACAACCGGCTCATGTTGTACGCATTGGCTAGCCATCTCTTGGAAACCTTCATGTTCATAGCTGTTTGTAATCAGCCATTTCTCAGGGTACTCAGACGTGTGTCCATCCTGCCATTGGATGCAGAGCCTTCCCTCTCTCAGCTCCACAGCAGTGGGCTTTACATCTATCGGGACTGTCAGGGTGTCCAGAAGGCGTTGCTGGCTGCTGGGGTGGAGACACTGGGGACACAGACAACAGTCTCTGAGCCAAATGTAGTGGAACTTGCTCCAGGCATTCTTGGCTTTCCAATTAATAACCACAGAGTCGGTGTCGGCTTCTGAGAGAGTTGCAGCATCGTTTGAGATTTGTCTTACCGATCTGCACTGCAAATTGGCGATAGCAGTGCGGAAGGTAGCTCGACAATAACGAGTAGAACAGCTGAATCGTAGCAAAACAGCCATAACTGCCTAGTCACACAGTCTGTATTACACGTGGACGTTGTACAGTCCCGTTCCCAGACGACTCTCCGTCGGCTGGGAACGAGACTAGGGACGTTGGTGCAGACGGCATTTAGTCTTGTGCCTAGTTACCGTATCCGCTCTAATTAACGCGACACTCTAAATGATGCGCCAATGACGTATTTGTACTATTTTTATCATCTCAAAGGAAGCGCCACCTCCATTCTATAATTATTTATTTCTGGCGCTTTGCAATTAGAACGCGAGCCCGCGAGACTACCGGTATACCCGCGGTACCACATTATTTTAGCATAATATCAATAACTGTAGTCTTTCATCGCCCTTTTGCAAGTTGTAAAGTACTGCTGCAGCCATGCAGATGATCGGCTAGAGCTGTACGGCCTGCAGAAAGAGAATACAATAGAGTGCGGTTAACGCTCTAATTGTAAAGCGCCACTCTAATAATGCGCCAGTCAGCTGAAACGGTAATTTAATTTATTCTCAATCTTGCGCCACTTGAAAAGCATAATTATTTTAATTTGGCGCGTTAATTAGAGCGGATACGGTATGGCTGTTTTGCTACGATTCAGCTATTCTGCTCGTTATTGTAGAGCTACCTTCCGCACTGCTATCGCCAACTTGCAGTGCAGATCGGTAAGACAAATCTCAGACGATGCTGCAACTCTCTCAGAAGCCGACACCGACTCTGTGGTTATTAATTGGAAAACCAAGAATGCCTGGAGCAAGTTCCACTACATTTGGCTCAGAGACTGTTGTCTGTGTCACCAGTGTCTCCACCCCAGCAGCCAACAGCGCCTTCTGGACACCCTGACAGTCCCGATAGACGTAAAGCCCACTGCTGTGGAGCTGAGAGAGGGAAAGCTTTGCGTCCAATGGCAGGATGGACACACGTCCGAGTACCCTGAGAAATGGCTGATTACAAACAGCTATGAACATGAAGGTTTCCAAGAGATGGCTAGCCAATGCGTACAACATGAGCCGGTTGTGTGGGGAAGGGAGATTGCCTCCGATCCACCGTGTGTGGACCATGCCGCTGTCATGGAAGATGATAAAGAAGTGTACAGCTGGCTATCCAAGATCGATAAGTATGGCTTCTGTTTCGTTAATGATGTCCCCCCAACCATTGAGGGAACAAAACAAGTGGTAGAGAGGATTGGATGCCTCCGCAATACCTTCTACGGCCAAGTACCCATTGCAACATCTCAGTCAAACCCCTGGTACATAATTTACATGCCAGTTTTTGTTGTATAATTTTGTGGCCTCTTTCCCAGGCCTCCACTCCAGCTTTGCCGCTCCGATACAGTGGAGGGGGGAGAGCTTGGGAATGAGGCTGTTGTATTTGTAAACTTGCCATTAGCCACCATGCCACAGGCATGACAGGGCCGTCGGAACTGGTCCGGTTTGTCTGGCCATGGCCAGACCACTTTTTAGCCTTTCAGGATTTTTAAAGGTATGCCTATCTCGTACAGCCAGCCGTGCACACATCGACACATCAGTGGCTACTAAAGACCTTGCGCAGAGACTAGCATCATGGCAGAATCAGTGGCGGTGGATGTTGATGGCCCTCACCAGTCTCGTTTGTGTGGTGTGCATTCCAACCTAGCTGGTGTGACAGCTTTTCCTGGCTGCATGCACTACAATGAAAGCCGTGATGCACGTGTGAGAAGCTACGAGAGCCCTTTCTGGGTAAAACATTTTCCATGCTGCTCACAGAATGTTATACTCGGCTGCTTTGCAGCCCCTCTGGCTGGACCACTCCATAGCTGCTTCCAACGGCCCTGCATACATGTACGTAATTCAACTGACCATCTTTTGGCTTTGGGGAAGGCCAAAAAATTTCCTTATGAATCTGTTTTAGATGCGCCTATGGCATTCTTTAGTTCCCATTTTGAACTCCTACCCTCTTAATTAGTGTGTGAGACTTCCTCTGAAGGCTAGCTAATGACCAACTCTACCTAAGAACAAGACTTGGTTACCAAAAACTGGCAATCATTTCTGGATGGCCTAGTTATTAAAGGTCAACTTTTGGCAATCTGTGTGCAACTCAATATGTGGCAACTTCTCTCTTTTACCTGTCAGTGATACTGCTTACACTTCACTTGCTATTGATTCCCATACTGATGGCAACTACTTCACAGAAGCACCAGGTATTATTTCTTTCTGTGTATACGAGCGGTCTCATAATAGACTAAGTGTGCATTTGGACTCAGTGAATGCTGGGCAAAGCTCTCATCAGGGTAACCTAACCCCATAATGAGTACCCAGTGCATGGGAAAGAGGCTAGGGTTAGCCTGGCTACAAAGATCTAGTCTTATTCCCAGGCTCCACTCCCCAGCTTACTTTGTGCAAAAAAAAAAAGCTGGGCAGCGGAGCCTGGGGACGAGGCTATAAGTGATTGAGGTGCTAGCCCTGTTCCCAGGCTCTACTCCACAGCTTTTTTTAGTCTCATGCCCAGACATTCATGCCCCCGAGCAAAAGAATGTCTGGTGTCCTGAAAGACATTTTTTGTCACAGACTCCGTAGCTACTTGCTGACAATAAATCTCATTTGTGATTGGTTGGTTACTGTATACACAGTATGTTTTAGATCATTCATCGAACTGACCAATAGCTACATGTAATAAAACCCAACCCTGTGCTGGTCTAATGGTCTCTGTCCATAACATTGTACACCACATACAGGAATGGAGGTGTTCCATGTATTTCACTTTGATGGCACTGGAGGACAGAGTGTTCTCGTGGATGGACTTAAACTGGCAGAAGAAATTAGTACACAGGACCCAGAACATTTTAGAATTCTCTCCTCTGTGCCTCTACCCTATCACCACACAGACAGTGAGTGCAGAATGTGCAGTACTTACGTACCCTTTACTCTCGATCCTGAAACTGGTCAGGTAGTGGAAGTGCATTTTAACAATGCAGACAGAATGCCAATCTCTGCTCAGTCTCTGAAGTTTCTTAAAGGCAGCAGCAGTCTGGGTGGACACCCAATGATTAAACTGTATCAGGCAATTCAGAATTTCATATGTACCATGAAAAGTGAGCCCTTTCAATATAAGTTTCAACTCAAACCGGGCAAGCTGCTGGCCTTCAACAATCATCGAGTACTGCATGCACGGACAGCCTTCACTGGGCAGCGAACACTGAGTACCTGTTACATAAACAAGGAAGATTGGAGGAGCAAGCTGACAGTTTTGAGGGAGATCTATGAAGGCAAAGTATAAGATATGATAGATCTTCAAGTTGAGTGACAGTGTTATATATTCAAATTTGTGTAGTCTCATGCCAGTGCAAGCATTAATTAGAGATTTGGGCATAGACTACAGTTGCACTTGATGTCCAGTGTCACGTTTTTTTTTTTTACTGTGTATTGTTCATCTATAACATGTATACAAGTATGTTTTGTTTGTAGGCAGTGTGAATGTATGCAGGATGCTGTATCATATTGTAGCCTCATTCCCAGGCCTTCCAGCCAGCCGTGGGTGGAAGGCCTGCATGCATGGATCAATATATAGTGTGTGTATTAATTTATTGTTGGCAGTGTGATATTATTATAGTTATGGTTATGCATTCAGGAGGGCTAGTATCATTGTGGTCTAAAAGCATGCATCATGCCTCGTACCATGTATTCCTTGAATAAGAAAGCTGGTAATTCATATTGACATAATAATATTTATAGAACAATCTTCACAAGAAGGGAAGCACAGGACAACAGGTGAGTTACATACAGATCAGGCATTGACATTATTTTGCTCCAGTAGACCAAGCTGTGTCAACTGAGCAAGAATGGTGATGGAGAGATGTGTGGTGAGGCAGGTATTAATCCATCCATGGATTATTATTATTGTCCAGGCAAAATGGGGTGAAATGTCGTAGCGCTATGCCAGTGATGATGTCACCAGTAGAATGAGTCTGAGAGGAATCTGCTGACACTGCTGAACCACCCTCCTCCCTGACCCACTGCACCACTCTTCTCAATGGCCTATACAGAGAATGTGTAACTGCATAAAACACCTCAATTTTGAAAATTTACTCTCTTGCAAGCACTGTAGGCCTGTATGAACACTGCTGTTGTAGTGAGCTATAGCTGTCTCTTTCTAGCTAACTGTGTGTACGACTACAACTTGATACTGACTATTATGTTCAGGACACATGGCAAGTAAGTACTTACACGCATGTATGAAGCTTTGTCTTATTCTCCCTTCCATTTGGAAAGCCACCAAGGGAGCATGACAACAATACTATACCAAATATGGAGTAGTAGCGGTATGCCAATACTTAGCAAGTACATGTATGTAGTAAATTGTTCTCCGTTATTGGGGCAGTCCTTGTGTGAGCCCCACACTAGCAAGTCTGGTGTAGCAATATTTCTGTCTGCATGTTTGTCTAGCTTACCACTAATTCCGTACGACATTCCAACCTCCATATGCCACATATCTACATACATACCGCTAGTACTGTGTGGTACATGCACTTTGACAGCTGACAGCAATGGGCAAGGAAGTCAGAACATGAAGAGAAAGCAGCTGGGCTGCTGGCTAAATGTAGTTGGCAAAGTGCATGGAGAAGAGGAAGGATAGACAGTGCTTGCAGTTACATGTACATGCATGCATAGGTCAGATACCATTATATATATCTTATTACCTGGTTTAGTGGGCAATATGGCGAGAGATTGCACGAGTGTGTACAAGTATTTTCCCGAGCCGTAGGCGAGGGAAAATGCTGCACACGAGTGCAATGTCTCGCCATATTGCCCACTAAACCAGGTAATGAGGTGTTTATTATGTACTGCCTTCTCGCAATGTTAGCCACGCCTATCGTCACGAACTTTATGTCCACTGCCCCAGCATAAAACTACCTGCATATTGACCTACAAAAGAGCTGAACGCTTTACAGTGAAGCCTAAAGTAGGCTTGCTTACCTTGCAGAGTTACGCATGCCTGCAATAAACTTCAAACTTGACTCTTGAGTGAGCATGTGACTCGATCAGGAGAAGCGGAAGGGATCACCGACCGACGCTATGACTTAGCCCCCAGTTTTCATGCGTACTTAGGAGCGATTCGTGAGAGAAGTATTCCTTTCGCTAATGTTTTAGTAGCTTGGTAGCTCCCATTGCTGTGATTTCTCTTCAATATTTCCTGACTCTGCATCACGTGAGTTACCCATCAATAACGCTTAACGCAGACGTCAATATCGTAAGTTATTGACGGCTCGCGGTATAGGAAAATACTATTGCAGGATTTTGATGACTGACTCTAGTACATAATAAAGTAGCATACATACGCTAGACAACACTTAATAAATCCATACCTTATCATCTTCTGTAGTCCCTCCCTCGTCTTCTGGTAGATACTGAGGAAGCTAATGGGGAGAATAGTGAACATGCATCAACCCAGGAGAGCTTTAACATTGTTTCCAGTATCAACTCCACATCTTCATGCTATATAGAAACGTGTGGAGTGGAGACTGGGACCGAGGCTAGAGAACACCACCCGGTAGCTACAGTACATACACATGTACATATACCACAGATTATAGTAAAGTACAATGTAGCAATCAGCTAGCCTCGTTCCCAGGCTTTCACCCCAGCTTTTGTTGCTTGTTTGTAGCACGAAAAGCGGAGTAGGACCTGGTAAAACTCATCACGTGATACACATTCACGTGATAAAAGGTAGACACATGGTGGGCGGTGCCCGATATAAGCAGTAAGTGGTATAAACCAGGGAGCTGTGAGCACACTGCGACATCGTAGATGGCTTTCAGATGATGACGGATGCTACCCTAGAGTACCACGAATCAAACCCACAATCTTCTGCATAAGTGCTTTGGTGACTAGCTGCACACATTGAAATTACAGCCATTTACCATAACTCACCGTTTCTGGAGAAGACTGCGGCGTTAAGTCAACGTTTCTCCAGGCAAGCAACTCTCATACCCCATCAGCCATGTTTGCTATATTAATTTACTGGCAGCTCCCTTCTTTCTCTCGCTCCTGCTCCACCAGCTATTTTACTGGGCGCCATCCCCCGTCTGTCTACCTATGTCATGGATAAACGACGCTCACGTGACAGGTTTTACCAGGCTCCCCCTTTCTTTCTTCTACGCAGGTGGAGCATGGGAACGAGGCTAGCAATCAGCTATATACATGTATGACATACATGTACTCTACTGCTGTACTAACAAGATGGACCTTTTATACCTAAAAACCAGCCAGGTAGAGTCCTATTTACAACAAGAGTGTTGACTCGGCAATTTTGTAGTGCACTTCCAGTTAGTTGCCAGAACTTGCTAAACTTATTGCCACCTACCACTTCTTCATCATCCAGGTAACTTAAAATTAAGCTAGCTCGATATACCTTGGCCTATTGGGTCTGCAAACTTTCACTGCAGTTGTGGCTATAGTTAGCATAGCAATTACATAACTTGGTGTGCGTCATAAGTGCGGACAAATAGACGAACAGACACAGGAACGCAAAGCAATCTTTAGTTAGTACCAGTTTTGCATGCGCTCGGCTCATAAAAATCTACGTAAAATCAATCAGTTGGGAATGCACCCCCCTTAAGGTTGTGTGATGGCTTAATTACACACCTCCGCTTCTATGCACGTTTGTGTTTCAGGCAATAATGGTAGTTATGAGAGTGTTAGAGAGATGTGTGCGTCTGTTTAGTTAAAGAACTTTGCTTTCTGTGTACGACCGCAAGAGAGAAAGCATGAATTTACTTCTTTGCCAAGAAAATAGGTTGGATGGCAATTGCTGTTAAGGATTTCAATGGATATGAACTGATCTCGTCGTTGGTATAATATGGATCAGCAGCTGCTAAAATACTCTCACTGGTAAGAGTTTATTTCTAGTATTGGTGTAGCCTACGTTAGCTGTGGTGATACCTGATCTGTGTGTTTACCATGCCCCTTATAGTGACCGTAGCTGCTCAGATTTGTCAGAAGGACGTTGTTTTTTTAGCTACTTGCCACTGCAACTTGTTCTGGCAAGTATGATAACCACAAAAAAGCTTACCTCAGACCAGTTTTTTTGAGTGAGTTGGTCTGAAAAACTGAACCAAATTTAGCTAATCATTGATAATTATTGATTAAAAGCAGCAACTATTGCTTAAGTTGCTGCTTTCTTTTTAAAGTCCATAGCCAGTATACTATTAAAGCTACCCTTTGTAAAATATACATGTAAGCGGGTCAGCTTGTTTGTACAGGTATTAATCCGGAATCTAGGGTAACCCGGAACCTTAACCATTGAGTGTACACGTAGGAGACATACATGTATAATTGTATACATGTATCTACAGGCATACAGTCAGATCTGAAGAGCTATTGTTACCTTACCTTTGAAGGTTTAGTGTTCTCTTTCTCATCTTGGGCTGAAGTTGTAGGAGTTGGTGTAATTGATAATAATACCTGAAGGTAGGGAAGACAGAATATGCATTCAAAACTGTATATTTCTGACAGTGTTATGTGTTCTTCTCAACCGCAGTGAAGGCATCATGGAAACAGCATACGCTTATGTTCCTTTCAATAGGCATGGGAATGCAGTCAGTATAATATAATGTACCACCCATGTAAACCTCTATTCTATATAGAGCCCACCTCCAAACAAACTTATGGAGCGGGGATATTCATAGCCTCAGATAGTTTGCCATATACATGGAAGTCTAAGGGGGTGTATACTATGACGTCTGTACCATACATGTACATGTACATGTATATGAAGTTGTATCAATCACTAGCCACATACCCAGGGCTGCCTTAAAAATGGGGAATGGTTTGGTATCATTCATCACATGCCCTGACGTAGGGTAGACATAGGGTAAATATAGTTAATTGGTTGATTGTACACTACTTTGATCACATAATATGTTGTACAAGCTATTATAGGAAAGAAGATTGGGTTGCTACCTGGTCCAAAAGCTAGACCACTGATGATTTCAAGTTGCTGATGCACTTAGAACTCCAGGAATTGGAATAAACAGACAGAGAGATCAGCCCTACCCTTGGAGCAAAACCAGCTAAAGCACAGAACTACACTCATCTACATGTATGTCAGTTACAGAATAGAAATCGTTGTGTAGGATGGCTATACCTCATGCCCACCCGGGTCCACCAAAACTCTGCTGCTTCAGTTTCAATATCGAACAAGGAAGAGAAAGAAACTTGAGAACAGAATGGCTATACCTCATGCCCACCCGGGTCCACCAAAACCCTGCTGCTTCAGTTTCAATATCGAACAAGGAAGAGAAAGAAACTTGAGAACAGAATGGCTATACCTCATGCCCACCCGGGTCCACCAAAACCCTGCTGCTTCAGTTTCAATATCGAACAAGGAAGAGAAAGAAACTTGAGAACAGAATGGCTATACCTCATGCCCACCAAAACCCTGCTGCTTCAGTTTCAATATCGAACAAGGAAGAGAAAGAAACTTGAGAACAGAATGGCTATACCTCATGCCCACCCGGGTCCACCAAAACCCTGCTGCTTCAGTTTCAATATCGAACAAGGAAGAGAAAGAAACTTGAAAACAGAACCTGTGCCATATGTGCATGCATTCACAAGAAAACTTCTGTTGGTATACATGCAACTCACTCTCTTCTACTAATTCAGTTAAGCCTCAATTCTACTCATTTAGATGCAGAGTGGCAAACTATGTTGGTGGGATGTGCACTCAACTAGTTAATTATGCCTACCCTATTGTCAGGGCAGGGTACGAGGCTAATCAATCATCTTAGAGAAGTGTAGTAGCTACATGTACATGTATGTCCTTGGGACTGTAGCATTCTTGTGACCAACTGAAGCACATACATGTAGCACAAAAAAAACACACCTGGTGATAGTTCATCCTCACCGAGGCATAAGGTATATATATGTGTATGAAGCTGTTATAACAATAAAGTTGTTGGACCCACTTTCTGTAAGCCTTGGTATATTATTTTAACCAACCCATTCTCTAACCTCTTCTCCATGTTCGTTCTTGACAACCTGCTGGGCTGATAGCCTCTTTGTAGTTGCTATTGCTCTGCATAATGCCTGCATGAAACAACAGAATGTACATGTAGATTATATACATGCACATGTACACGTATAGCCTCGTTCCCAGGCCCCGCCCACGCAAGTGCCTGGGAGCAAGGCTAGTACACATATAGCTACATTGTAGTGCGTGTAGTACATACATGTATTAGTACATACATGTACGTACAACGTACATCCCTGCAATGGACCCTTTTCTGCCATGGTGTAATTGGGGGAAAAGTAGGCACTAAATAGAGAAAATACAGAAAACCATACATGTTTCCCTCCATTTAGTGCCTAGTTTTCCCCCAATTACATCATAGTGGAAAAGGGTCCATTATATTAGCAGCCTTTAGTTACACAATGTATAATATAGTTGCATTATACCTCAGCTTTGACATCACTGCGCACTCTGATAATACATCTGTGCTGTGGCATGTTGAAAGTGAAACTGACCACACCCTTCACCCCCAGTAGCTGTTCTTCGACCAGATGTCTTGACTCCTGCGGACAGACACAGACGACTTGAACCACATATTTTGTGTGGAAATAAAATGTACATGTAAATGTACTACAGCAAGGTTCTCCTTAGGGCTGTTTAGCGTGGTGCTGCTCCATAGTACATGTATCTTGTAGCCATATTATACATACAATGTACATGGACAGGCTTCATTTCAGGGGAACTTGAATATCAGAGAACCTACAACAGCTAGGGTATCTCACCTGATCCCTTAGCCCATCAATCTGCAGGATCACAAGCCTGGCCTTCCTATTGGATGCCCCCAGAAAGACGTTACCTCGGACAGAGGACCGGGACTGGGACAGTGGCCTGGGGACACAGCAGAATACAGTACCAGGAGCGCTCAAAATACAGAAATGATTACATGTAGATTAGCTAGTTCCCAGTCCTTCCCACTCTAGTGGAATAAAGACTGGGGTGGGAAGCACTGGAACATGGCTTTGTGAATCAAAAAATAAATTCTGAATCACATGGGCGTATCTATTTCGCGTCGCTATGCTGAAAAATCACATGTACATGTAGCACTTCCTCAATCCTGAGATACCTGGTTGCAATTGACCATGCTGGACAATGCACATGTATGTGGGAGTGATTCACAGGAAATATGTGCAGCTCTGTACTATATCCCATGAAAGGAGGTACTGCCTTGGCTGTATTAAAAGAGACATATCATGCCTTCAAGCTCTATAGGACCTTTCTATGTTGCCCTATTCAATCACTATACATGTAAAATAAGCTCTCAGTATGGAGGGCAGCAATAGTGAGTAGCTGAATACGTACATGTATCCCATTCACAATTAGGTTTTATCCCTGCCCATATTTTATCACATACATTGTAGCAGATGGCAGGCTGGTTCAAATAGCATGGCTCTACAACTTTCTAGTATTGCATGTATGTGTTAGCAAATGGTTTGTAAAAAGTGCCAAGAGGTAAATCAACACATAGGTACATGCCCCATTAGCCCACCAAAGGATAGACCGACCAGAGGCGGCCCTCATCCACCTACCTCGCAGACCCAGCCGGAGGGATTAGCAGGTCATGCACCTTCTGGGCTGAACTCTGCAGCTCTGGAGAGGAGTGTCGTCTGGCATGGGAGATCAAAAAATGGAGTACATGTAACTACACAGAAAGTGTTCTGGGCCAAGTAGAGGCCAGAGTGTAATAGCCTCGAGCCTAGTCTCCACTCCTAGCTTTTTCAAAAAAAAGAAGCTGGGATTGGAAATGAGGCTGGAGGCCTAGAGCACAATACAACAATGTGTACATACCCACTACCGAAGTGTAATGTGCATGTTCAGTTACATGTAACACATGTAACTGTACACATGTTTATTACCACATAGCTGGTTATATTTGCTGGGCTACCGTGAACCACGAAATAATATTCCTGCAGACTTGAAACCTCCAAACTGTGATGGACCAGCGAAACACAAGAGAAAAGAGCAGCTGCATTCTTATTCAACCTTCTCTAAGAGTGGAAGAACTGTTCTTGCTGAGAGAAAGAATAAAGCAGGTGAGAATAAACGCCTGGCCTATAATAGCGAGTGGGTTGGACGGGCAAGAAGGATGCTAGCTTCTAACTTACATGCAGCTACATGTACATGTAGCTAGCAGTACAAGCAAGGGGCTATGAAACCTGAAACAATGTGTGTTGACTCACCCGCTGGCTTTCTTTTCCCCAGAACGTACAATTTCTTAGCTCTGAATCGATGGGATAGGTTTAGGGTATGGTTAGGGCATGGCACGGGATTGTTTCTGGAAAAGTTTCTGAAACGCTGCGGAGGTGTAACGGGCCTAGGTACACATATTCTCCTAATCAGTTGCTAGAACGGTCCTTCCACTTAATCAAGTAATTATCAGTGTATGATAAAAATCAAAAACTATTTCTGCTGAGCGTCAATATGAAAAGATTGTGAAAATTTTCACCACAAAAATAAACCCTACATGTACGTGTACCCTTGAACTCGTGAGAACACCAGCATAACACACTTACAAAACATCTGCAAGCATCATTTACAAAGTGTCTGATGGGTTCACAATCAGTCTATTTCGTGAATCAGATACAAATGGTACCACAATAAGACTTCCATTATGTAGTACCATCAACCGATGTTTGTGAACATCACACTGCTTTGAGTTGAATACATGTACACAAAAGCTGACTACATGTACATCTGTTCATTTGACAAAGTGCCGAGGAAAAATATTTCTTTTCTTCTCGCAAGTACACGTACATTACACACTGATGAGAAACTGCAATTTTGGTATAGCACGGTTAGTACGGTTGCAGATAAAAATTATGATTTCATTATAATGGGCAGGAAAGAGTGCAGGGGTACACTCTTTCTTGCCAGTGTTATGGAGGCATGTTGGGCAGAAAATAGTGTAGGGGTGGACTATTCACCCTGCCTCCTTTATATATAGGCAAGAAAGAGTGTAGGGGTACACCCTCCAAATATATCGGAGCCAGTGTTCAGTGTAGGGATACACTCTTTCTTCCCAATGTAATGGAGGCAATAATTAGTGTTGGGATACACTCTTTTTTCAGCAACAACAACAGGTAGAGATAACAGTGGGATTCTGGTAACTTATAAGTACTGAATGTCAGGCCTAGCTGTACGAGTAATAGTTTTTGAAGGAAGAATACCAAACTGTCGCTCCTCAAAGCAGGAGAGGATGTAGTCTCGCAGCTTGCTTTGTTCTGGCCTATGCTTGGCAGGGTCTTCTCCTTTGCAGAGCAGGTAGCAGTTCACAATGGCAAAACATCATTTCCTTCTTGTTGTTTTGAGTCAACTTGCTGTTTTGAGATAACAGCAAGAAGGAAATGATTGTCATTGTGAACTGCTACCTGCTCTGCAAAGGAGAAGACCTGTGACAGTAGCAATGACCTGTTTGAAGCATGAATCGCTATGCCCCCCCAGGAAATTTTTACATTGTGATTTTAAAGCCATTTTTCAGTCAAATGTATGCTCCTGAAAACAACTGAATAACTTCAAGGCCCATATTGTGGGAAACCAGCTGATAAGCGATTTTCTGATAGCCATTGGTGCATCACTAGCCTGTTTACAGGAAAGTTTGCTAAATACAAATACACTTTACTTTGGAGGAAGCACGTGCCTCATTAATACTGAAACTACCCCCAACACAAATGTCTCCTGCAGCTTGTACACTAGTCCTGTGCCCCATTGCAGACAGCCGGCATTGGAGTACAGAATGTACCACACTGAGGCCAAGGATGAGTTCATGCAGTACCCCGTAATCAGAATGTGCCTTTGTTTTCCAGGCTTACAAAATCACTGACCTGTTTATTATTCTTCTGATGCTAACCAACAAACCAACTTCGTTCTTCATGAGTGGTCTGTTGGAGGGTACTTGCGCTAAGTAGTATAATGCCTACAGAGTGGATAATATGTACGCACATAAATACATGTGCATTTGAAAGTTGTGGTGAGTACAGACAAAGAGCATCACTTACATGTATAGTCATACTGTAGCTGTATCCCAGTTTCCATTCCCAGCTTTTTTCGCATTCACATTTTTACTACATGTACATGTACATGCTGGGAGTGGAGACTGGGAACAAGGCTAGTCATGCTGCACCATTAACTAGGTGAATAGAGAGCATTTTGGGGTGAGCGTGAGTGAGGTAACAAGCGGTATGTAGCAGCACTCCTACTGTAGCTGTAGCCCTCTCCCTCCTCTGCTGTGGTGTGGTTTGTTGGTGACCTGGAGACATGGTAACTCTCCTCTGTTGGTGAACCTAATCTCCCTGGCGTTAGGAGACTCAGTGGCCTCATCTCCTGCTGCAACTTAGTCCGTGCAGGTATAGTGTTGTAGGGCCACGTGAAATGACAATATATCGATACACATGTGGTATTACTGATATGTGTGTCGTATGAAACATTTTTGAGTGTTGGATGCAAACAGGATGCAAACGGTATGCAACAAAGCATATCAATTGCAATTATTTACACGGAATTTTGTACTCCTCAGTCAAGCATAACTTTGCCTGATAGGAATAGTACATTGTCCCCACGTACAATTCCAAGAACCAGAGGTGTTCCAAGAACACATACCCCCCGTATGGGAGAAATTATCTTTGGCTTACCCTGGCTCCTAGCAGCGAAGGCCTCAGGTCTCCAAATGCTGCAAATAAGTTTATAGCCATCCCGACTTTTCACAGACTATGGCGACAGTGTCTGTAGCCTCCATTTTCGGCGATAAGCCCTGCTTCAAAACTTGATGGCGAGCAGTATCGCGATTGTGTGGGCGTAACCATTGCCGTATTAAAATGGTGGACAACACCGACAATAAAATCTGGAAATCCCGAGAACAGAACCGCTTTTGCACATATAATAAGATACAGCGACTATCATTGTTAAAACTGTGTTTTGAAGTTGTTAAACGTGCTAAATCGCGTATCGGAAAGAGATTTCAATTTTTTTATGACGGACGGACATACAGACAAAACCAATTGCTTAATCCCGCCTCCGTATACGCGGCGCGGGGTAACAACTTGCCTCCAGTGCGGTGATGACAACATGGGGATTATCATTATCTAAGAAGATGACCAGCCCTGGCAGGCACCCCTGGTCCTGAAGGGAAGGAACACCACCAGTGAATCAGGTAAAAGGCTCACTTATCACAGAATGCACATGTAGTACACCAGAAACTACATGGGCTGTAGTACCAGAGTATAGTAAGGGCTATGACAACTTGTACGTAGCATACCTTGACGTTTTGCAAAGCTCACATCAATAGCCTAAAATAGACAGAATCAACCGAGGCTACCCCATGGTTGTAGGGTAAATAACAAATGCTAATTATAAGCTTTATTGAAGTAGGTCTGTTTTGAAGCCTGTGAGTTTAGCTACATACATGTAGTCTCAATCCCAGACCTCCACCATGAGAGGATGTCATGATGGTATCACCTAACTCTGCACTTTTAACAATTAGCACCAGTTGGCAACAATTGGCAGCACTTCTTAAACACAAGTCATTTAGTGGGTATGTGGTCAATGGCATAAGCGCCATGGCAGCAACATGAGTATTATTATTTTCTAGTCTCGTGTATGCGGAAAATGAGTGGTCTGGGAATACTGAACTATAGGTAAGGGAGAAATTATCTCATGAGTGGCAGAACAAACATCAATGCTTCCAGACCACTTGTTTTCTGTATGGACTGGTCACGAGATTAATCACCATCATAATTAACAGAACATACCCTGACAATTGTGGCTCTGTTCTGAGGGTCAGCAGCCAAGTCTCTTAACTGTTGAACCACCTTCAGTACATCCATGCTTTATGAGTAAGTCTAACAAAGAAGTATGTTCGTACAGGTTTCAAGTGTGTAGATGATTTGAATCACATTCACAACTGTTAGAGTGAAGAGTACCACAAAAGGCTCATGCAAGTTTATAGCAGTACTGGATACACTGCTGACGTCCTCACAGTGCCGACGTGGTACCCATACAAATGATGAAGCCTACTCGTTCTGCTGCCTTGGCTTGAGAGTCAACTCAGTAGATTGTCTTGTAGAACAGTTACTATACAGCACACTTCTTCTACACCGAAGAACTTCACTGCCTCGACCAACTGTTCGGCAGTTTTTGCTCAAAAAATCGGGGTCACGCGACTCTCACATTTTGATTGGCCAGTTCAAAATAATGTCATGTGGACTGTGGACTTGATATTGGGCTGCTTCTGCGAATCCACAAAATATTTCTGAGCTGCTCGAAAGTTATAGGAGGCTTACAGATACCCTTAAAACAGCAATAAGCTGTGGGAAGTTGCCAGCAGTACTTGAAGAGACGAGAGAAAAGTGCTCCACTGTCGGTGGATCAGATTCTAATTAGAGAGCATATATTTGTCGAAGAAAGCACCAGATGTTGAGTCGGATTGTTACAGCAATATGAGTACTGCTTGCACGTGTAAAGGGAGGGTAAGTGTTTTTATGCAATCGTATCTGAAAAGTCTGTTAGTACACTATACAGTTTTTGTGTTCACCTTGTGGGATCAGTATGCGTGAAAAAGGTTATTTTGTAAGTACACAACCAGGTCAGCGGGTAGCAAGGCCCTCTGGCTGATCGACATGGATATGTAACACTTATGGGTGTTATTCTAATCGTAGATACTATCTACATGTATGTGCTAATCGACATAGCTAGAGAGTCGGTAAACTATATGCATTTTATCCAAGGATGTACACGCATGTGCACTTGTACAATTGATACTAATGCAACACAGCTAGTTCTCTAAACCCAATGGCAAGCCTGTAAGCCCTACTCCAACCCTAGCCCTACCGTAGCTCTAACCCGTCCTCCTAAACTCAATCGTTGGATTATCGGCTCTCTAGCCACTTCGTACAGTGTATTTTAGTCTGGCTCCTAGCTATGGACATACCCCACCTAGTAAGGTTTTTAAAACAGATGAATGACAATCTACATGTACATGTTGGTTGTGCCATAGCATGGACTGCACATACATGTACATGTACATATACTCAGAAAGATGAGGAAGGGTAGTTGAATTCAACCCTCCTTTGAACCACTGGATCATGAATAATATTTTTAGCTAATCTCCCAGATTCTTGTTTTTTGGTCGGGTAGCGTGTTTCTGAGGCTAATACCAAAACTACATGTACATGTAGATTTTTCAGTTATTGCGAACATCCAGGCACTCATTTTGGAGTGAAGATCCAGCAATTGATTCCTTACTCCAGTCCTCTTGTGAGAAGAACTGTTCTTACATGTACCTCCTCTAAACTATTTGTGTAGTTTGAAAGCAATTTCAAATTGTATATGAATAGATGACCTTGTAAATACTGTTGACAAGCGTACATCATTCAAAGCTACGTGTTATTGTATGTGATTCTAAAAAGAATTTAGCTATCATACAATGTATACACAACTTAATGAACAGTGTACATGTACATGTACCTGTGCTCTGTGAGTATTTGGTGAAGTACATGTACATGGTACCTGTATGTGTACACATACATGTACATAATTATAGTGATCAATAATCTTTTGAAACAAACTGTTGTCATGGTGGAATGTGATTATTGTTTTTTGAATGCTGTTTTCCAGCACCTCCATGGCTCCTCAAGAAGCTTGGTTCGTCGCATTGGTAACAGTCTACCTATTGACACAGGGCGAAGGTTGCAGATTCAGGTAAGTGTACCTGTATAGCTGCATGCACTTGATACCCAATAAGTAAGTTCCTTGTTCCTTGTTTTGGTCTTCAAGACTCATAGAAAGCTTGTTCCCAGCCCACGAGGGATGGGTGTAGCCTGGGGACAAGGTTATAGGACTCAGTACTGCTTAGTCTAGCTCGCTAGACCCTCCCTCTCCCTCGTTTTTTTTTTTTTCGGGGAGAGGGAGGGTCTAGAGAGCTAGACTAAGTACTGCTATAAATATAAACCTAGTTAATTGCTAGCTTCATTACTCTGCATGCACACATATCCACACATACATATGCACACACACAGCTCACAGCTGAAAGTCCTATGCGAGATGAAACTAACCTCAGATACACTGAGAGACTGAACCCAAGCCTCGAAGGACTGACCCTAGCTAGCTATCTGAAGGAACCAGGACAAATCATTTCAAAAGCAGTTAATCTCTTTGGTTTAGATCCCATCGAAGAGGAGGGGGAGAATATGACACAGGAAGAAGCTGAACTGGAGAGTGGTGAGCTAGAAGTGGAGGAGATGGAGGACAGCTCAGGGGAGGGAGAGAGAAGACAAGGTAAGAGGGAAGGTGCGGTGTGCAGAAACAACCTTAGAATGCTTGGCTATGAGCCAGAAAGAGTCTGGAGCTACATGTACATACATGTATGCTTGTAGAGTCATTCATCTGTTATAATTCACTTCATACTTGGGCTACCCACCGAGATTTTATCTCATAGCTTTCTCCCATCAGGGTTTCATATTGAAAGGGGGGATACCCTCCCGACTATGTCCTCCCTCCCTCTTCTAGATTTCAGAAAAGAGTTTGATTACATGAAGTACAAATGTAAAATCTAAGGGGGGGGGGGGGGGGGACATGCCCCTAACCCTAGTAATCCATACTAACCTCCCCCCCCATAGATTCCGGACAAAAGTTGCATTACATGGAATTTTGTATTTTTCTCTACTAAGTTTGCATGTAGAAATCATGGATCACTGTCTCCACCCCCCAACTTTAAAATCCTGTATGAAACCCTGCAAGATACCACCTGGGCGGGAGACCAGAGTACAAGATTTTGAAGTAGCATCAGGGTTACTACTCACTCTTGGGAGGTAGCTACATGCACTGATCTATATATGCTCTATCCCTGTTGCTATACATGCATCTTCCACAGAAGCCATGCAGAAGATTACAGTATTGGAGAGTGAGCTGGCAAGACTTAAGGCCCAGATTGCTATCTACGCACTTTCGGAGACCCAAGACCAACATGATATTCCTACAGGTACATTAAGAGGAGGGTTAAGGTTGTTGCACATTAAAGTTACATGACACTGTAACTGCTGTAACTGCTCCCCCTCCTCCCCCTCCAGCCCCACCGCCACCTACTGCCCCTCCTCTTCCTCCACTCGGTGCAGCCACTCCATCACAGGTACATGTACACTATACTAGGCAAATGCAGGGCATTGTGGGGCGAGCCTGAGCGAGTGCACAGTATGCATTCATGGAGGTATTGCAATGACATGACCTTAGATTGTGTTCTCTAATGGTCATTAATCCAGATGGCCATACATTAGTCTCGTGACCACACCTTGGCTCCTCCCCCTCACCGAACATGGACATGACCAGTGTCATTCCAGATGAGTAGTGGCAGGCAAATGATTCTTGCAGCCATATGTGCATGGAATTTTTGCATCTTGGCTTGTACAGCACGCTGTTGAATAAGTGGGAGATGCAACTGGCTTGCACTCGCTGCTCCCTGTGGCTCTCTGTCATGATGATGTTGTAGCCTAACCTCCCTCTCTTGTGCATTCTCAGCAGCTAGTCTGTCCCTCTAAGAACTACTCATCTGCCGCAGCCTCATGTCCCTCTCTTCAACACTCTCAGCAGCTAGTCTGTCCCTCTAAGAACTACTCATCTGCCGCAGCCTCATCTCCCTCTCTTCAACACTCTCAGCAGCTAGTCTGTCCCTCTAAGAACTACTCATCTGCCGCAGCCTCATGTCCCTCTCTTCAACACTCTCAGCAGCTAGTCTGTCCCTCATTTGCTGCAGCCTCGCCTCTCTCTCCTCCAGTCTCAGCAGCTAGTCTCTCTGCTTGACAGCTTGTCATCTGCTGCAGCCTGGCCTCTCTCTCTTCGACAGTTTCATCGGCTAGATGCTGCCCCTTTGCTGTAGTATAGCGTCTCGTTTCTCAGCAGCATGAGTGTGACGCCTATCTCTTTGCCTTCTTAACCCTCAAATAGACAGAAATAATATTTTTAGCAGGGGATCATACTAGCAGAATGCTGGTCTTCCTACCAACCTTGCTTCTCTTTGTTCAGATTTCTCGGAAGCGCAACGTTCCCTTTCATGATCTCGCCATCTTCGAAGCCTCTCCTCTCTCGCTGCATTGGTAGATAATTGTTGTACTTGAGATTTCTCCTCTCTTTTCTGAAGCATCTCCTGGAACCGGCAGCGACGAAGTATCCATAGTAGGCTTGAAATCTGCATAGCTAGCTCAGTGATAGAACCTTTTTCAGTTTGTACACAGTAAGCATTTGATTAACATTGCTTACGTAATACGCATACGCAAAAATAGAATTTTGTACCCAGATTCGGTAAGACGTACGTACCATACATATACATGTATACATATAGACGCAGAAGCAGAATCTGACTCGCTAGTGTGGGGCTTGCTCAGACTCACCCCAATCAGAAGCCCATGATTATATGCACACACATGTGTACATGTGGTTGCAGACAAAATTATGATTCATAACGGGCCGGAAAGAGTGTAGGGGTACACTTTTTTCTTGCCAGTATAATGGGTAGAAAATAGCGTAACCGGCTGTTTTTCCAGAATATCAAAAATCCTATACCTTGCAGACAGTTACATGCAGCTGGTACTGAGATTGCTTGCATGTACGTTTTCGTGTCTGTGTTCGTCCACAATTATCACGTGCGCCAAGGTACGTCATTCTGTTACTATGACACCATAGCCATGAGCGCAGTGGATGCTGCTGGAAGTAGGCCAAGGTACGTCAAACTAGATTAGTTTTGTGTTGCCTAGATGGCGAAAGAGTGGTAGGTAACAATAATTCTGTTTTTGCAAGTTCTGATCACTAACTGGAAGCGCAATATGAAATTGCTTTTCGCTGGAAGCTGTACATGATGAGACTGTCTAGCCAAGCTAATCCATTCTACAGCTGCATTTAGCTTAGGATGACCTGTTGCTGAGCACAACCTTCAGTTGGATAATTTATGTACATGTAAATAACAGCCATCTTAGGAAGCAAGTTACATGTACATGTATTAGCTACATGTAGCTCATGCCTGTACATGTATGTGTCTAAACCCCCAAGCAGTGGAGCGTCCGGGGCATGAACAAACTTTCTTGTCACTAACACCAAGAGTCCATAATGCAAACAAAGTACATGTATTATGGACTTTTGCTAACAGCCTTCTGCTTTAGAAATAGCACTCACCAATCAGGCCGTAGCTTTATGGTCTTCCATTAATGTTGATTCTTCAATACTAACGCACAGTAGTCAGACGTTCTTTTGCCCAGGAGGGCGTGAGTAGTGGATATTAACCCATTTGTTTACTGTAGGTATGCATTAATTAGGTAATCCTACATAATTTTTGCGCTCAAATAATTAACATTCCGGTTTTCTTCTCTTTACTCCCTGTAGCCCAAGGTACCCCGTATATCTCAGGACAAACCACCAGAATCACAGTTTGCCACACCCAAGCCAGACATGTCTTCAGTACTTAAGGATATTGGCAGCGTCAGGTTGAGATCAGTCGCAAGGTATGTTTCTTTATAAGAGACACTGGGTGTTAATTGGTCGTGATACCAAGACCATCCACAAAAATTATAGCATCACAAATAGCCTGATAAAATATGCAGTGGGGGGGGGGCTGTGATTCTCTCACCCAGAATTTTCAAAGGTATAATTTATTAGTACATGTAGCTAACTTCCAGCCTTTTGGGGCCCAAGCTAGCCTCATTCCCAGGCTCCACTCCCTCGCACCGTGCAAAAAAACGTCGAGAAAAGCTGGGGAGTGGAGCCTGGGAACGTGGCTAGGTCCAAAACACCTCAGAGCATCTAAAATTATTTGGGGGGGGGGTGCATGCCCCCAGAGTTGGACTCCACATGCAACATATTTCCCTTCCCCAGTGAAAAATTGTGATCGATGTACTTAGAGATGTTACACTCGAAGTTTTGAGACTTTAGTCAGGGGAACGTGGGGCCATAACCTACATGTGTCCTGATATCAGGTTCCTTGCTGTATTTGCAAATATAGTATAAACTATATTTGAACCTCAGGTCCCCAGGAGGTACTCCACTGCGTAGAGTGCAGGAGAGTCAAGACGCTGCTATGAATGATCCGGGAGCCATCATTGCCCAGGCTCTGAGGAAGAAGTTCTCCCATAAGGTGTTCCAAGACTCCCCAGGTGAGTAGTCGTTTTAAATAACTGGGACTTAATAGATGCCTCATAAAGAATGGCCATCATGTGGGTGGAGTTGCAGAATTTTTGCGTAGCCACCTCATGCAAGCTACTGGCAAATGCTACTAGTAGGCTTAAGTACATGTAACTGAAGTTTGTGTGTTTCTCTTCTGCTCAAGGGCTCCAGTACCTCAAATGGGTAAGATTGCCAGACTAGAATTCGGAAGGTCCTGTGTTGAATCCCAGGCTGGGCCTCATTCTATTTGGGGGGGTATGTACATGTAAAATGTTACTGACAGTGGGGAGGGAGAGTACTATGGAAGTATATAGCATTATGAATGTTGAAAGTGCCTTAACCAACATTAGAATTAGCAGTACACTGCAGCTGATGTACAGTAGCTGATGCAGTCATTACCAGATATCTAGTGAAATTGGGGTTGATTCAAAGTTACGATACATTGGGTTTTCCCTTTACAGGAGAGAAAGAAAACCTCAATTGCTCAGATTCTTCATTATCAGCAGGATTTGATAGCCCGTCTGTGAAACTGGTACGTTAACAATGTTACCTGCGTGTTACAAGTACAGTATTTTCTCTTTGCCTTTAAAACCAATATTCTGCTGCAGTTGTCTCCGCAGCTCCTCTTGTTCTTGCTTATTTGCTGAGACTGGCACTCTGTTTTTTAAGCTGAGTGGATTCACTGCAGCAGTATGCTGTCGTCTTTCCATTGCTCTACACGCGATATCAACTATGGGCTTAAATTGCTTCTAGTTTCAGCTTTAGCTGGCTGCAACTTCCGGCTTCATTAAACTTTATGTGGAGCTCAGTCAGGCTCTCAACTTGAAGTATTAGAAACTTTACATAACACTACATGTAGCTATTGCCAAGGTAGCCAGTCCTACATGTACCTACCTCAACACCCGTGGAGACAACCTTTTGTCTTTTGGCCGCAAGATAAAAGGTGGGGTGGGAAGGACTGGGTGTGAAGTTGCTACCAGGGTAGTTTTATGATGGATCCTAGATTGCCAAGACAATGGCTATTGCCAGAAAGTGCTTGTAATCACAGAATTGTTAACTACTTGAAAATGAAGCTGGGAGTAAGCCTGATATACATGTACATGTTTTAACAGTTCTTTTTATCTTTCCATTTTCTAATCAAACTTCTTATCTTTCCTTGTTTATAATCTGGGATGTGACTGGGGGACCTGGGGCCGGGGGCGCTGGGGGCTGCTTGGTTTGGGGCCGCTTTTACGTTTTTATAAGCTTTTTAACTATTTTAACATTTTGATGGAGGCCCTGCTGGCTTTGGCGAGACCTTACGGTCAAACCAGAACAGAGGAACTTTCCTCCTGGAGGTTTTTAACAGAGGGAAGACCTATTTGGTCCCCTCTATTTTAACCATTTTTAAACAACTTTTTAATTAACCTTCAATTTTTTAACTTTATGCGGTCACGGACTGGGTGGCTTTCTGGTTCTTTCCTGGTCCTGGGTTCTCTTTGTTGCAGTCAGAGCTCTTTTCTCTTTTCTACTTCATTTTTTTGTGTTGCTATGTGCCTAATTAGATTAGTAAGTATGTACGTATTTAGGTTAAGTGAATGTGTTAGTATTTAGGGTATGTGGTAGTATATGTTAAGGGTTAAGGGGGTTGAATAATTAGTATGGGTGGATTTGTTTAGTATTTAGGCCTAAAGCTTAGTGAGTGCATTTGACATAACAGTTAAGATACCTTCAGTTTTCATGTATATGTGCCCTCATACCAAGGTCTCTCCTTGCAGCTGTGAAAGAAATTGTGTAACTGCTTAAGTGAAATTCTAACAATGTGATTATTATTGTGATGGTGACAGTGATATACATGTACATGTAGCCGCATTCCCAGGCTTCACTCCACAGCTTTGTTTCACATTGTGGACAAAATTTGTGCTTCTGCAAACAACAAAACCTGGGGTATACGGTACCTTGTAGGAAGCTACAATGTACATGTATGTATACACTATACACCAGTTTGTTTGCATGTGGTTGTATGTAATAGGCACTCATACGCATGCATATTGTATAGACTTGTGTATTGTAAAGTCATTGTTCCTGACAACTTAATGATAACTGTAATTATTATGTGTATATATTTTGCTTTATTCACAGTTTGACTGAGATGCACCTCTGTAGGGAAATGCCTGTAATAGTTTAAATTCAGGTATCACTCTGTGTGCATATATATGCATATGTATCCAATGCGCACATTATTTGTGGACTTCTGTGTGCCTGTAGTGGTACTCCTCCAGTCCTTGGATTACTGTGTTATGTACTTGTACTATTGCCCATGTTTGTCAAAGAAATCTTTTCTGTCATTTTAATCCGAGTACGTAAGGTTACTGTCATTAGCTATACGTGTATAAACACAATCTGTAGTAAACAACTTACAGAGTTTGTCTGAAAATGTCCCGTTTTACTTGGCATGCATACTCCTATAGTAGAAATAAGAAGTATAGCTACACGTACATGTAGCTAGATTTATCCCATGGTGGGAACTAGTGCTCATGGTTTGAGGTCAGGGGAAGTGAAGATTCTTAGCCTCATCCCAGGCCTCCCCGCTTTTCCTCTCGCTTGGCGGGGAGGCCTGGGACGAGGCTAGAAGATTGTTCTTGCTGGCGTGGGGCTTCCCTCAGGGGTAGATGGGGTTGCCTTTGCTTACTGCCAAAACTGGTGGTGTGGGCAATTTTTTTTTGTTTTTTGGAGTGCTATAGGGCTCTTTTTCTGGAACTGGTGGGATTGCTACTAGACTCATTGGTGGAGTATCCGTAGATGTAGGATCTCCATCTGCATGCTGTACCATCTTCTGCCTCAAAGTGAGGCTTGAGCTGTGAATCAGGAACCCCAGGCTGTGTACGTATACACTGAGAATAGGATGTCCCACAGTAAGGTTAAGGACATTATCAATGTATGTAGCCCCGTTCCCAGTCCACGAAAGAGTGGCTAACTCTGTCATGGGGGAGTGTTGCCTGGGTATGAGGCTACAAGGTATGCAGCACAACTGCACTATCAAGGCTGCCGAGCTACATGTAGCTAGCTGCTGAGTTTTAAAATTTTGCTATCACACACCACATATAGCTGGTGGTGTCTTCATTTAGATACAAATGAAAGTTCCATGCAAATCATTACACAAGAGCACACCCTCGAATGGTTCATATTCTGGTCATTCGAGGGTGTGCTCTTGTGTAATGATTTGCATGGAACTTTCATTTGTATCTAAATGAAGACACCACCAGCTATATGTGGTGTGTGTTAGCAAAATTTTAATCAGTTAATCAGTAATTGACATTCCTAGTCCAATAAGTAGCCCCAGGCCTAGTCTCGTGCCCAGACGCCCGCCTACTCGGCGGAGGCGGGCGTGATCTGGGCACGAGACTACCCTGTGACGAGTACCGTCGCTCGATCACGAGATCGAGTCTCGTGATCAGACCTTGACCACGAGACTGCGTACGTGGTATGTACCTCGTTCGACGTTTCTGAGAAAGTTCGGGCTGCGCAGAGTGTATCTGATCTATTATCGTGTACATAGGCCTATCACCATACGTATATAGTTTATTTCAGCTGTGAGATGCAGGCCATCAAGTGTAGTTTTCGGCGACGGGTAAGTCTTGCGGGAGTCGAATGGCACGGTGTAGCTACAAGTGCGTGATTGCCTTTGCTGTGGGGCCTGGAAGAACGTTTTGAAGTGTGTGTACAGAACTGAACCACCGTACCGGGGGGATTATGCATGATTTGCGATGTACAAGTTCATTCACTAACCATTTGTCTGGTCTCGCGGGCCAGCCTCACTCGCACTCGTGTGCGCTGGCCCGCGAGACTACCATTTGTAGGTACTGACGTCAGAGAAAATTTGTACCTGTGCCTGTATATATACTGGCAAATACGTGGGTGGACTACTATATGATGCTACATGTATTTTATTGTACCTTTGGTGTTACTAAATTCTCGTGAAGAAGAGTGCTGTAGTACGCTTGGAGAGAAAAGATAGCTTTCACCAAAAAAAATTAGCATGCAGTTTCTGCGTGTGTTTATACATCTCTATTACTGTACATTGCATTTATTTCCTCCAGGGCCGTCAATAAGACTTGCCTCCTCATTAGTTACACAACCAAGGCCTTCCCTGGCGAATACGTCCCTACAATGTAAGTTGACTTTACTGAGGTGTTGGCGACATGCCTAAGCATGTGGCTGTGATTATTTGATTACACAGTAGTATTCGTTAATGTGTTATGGACCTTTTAGAGAAATCTTATTGGGCACACATAATGAGGGGAAGTATCCACTGAAACTAAATATTCTGGCATTGTACACTCTTAGCTGCTGACTATATTGTGTCACCTGTTGAAGCATTCTGTACTGTGAATTCTTGGGCGGTTATGCTGCTACCCATCTCTGGCCTTTTCACCCTTAGAGCGCCAATCAAGCGCTAACCTTCATACTCTCCCTGTCCTTGAGCCATTGATGTCTGCCTTCTGGCTGGTGTGTTACTATTGCTAAGTACTGGTTCAGGCTTATAGTAGGCTTTTGAGTACTACACTGGTGCTAGAATGCTATATATGGTTCAAAATGGGACTGAATAATTGGGGCGAGCCTGAGCGAGCCCCAATCCTAGTGACTTAGCTGGTCATTCGTGTCTGTATATATTATTATGGTACGTACGTCTTACCGAATGTAAGTGCAAAACTCTAATTTTGCGTATTACGCATTATGTATGCAAAGCATACACGTCACTACGTTTATGGCATGAGCAGAATGAAAGCTACTGGAAGTTTGCAGGCCCAAAAGGCCATGGTACGTCAATCTAAGTTAGTATTTATGTTGCTTACATGGCGAGAAAGGGCTAGACAGTGATAATAATCCAGTTTTGGAATGTTTTGGCGTGCTGGATGTAGTCTTGTCTGCTACCATAGTGGTTTGTAGTACAACAGGTTTGTATCATGCTGTGATCACTTCTTTCGCGTCGAATTGGACTATACTGTACAATTAGGCTCCTCCCCCTCAAAGAGATAGGACCTAAGTTCTCAGCACAAATCAATATTCAAACACTATTGCAATGCACTACAAAAGCACCCGTATTCAGACTTCTCACAACTGGCTGTTTCGTAAGAATAGTATCCAGGCTACTATTGGGGTGGGTACTGCAGTATCTATGAGCCCTGTCAAGTCAGACAATCACTGTTGTATTGAAATAATACAAGACCTCAGCCAATCAGCGTCAATGATATGCTACATGCACTCCATTGTATACATAATGCACTAGCTCAGGCTAGCCCCACGATGTCCTTTGCCATCTTGCAATCACAATGTCCTTTGCCATCTTGCAATCACGTAGTACTAAAGATCAACGAAGGTGATAAATACTGCAAGTAAAAGATCCAAGTACTTTTTACATGTAGCAATGGAAATACTGCAAGATATAAGGAAACACAAACCATGTAGGAAGTCTGAGTCCTGCATGCCAGGCAAAGATACTTCTGTTGCTCTGCCTTTGCATACACTACACCACCACAAAGGCAGTGGTCCCAGCGACCACACACTGAGTACTTCCCCTTCCACAGCAATGTACCTTGTGAAGCGATTGACTTGAGTGGAGCCAGCAAGGAAGGAGGCGGTATATATAGGAGATCGGGTTGAAGGTGATCGGGATTGCTGTTGTCTAGGCTGTGGTGTTAATGATTGGGGTGGAGGTGAAGGCATCAGGGTGAAGGTGATTGGTGTGGCTGTTGTGTAGGCTGTGGTGTTAATAATACGGTGGAGGTGAAGGCGATGGCGATCGGGTTGAAGGAATGCTTAAAGGTCGTATGGCTTGAAATTACCTGGTAAACACATTTTTAGGTCTTGTCCAGGACATCTGCATGCACAATAAATATACACTTTCCACCGTGTGTGTTGTTGTACGCAGCATTCCGAATTGGCTTCAGTAATGATCGCCCCACGTCAAGGAAGTGCTGCAGACCAAGATACTTCTTCCCATAGAGCTCCTTTGAGGCCCGTCTTACTGCTGCAGCTGATACTGGGACACCTGCCGCAGCCATCAGCTTGCTCAGTGGGTCTGAGCGCACTGCTACACAACACCCTAGTGTGTCTTGCTCTACTCGTACAAGGACATGTTGGTAAAACTGGGGGGCAGGGGGTAGAATTAAAATTGTGAATGACATTCAGGATGAATGCTTGATTTACAGAATCCACAAAAACGATTCTAAGTGGCACTCTACATGCAAATTATTATTGTTAGATTTAGGACAGAGGCTTGCTTTGCAAAATTCTGGAAAATAGTTCTAACCTGCAATCGTATGTATGGATAATTATTATATGACTAACTGAGCACTAACGGATAACCCCTGAATACTGCAATCTGATTGGATACATTTCTTGACGCTGAACTGAATATTCTGCCGTATCTGTTCAATATTCCGCATGACTAGAATCGGTGTTGCTGATGGGTTATAGTACTTCCATTTATATATACATAGCTACCAAAGAAATCATGTACAGGCAGCACTGACAGAAGGTAGTGAGGGACAAAAGAGAGAGCGAAAAGAGCACTTAATAAGTAAAAGAGCTTGAGCGTGGAGATTGGTGTGGCATTGGTGTCTGGCGTGGAGGGTGGGTTCGAGGGTGGTGTGGGATTGGCGCCTAGCGTGGAGGTTGGTGTGGGATTGGTGTCTGGCAAGGAGGGTGGGTTGGAGGGTGGTATGCGATTGGTGAGTAGTGTAGAGGCTGGCTCCTTGTCCTGTGGTTTAGGTGGTGTGGTCTCTACCGAGAAAGTCGACACACAAACCACACTCCCTATGGTTTTTCCTGCAATGAAAGAATTGTTTTATCAGAGTATTATCAGAGTATTACAGGTGTTGGTATATTGCTCTCACACTAACTTACCACTCTTTGTTTTCTTCGTCCCCTTGCCCTTGGTGGAACATTTAGGCATTCCCTTCTCCTTTGCTTTTCCTTTGGGGCCTTTTGCTGTTTTACAGAACGATTTGCTACTGTTCTCTTTGTCAACAAAGTAAAGAAAGAACAATACTCATCAATAACCAACTATACAGTATTCAATTTCAGGTAGAAAAGTTTGTCGGAGTGGTAGTGAGGGGGGGCACTGACATGCCTGGTGGTTCACATTTTGTTTTTTAAGGTTTATTTTGAGTCTATTGCTACATGTATAGGAGCCAGCCTGAGGACTAGACCTGCAATAAATGTACTAATAAATGTGGCACTGCGCCATGCTAACTTGCATTAGGGAGAACTCTTATTTTACCTAGAAGTCTATCACGCAGCATAGAGAAGTTTTACGTACCTCCAATCCATTACTTCTTGTTTTGGTGTTCTGCACAGCCATGTACATCCAGAAACTGTTCTTCGAGTTTGTGCATCTCCTTTCCACTCCCTGGAATGACAATGTAAATAGAAGAATATAACAAACAAACAAACATAATCTGATTTCTTGTACACATTTTATACCTTCGCCCATCACTTTTCCTGAAAAGAGTTTCCTGCCAATCTTAACTTGGCACTCCATTCCTTTGTGGATCTCAGATCAGATGGGCTCTCTATGGCCTTTCTCTTTACAACCGAGACAGAGTTCTCCTCAGGCAAGACATACACGATTAAGAATAAACAGAAGACAGATAATTTTGACGCCTTATTTGTATGACTTGGTCCCAAAATTGAGATGCATAGGCCCATGAATGTATCACTGCATGCCTTTTCAGGGGCCCACTGCCCCAGGCTAACAGTTCACTTGTGTCACTCAACTCGACCCAGGCTTTATGCAGCTGCATTCTCCAAGTTATGTTCAGCGCCACATCTTATTAGCTAGTGACTGTAACAGTGTATGCCTTCCCAAGGGGCTGACTGCCACAGGCTAACGGTTCCCAGGCTTTACTCAACTCTCTCCATGTTTTATGCAGCTGTTTCCTCAGCTATTTTATCATATAGCTATATACGAGTACTGGCGTGCTGATAAACTTGCGTGATTTTTGAGCAGCTTACTTTCTTTTGGCTCTGCAACTTGAAGAGACTTCAGTGCTTGCCTGAACGTCAGCATTATAGGTTCTTGGTTGATCTCTCAAAGGTAGAATGGTTGTCCTAGACTTCGTTCTTTCTCGGAATAAAATCGCACTTTGCACGTTGCAGCTGATGACATCATGCATTACATGTCGTGCAGATCGCGTGGGCAGAAGTGGGTGGGTCAGAATGTAACATGCGGAGATTGCTGAACTCCGCTAGCAGACTTCCCAGGAAATGGAGTCCGCTGCTCACTCTCTCCGCTCTGCTCCGTTATCGTAACTCCGGAGCGGACTACGCTGTACCGTAGTGAAAATTTGGGAACAATTTTTTGATTGCTACTGTATGTCTACCTTTTCTGTTTTTTATTTTTAGGAGTAAACTTTGATATAAGTTTGCAAGGTCATATTGACTTTCCAGTGTCTGTGCTGTAGTGAGAACTTCAGGAGTGTGGCTTCGGTTTGAGTCGGCAACTGTATCATGCGTAACCAATGGAGTCATATAATAAACCTATTATTACACTCGTAATGTCGGACAGGATGGGAGACTATTCTGTTCTCAGCCTCTGCATTGGCCCTCCCTTCGGTCTGGCCAATACTGCCAGCCTTGAACCGAATATTCCCTTGTACTGCCCTCCCACTTGTGTATTTACACAGCCCCAATTGTTTGCACAACATACCTGGGAAATTGGCTGTCATGCAAAGAAGGATGCAACTTGCTGCAGAAACTGGTCCAATGTCCGGCAGTGAGGGTTGATCAGACTGGAACTCAATTCTATATTAGTGCCGCCAGTACTGTCAGTATCCGTTTGGAAGGCTATGATAGTATTTAGCTGCTGGATCTTGAAGAAACAGTAGATATCAGCCTCTGGAACGCCAATGACTGGAGCAAGCTGAGGATATAAAGAAAACAATCCACTCAACTCCATCTCTGCTAACCAGCAGAATGCTCAATCAGTAATGTGAGTGTGTAAGGACTATAGCTACTAAAATACAGATCTACACAGATGCGTACTTTCAGCAGGGTGTACAGCCAGATGGCATATGTGTCTGTTAGCCTTGATAGGGTGTTCTCCATGAGGTCTGACACATTCACAGCCACTTCACCATCAAGCTCGGCTCGTCCTTCTGAGAAGATGGACTGCATGTGCAAAACGAATCAGTTGACCGAGCACCACACTCGCTTTCCCCTGAGCTGCCTTAAGTTGTCTAAAAGCAGCAGCCTTCTCCCTCAGAACCTTGTCTATAGGTTGAAACTCAATCACGATGGCTCGGCAGATGTTCCTATAAGGAAGCCAATGGCTAAAGGAAAACACAAAGCTAATCAGCTAGTCGGAATAAGATGATAACTGTAATACAAAGTGGTGCTGTGCATACCTGTTTGTTGACGACCCAATCTACTCATAGCTGCCTGCAGAGTCGTTGTTTTTCCACAGCTCAGTGTCCCAGTCACAATCACGCCAGTACAGAATTCATATTGCTCAATAAGCTCTTGGTAACTGAGGCCGATCACTACTCCAGCTAGCATTCCAAGTGCTGGAACAAAAGTTGCTCCAAAAATCAGTCTGAGAGCAGTTGTGAGATCAATCAAGGGCTGGAAGTTTTGTGATAGTGGAAGGCTGACTTGTGGCGCATACTTGGTAGACAGAAGCTTCATTGGTGGATCATAAATTCTATCCAGCCACACATATTCACATGTCGTAGTGTCAAAAAGCTCTCCATTATCCCCTTTAATGAAGATATTGGGGCCCACTGCCCAAATCAAAGACCCTGGATGTTTCCCAAGTGCAGTAACTGCATGTCGTTTAGGAAGCCCACCAGGTTTTCTGATGGTCTCACGAGCTTTGAGCATGAGAAGTGCACCTATAATCAAGAATAGGATGACAGACAGAAATATAAGAGAAGGTTGGAAGGTGAACTATACTACTGTTGTTTCTATGGTATAGCTACTAACCCCAACACGAGGAACAATTATAAATATGCAATGCGACATCCGTATACACACACTGCCTACTTAAATTTGACTTTGCAGACATGTATTAAGATGAAGAGGGAACAAAACGTTTGCCTAATACATGCACATTTAGGAATAATAAACATGACATTGTATGAATTTGAGTGAAGTGTCATATAATACGTAGGCATTGAAGATTAGTAACTAAAACTTTGTTTAGTGTGTGCAGGAACGCTGTTGTTGACTGGCTGTCATCTGTGCTGACAAAGCATTCCCTAGAAACATAGTATCTATGAGTACCTCATGTACATACGCAATAGAACAACATGATGCACTGTGGTCTCCAGGCATGTGCACTTCGTACTCCCCACTGCAGAACTACCTTCGTTGTCAAATTGAAGTCAAACTTCAGGAGGGATTCGAACTTTTTGTCACTGCACCATATGCCCTTCATGGAGACCAAGCTGACCAGGGCTTACTTTATGTGCCATCGCAGTTGAGTTCGCTCTAGACAGGTTGCAAATAAAGTGTTGGCTGGCTTTTGGTGATTAGACAGAACTTGAAAAGTCTGACATATAACAATAAATCTTCACATACATGCTTTTATACTCTTCACTTGCAGCAAGGAGTTGAAAATTTGAGGTTATCAAAATTATGTGCATGGATCACTTTTTCAGTTTTTCTACTGCGCATGCTCCAGACAACAAAGTTCCATATCTCCTACTGTGTGTAACAGCCTATAATTGTTCAACAATCCCTAGTAGGAGACAGCTCTATTGTGCTACTGGAAGCTACCTGAACTTTAAACTTGTTTTTAAGCTCATGCTTACTGGTTTGACCTGTCTTTATTTGTTTGCGGTATACTGCCTGCAGCTAAGATGTCTATTTGGTTCATGTCCCTTGTCTAATTCATGTCCTTTGTCTGCAGTCTTTTTGTTTGCTGTAAGCTGCCTGCAGCTAAGCTGTCTGTCCGATTCGTGCACCTAAGTCTCCTAAGTCTGCTGCACGTATGTATGCGCTGTTGATAGAAGTTCTCGCATGGTTGCTGCCCGGAGTTCTGCTGGCTCGAGCACTGTTTTCTACATGTGCATACTCCAAGTATATTCGTAAAAAGTAATCCCAGTACATGTACATGTACATAATAATCTATTCTTGTGTAAAGTGTTTTGTATTGGGAAGTAGAGGTTTCTTTCCTCTCATGTAGCAAACGGTGGTATACAAATTATGTCTGCTAACCATGCGATGTATAAAAAAATGATTGTGGATCTTAGGCATTGAGCACACAATTCTTTTAAAACGTCTTAACCATGCAAACGTCTGCTCACTTGCAGAAGTGTTGTAGTTCGGGTAAGCTTTCTTCAGGGTGGCTAGATTATATTTAGTGTGGCACTCTTCCCTCACATGTTTTCTCAAATGAAACTCATCGATTATCTTGAGGTCCGCATGCTGTCGAATGGTGATGGAAATGGAAGTGGGACTTGTGCAAGGAGAGGGACTATGATAGGAGACTCAGATACTTGATGGGCTACAATACGTGTGTGAGAAAGCTGAACTGAAAAAACTGGAGGCTTTTGTTGCGATTGGGATAGTTTGGGCAAGATCCCATAAGGATTTCCTTTGGGAGTGAGGAATTTTTTTAATGCTTTGTTTGGGATAGTACTCTAGGGAATCATAGGACAACAGAGGGTCATAATCATGGTAGTTTGTCAAACGGGTCTTTATCTTTAAAAGACAGGGCTTTTTGGTCCGTTTGCAGTGTCCGATAGCTGCTAAATGCCTAGAATGGTCTCTTTAGTGCACTTTATCTCCTTGATGGAATCCTCCAGGTACAGCACCGTCAGAGGTCTTCAAATCCCCCCCCCCCCCCCCCAACTGGATCCCATTCTATCTGCACTCAAGAAGTGATGTTACACTAAACAATGTACTGTAACGCTAAATTACTTGCGGTGCTTTTCGTTGTAGGATCTTCTTTGCTGAATGTTCAGCCATTCTCGTCACATTGATGCTTTCCTTGAACACAGTATTCAAGGCCGGTGTCATAGTGTACGCTGTCCCCCCCCCACAAAATGTCCCCCTGGACATTATTCACCGGTGAATATTGTCCCCCCGGACATAATTCACCGGTGAATAATGTCCCCCTAGGACAAAATTCACCGGTGAATAATGTCCCCCCCCCCCCCAATTTTTTCGAGAGTGATTATTATCTCCTAGTGCCTATCGCCTAGCTTCGGCAGTATCTAGTGGGGAAGCTACCTGCTATCGTCTACGGAAGCCTCAATGGCGTAAGCGCTACGGCAGCAACATGAGTATATTATCATTATGTAGTGCAGCCCCTCAAAAATGTTTTTGTGGTACTACATGTACAATACATGTAATAATAATACAGAATATGTATGTTGTACAAACAGCTACTCTGTACACTTGGGACAATGCCACGAGGCATTTGTAGTGAAACATTCAGGTGGTACTTTAAGGGGGGTTCCCTGTCAAAGTTGGTGTTTCAACCGTGATATGTTCTGAAGGTTATAACTCATGCAGTAGTCAATGAATCTGCTTGAAACTGGGTTTTCCTGATTACCATAAGCATAATTTAAAACTTGAGCAGTGTTATGGGCGTGGCCGGTTTCCCTAACAACGGAAATGGGTGTGTCAACTTGCACATAACTGGGTGACCTCACTAGGAAAGCTGTGACCCCATTAGTGTTAGGAGTATGACTTCAAATGTTTTACACTATGGTAGCTAGATAGTAGTAGCATGCAACTACATTTTGTTTTTGCTATATACTAAGAGCAACATTCTATTTGTAGTCGTCATTCGGAGGTCATTTTACACATTTCCAGCAATTTTACACAACAGGTACTTGATTTTATATGGAAAAATAGAATACCATTGCATAGAACACGCTGAGAGGAATCCTTATCCCTAGCAGGAGGGAAAAAAGAACGTCCTAAGGTGAAAATACACAACTTTCAGGAAATGGATGTTAAAGTACATGTGTACAAGAACAAACAAAAATTAACATTTCCACTCACAAAACTGCTACAAGTATATAAGTACATTCAGCAATGTAATGACTCTAATAAATGTTCACTTTCTTTTTGCACGCTTACTGGGGCCAGGAGCATCATCAGAAGGCGCATCGAAAGCTCCACGTGCGTACATAACACCTTCTTCTGATGTTTGTCGTCCAAACCTTTCCTCTTCCTTCTGGCATACACATTCCTTGACAGTGGTGGTGGCAAGTCGAGCATGCCGCAGAGCATTTGAAGACTCGAACAAGTACCTCCCAAACACTTGTTTTGCAAACACGGCCTTGCGATTTACTTCTACCACCTTGCTCGTACCAACGCTCGGAGCAACGCATGAACAACTTTCACAGAAGAGGTGTGGCTGTGTACACAATCCCTGCCACTTGGAAAAGTCCTCCCTCAGAACAACAGGCCCACCACCACACTCCTTGCAGCATACACTTTGTAAGGCTGCCTGCAATCCAGCTACCTCAAACAATCTCATTCCCTTGCCCTCATACGATTCATAGCTCTCAGTATCGCTATCTGAACTACCACTGTCACTATCTTTAGAGTCATCGAAGTAGGGAGACTTACACAGCTTCTTCTGTGATGCTGTAATAATGCCAATGGAGGTAGAACTCGCTGTGGTGGCCGTCACAGTCGAAGTTGTTGGAGTAGTTGTGTAGTCGCAACCGTACCCGTGGCGCTAGGATTCGAAACGGCAGGCTGGTTGGCCGAATCAGGTTCCCTTTTCTGGTTGTGGCCTACGCTTTGGCCGTCGCTTTGTATGGTGTTTGGTACCTGGCATGGTAGAACTCCATGATTCCTGACACTAGAAGTGACAGTCTTGAGAAATATTACCACCTGTCCTATGTTTTCGTCGCATGCGCACGCTCTTCCGAGGGGGGGACATTATTCACCGTGGGGGACACTATTCACCGGTGAATAATGTCCGGGGGGACATTATTCACTCCGACACCGTTTCACTGGTTAGCAGGGGTCCATGATCCAGACATGAACTTCTTCAGATCAATGATTTTCTGTTTGGATTGTATGCACAACAATTGAAAGCAGTGATAACACTAACGTACCAGCTGATGAATCCAACGAGAGTACACTTCATATCGATCAGGTTCTCTTTCTACCAACCACAAATTGGCTCACAAACATATCATCAAATGCGGACGTTTCAGCTGCTGGGCTGCAGTCTTCAGAACATCAACAGAGAGTACAGGTGTCAAGCCTAAAGTGAAGCCTAACAAGTCTAGACAAGCCTATTACAAAAACACAAAGTAAACACAGAGTCCAGAGGCCAAGCCTAATTGAGTACTAGGTCATCTGAGTCACTAATTAGCTTAGTTGCTGTGGCTTCAGAGTCTTTATAGTGTGCACCCAGCACTCAGGGACATCCAAGCCCAGGTCTCTATTGATCTTGTCTTCAGTGGGCCTCAAACGGATGTGCAGGGCTTCTTTGATCAGCAGCACAGAGTTCTTGGGGGCTTCATCCAGTATTCGGACATCACTCCAGTCTATTGTATGTCCATCCTGCCAAGCATGTTCTGCAACTGCTGACTTCTCTAGCTGTCCTAGGCGGGCTGCAGCACAGTACTCTTTCAGAAGAAATCCTCCTTGAAGAGAGTACACTTGTTTCCCCTCCACCTGGCATTTATCCCCAACCTTGATATTCTCTAATAGGGACTCACAATGGAGGCCATATGAATGGCAGATACATCTTGCTCTTTAGGCCAGTACACTAGATAGTACAGCACTGCAATAACCAAGACATAGCCGTGTTAAATTTGAAATAGAGCATACTCAAACAAATAATGACAGCCAAATTTGTTGACATGTTAGCTAACTCTCTAAGTTAGCAATAATCCAAAAAACCTGACTGGTTAGCTAGCTGGTTGACTAAAAGCTGTACGCATACAACTTCTCGACCCAATAATGCACCAAACGTGCGTGTTTGCTTGCTCAGGATTTTCAGAGCACCTCTGGAGACATCTCCAGTTTTCTCGTTGGTCTCGTACTCGTGGTAACGTTCAACTTTTCCGCTGGTTTATCGCTCATGATAGCTAGCATTTTGTTTATCTTTCATACTGCCTATACCGTTAGCATGATTTCCGCAGTCATAGAAGCAATTTTAACATGCATTTTTTTTGCGTGTATTTGTACGTTACATCAGCATATTTTGTGCATCCACCATCCAGTTATGATCATAGAACATATACAGTACGTAAACTTTATATTGACTGCTCTTGTATACATAAGCTCACTCAGGTTGATCCCACAATGCTCTGTGCGAAGCAGGTGCCATTTGAGTGGCAGTAATATTACCTATACTCTCCTTTTAAGCATGGGCTCTTCACACAATGTCGTATGTGAAGCAGTTGCCATTTTAATTCTCTATAAATCTCTGTTAGTCGCAAAGGTGTTCTGATTAAGACAATATATGACACCCCCTTCCTCATCACTGTATATCACTCTTCACACAATGTCGTATGTGAAGCAGTTGCCATTTTAATTCTCTATAAATCTCTGTTAGTCGCAAAGGTGTTCTGATTAAGACAATATATGACACCCCCTTCCTCATCACTGTATATCACCCTGCAATAATTACACACACTAACTATACTTGTGTAATATATTTTATCCCTCACTTGCAGGTAAGAAATGGAAACCTCACTCACAAGAAAACCGTTTCCAATCCCTCGCTATGTCCACTATGGTAACTTCTGTTACTACTATGCCTACGGAAACACACCTGCTGAAGACTTTCTTCAGAATGCCAATGGCTTAAAGGAACCAGACATTCTTCTGCTCGGGTGTGGAGACCTTCGATCTTGCTTCTACACAATCTGGAAAAATTTCAACTCCAGCATTCCCAAGCGCTTCGATGGTGTGCACTTTGTTCTGAATGACTACTCTGCTGCTATCATCGCTCGTGATGTTTTATTCCTCTACTTGTGCCTAAAAATGCCCCACAAAGAGGCTGTAGTGAAGAAGTGGATTTCTGCTATTTGGGCCGTTTGGTTTTGCCATGAGCTACTTCCAGATCACAAGCTAGTTCTTGTAAATGCCCTACAGGAGCTAATTAAACACTCAAAATCGGTGATTGTGTGGTCAGACATAAGCAATTCATTGTGTAAGCTTGTCAAATTCACTTCTCAGGATACGCTTACTGCTGTGAGACAGACCTGGGTCATGTGGCGCATGGAAGAAATTGGTGTCAAGTCCGTGAAGCAAATGAATGCTGATCGTATTGCTGAACAAACAGCAAAGATTCCTGACATTGCAGCAGCTGTAGCAGGAACAGTAATGGGTTCGGTGAGTCCGTTACTCATGCAAACGCTTCCTGAGAAAACCGCGAAGCTGATGAAAGCTGAGAGCACCAATTATTTTCAGAATGGTAGCATTTTTGCAGAAGAGGTTCTTGAGATTCCCATTTCACGTGACAGTACTAGTCCAAACCTCACATTCTATGAACGTAAGGATGGCACGTACACCATGCATTATGGGTCGGTACCTTTCAAGTGCTTTTATCACTCCTATCAGTTTTCTCAAGAACAAATGAAATTGCTCAACATGTCTACGGCAGCATCTGGTAAGTTGCTGGTAAAGACTTGTTACTTTGAGTCACAGCCTTTCCTCTCCAATAGCGTCCAGCAGTTCGCATTTTGGTTGAGGTCATGTGCGACCACTTTGCATCAAATGTGTCTAGGAAGCAGAACTAGCTCTCCTATCACCTTCACTTTCCATTGCTCAGATGCAATTGATTTCTGTCTTCAGCTACAGAACCGTACGATTACTGAATGCAAAATTCCTTTTGATTTAGTCTACTCCTCAAATTTATGTGACCACTTAGCACTCCCCAATCTCGTACTCGCTGTGCTTCCTCTAGTCAAACCAGGAGGCTTTCTGTTCACTACTTCTCTTCTGTACAAGGCAGTAGCTCCAACAGCAGAGGAATACTTGCGCATTCTATTTGGAGTAGATCTTATGCTTTTGCCCAGTTTGTTTGGAGTGCGATGCATCAATCATGAAGGTGAGTCGTTTTCCAGTGTCGTGTCAGTGCAGCCTATACCCTTTGGATTCGGTAACCTTTTCTCCTGTCAGCAGTGGCCCAAACTCTTTATTTGGGAACGAGTGAACAGCCTGCCTCTCAAGCACGCCTGTCTTCTGCGAAAGTACAACATGGCAGTGAGTCTTACCGCTGCAGTCTGCAATACCATTACTCCTCTGCAAGTGTGCACCAAGGGTTGTCGCACTATCAATCATCTCTGTTCAGCAACTGCCATGCAAATGCTTCAATGCTTTGCAGCACAAGTTGAAGACGATGTTAAAAGCCACTTATTTTGGGAGCCTCTGTACTCTCTGCTAGTGCAACAGGAGGCGTCCAGGCCATTTTTGCATTCTCTTCAGATGATGGCCCTTCTACATGGCCTCCATCTGCATCTTACACTAGATGAAGGTACGTGCCCAATGTGCCTCAGTGTTCCCGTGACCAACTACCTTGGTCAGTTTGAGGTTCAGTTCAGTATTGATGCAGTATCAAAAATTGTCAGTGGTCCTTTGACTCCAAACTTCATGATCTTCATTCACAAAGATACTGCGACTTTCCGGGATGCTCCTAGTTTACAGATGACTTCAGTATTGGATCGTGATATTCACATCATCGACTGCTTGAATGGTGTAGCATGTGGCGACCAGTTGTCTATACATTTTTACCTGCCACTGCAATTTCTTCATGACAACTACAGCCTTACCGTGGTCAGCTACATCGCATGTCAAATCCTAGAAAATGACATGAACATTCCGTCAATCGTAACAACCAAGAGCCTGTCACGTTGTCAGCAGATTTCAGAAATCACTTATGCATTTCGAGACACAAAACCTTCTGATCCAGCCCCAGTGACATCACTGGGAACGCTTAAAAGCAATGTTGGAGATGGCAAATTCCATGAGACAGTTATTTCAATCAGTGACCCTTCTCCAAAGACACTCTCTTGTGATTCTATTTCAGCTACCGAAGTGAAAGTTGTCCTTGGATCACTCAAGTATGTGATCTCGTATCACTATCCAGTTGACTACAACAGTCTATCCATTAAACTCTCACGCAAGCAAAAGGAAATTACCGTCTCAGCTTCACGAAAAGCACACACATTTGATTTGGAGAAGCCTCTCTTTTCTGTGAATACTTCTGATGACTTCAATTTGCTTCGCATGCCACTGAGTGATGAACTCATGAAATCTTTCTGTGGAATGCAGTTCACTAAGCAGGACCGAGTGATAATGGCACAATGTGCAAGGAGCATTAATCTGATGCCTCCGATGATCAATCTTAAGGAGTCTGTTAATATTCTCTTTCAGAGTCATGAACGTTTCTATAACATTGTAATTGCACCAGTTGATACCCATGCTCTGATAATTGTGCAAGACCGTGTGTTTGATTTGCAACATGACACTCCTGCTGTTGACCTAGCATTCTGCTTTCTTGAGCCTTCATTTGTTGTTAAAGTTGCTCAACAGTGGCAGCAGATCACCTCATCAGGCACTAGAATGATCACAGTTGATGAAGCTGAACTTGAACTGCTGAAGAAGACACTGACATACTTTGCAAACCGTACGTTTGGCAAGAGTTTGTCAAGAGCAACAGGTCATCTACAGTTACTTGAACGTCACAAGATCACCCGCTACTTCTCTCGAGCTGTTGTATATCCACTGTTTGCAGATCCTGATCTATGCACGCAAGTTATGAGTCAACTCGGTGGCTCGGATGCATTATCGAAATTGAATCATGAATGGTCCCAAAATACTTCAGAGAACGAGGAAAGTCAAGGCGATCGCGATAGTTGTGCTGCCTGTGGGATAGCGTCCACTGACCTCAAGAAATGTGGCGCCTGCAACAAAACTAAGTACTGCAGTGTTGAGTGCCAGAAGAGGCACTGGAAGGTACACAAAAAGATGTGCAAGAGCTCTGAGCAAGTGAGAACAACTCCTGAGGAAAGCAGTAGTGCATCTGTTCCAGCAGTGAGCACGTTGACCAAATGTACTGGCTGTGAAAAGGGATCCTCGTCATTGCGAAAATGTCCCTGCCACAAAGTTGCTTACTGCAGTAAAGCGTGTCAGCGTATGGACTGGTACAGACACAAAACTGAATGTACAGCTTTGAAGAATAAGTGACAATCCTACATCTTTAATGTCTGGTTCTGAAGTATAATCAATTATCTGTGTGTACGTACCTATATTATTATTATAATTAAGTATTGTTCAAGCTATATTGAAACTGGTTATTATGTATTGAACTTTATTAAGTATTTCTCAGTGATGATGCATGGATAATGGCTGGTGCATGATATGGCTAACCCATGCGCAGTGGAACTGCTTGCAGACCCACTAAGTACAGTACGTGGTACTTTATGAAGTTATAACTAAATACTTGCATGAGCAGATCTAGAATTCTCTTGAAATGTCTCCGTGTTACTCCATTTACAATTATCAGTACTTGTTAAGATGTCACAATGAGTTGTGCAACCCTCCAACGCTGAATGTAAAAACTTCTTCCTCAGAGCTATGGCTCCCAGACCATTCACAGTAGCATCTTAAGTCTCCTGCACTCTATGTAGTTGAGTACCTCCTGGGGACCTGCAATACGCAATAACACTATATATATTTTTTACCATGGACAATAGCTACAGCAAGAAATGTGACGTAAGAATAGGTTACAGCCCCTCATCATAAGCTGTTTAAAACTTCCAGGTGAAAGTTGTTGTTTTGTTAATTTCCCACAGTAGCTACACTAGCTGCTATTCCATCGCACCCCAACACCAATGGTGAAAGTGTTTTCTTTTTGGCTGCAAGATGGTGGGGTGGGAAGGAGACTACTAGCTACTAGGGTCATTTTATTGTAGAATCTGGGTTGCCAAGACAATGAAATTATAGCTGTTGCCATGTAGCTAATCACAGAATTGTTACTGTGAAAATGAAGCTGGGAGTAGCTAAGCCTAACTATGAGGGGGCCTGGGTACAAAGGTAAGCCTGATATCCATTAACAGTGGGTAAGGCTGATTTGGCCGTTGGAAAGTGATGACTGCCGAAGCCTCAGACTGACCGAATGGTCAGCTGAGCTGCATAATGCAGGTCGATTCCCGTGAGGCTCTCTGCACGGAATACCATATAGCTATGCAGTAGTATTGGAGTGGCTTTACTGCACCTGACAACGTACTGCTGACTGTAATTACTGTGTGTTTAATGTTTGCTTTATTCACAGTTTGACTGAGATGTAGCTACCTCTGTATAGGGAGATGCCCCATAGTAATTGGAATTCAGGTATCACTGTGCATGCATATGCATGTAACAATGCACATTTGTTGATTTTTGTGTGCCTGTAGTGGTACTCGATCCTCCAGTTGTTCATTGTTATGTAATACCCATGATTATCAGGAGAAATCTTTTCTGTCACTTTAATCCATGTACATAATGCTACTACTGTCCTTACATATTATATTAACATAAACAATACATGTAGTTTACATTGTAAGGAAAACTATCTGTAGTAAACAACATGCAGAGTTTGGGTGACAGCATCTGAGAACCCAGTTTTTGCAATATTAATACTTGGCATGCATAGAAATAAAAGGCATGCATGTAGCTAGATTTATCCCATGGTATATCTGATACATCAGTTTTCAGCCAAAGGTTTTTTACGATTTGGTTTTGGAGAAGTCGGTGGAGGTTTGGGCTTCCTAGGAATTGAGATTTGTCGCTGTGGACTTGCTCTTTCTTCAGTAGGAGCAGGTTTCTCCAGATGTAAAATTGGTGATGAACTATTCGTAGCGGCTGGCATTTGTCGTCTTGGTTTGGGAACTGGTGCTCGTGGTTTGGGGCCAGGGGCAGTGAGGATTCTTCTTGCTGGCATGGGGCTTCCCTCCGGGGTCAATGGGTTTGCTTGTGTTTCCGTTGGCGTTGGTGAAACTGGTGGCGTGGGGAATTTTTTTCTCGGAGGTGCTACGGGGCTCCTTTCTGGAACTGGTGGGGTTGCTATTGGACTCATTAGTGGGGTTTCTGTAGATGTAGGATCATCTGGTGCAGTGTTCTTGGGTATCGTTTGAGGAAATGATGGGATATTTTTCTCCGGTAGACTCATTTCCTCTTTTATTATTGGAGGAGGTGGTGGAGGGATTGCTTTTTGTGGTTTTTCAGGGAGAGGTGGAACATACTCCATATCTGTGTTTGTTGACAGTGTAGATGACGTAATCTCTGTAAACACAAAACTGTTTTCCATCTCGCGTGTAACAAGTGGAGAGGGGGGATTTCTCAATAGCAGTGGACTAGCTTTAGTAGGAGACGTAGTGGCACTGGTAATTGCTACAGTTGGTAGAGTAGGGATAGTTCTCTTGGTTTTTGGTTGTGGAGAGACTTTAGGGCTAGATGTTTTTGTTTCTGCTTGCTTTTCTGATGACACCTTCTGCCCTGCTGTACCATCTTCTACCTCAAGGTGAGGCTCTGCGGTATGGGTGGGTGGCACATGCATAGAGTGATCGGGTTGCTGTATTGGCTCTTCACTATCCTGTGGCATACTGTTTTCCTCTTGGCTTATATTCTGGTCATTCTCAGGGTCTGTTTCCTGTGCAGTGGCAGTCTGCTCTTGTGTAGTGATCTTGGGACCATCCGTGGTAGGTTCACTCTGTCTGTTGTGTCCTTTTGCTATTTGAGCCCCCTTGGGGGCTTTTTTTACAACAATGTCTTCATAGGACTCGCTGTCGCTAGCAGAATAATCGCCGCCTGGTTGTACACTTGAGGCCGACTGCCCATCAGAGCCCCGATCCATAGTTTCCTGACTTTCATTGTCAGTACTGTCTGGCAGACCACTTAAAATGTCCGTCTGGATATCGCTCCCCCAGTTTTCGTCTTCGGATATCGGTTCATCATTACCAGCAGCTGTCCTCGCAAGTGCAGTGTGGAGTGTTTCTTCTTTAGATTGACCGATGTTTTCTCTTCTGCTTCTTGGTATTCCCAGGCGATCCAGCCCCGTATCATGGCTGCTTGCATTTGTGTAGGATGAGAGAAGCCTGCCTGGCATTGGCAATCTCAGGTGTGAGCTGATTCGTTGTCTTGAAACTTTGAATGTTTTCCGCCTAATTGGAACCTTCTTGTAGCGCTGGGAAATAAAAGCATTTAAAAAATTTATGAGATAGTTGCTACATCTGGTATTTTTGCTGTAACATTGTAGATAGGGTCTTACGCCTTCAGGCTGCTCGCTGTCGGTTACACTTCCAATCAGGTCAGCTGCATTTGGTGGGACATCATATGTATGTTCATCAGAATCACTGTCCAATAGGCAGGGCTATACATAAGAAGGTAATAGATAGATGATGATGTGCTATGCCATTGCAGTAACTAACATCAACAGCATATTATTCGCTACACATGCTGGGTCAGCCTGATCTTGTCTCATAACCAGACTACTGCTTAACTTGTCCTGCAAGTCTAGGCGTAAGACCGTGCACGCAGTGTACTTCTTCAAAACTACCATGCATACTTACTCTAATTATCTGAATGATTGTTTTTGCCATTAATTAACGTTTGAGTAAATTAGGAACACTATGTAATGACACCTAAACTATAGCTATAGGCAATGTGGTCTTTGTTGTGAGGTCCTCTGCTTGTGCTACCATCTTCCTGTGGGTCCAGGATCTTAATTCAATCCACCTAGAACACTATACCTCAGTTTCACCAAAATATCTGAACAAAAAGTACACGTAGCATTTGAAAAATATAGTCATTTAACTATTGGTTTTACTGCATGCAGCCTGCCATTGAAATTTGATACTCAAAAGCAATATTATCAAGGCCCAGGCCAACAAGAAGGATGACTAAGCTGCCATAGCAACATGAATAATTATAATTTAACTCTTTGAATGCCATGGTCACATTTAATATGTGCCCATATGAAATAGAGAAAAGTATGTACTTTATATATAAAAGCCCATATAAATTGACATTAAGCCTTATTGATATTTAAAAACATGGGTGGGAAATTAACTAGTCAGGGGCAGGGTCAGTTATATAATTATGAATTAGTTGCTAGTAGGGATGCCGTTTGGGGCAGAGTTTCTCGGCCTACGTGAAGATATTTTGGTAAAACTGACCTTGGGAAGTGCCTGGTGATCTTGACAATGTATGCTAGAATGGGTGTAAGCGTATGTGAAGCTGATGTATTCTACACCTGTGTTTAGCTTGGTCTGACCTGTTGCTGAGCATAGCCTAAGTCTTTTAGAACGGTAACTGAAATATGAAAATCCACTGGATCGAAATGTTTGAATATGAATGTTGTTTGATACTACGTAATACTCAATAGTCTAGTAGTAATAAATAATGTGTTTGTGTGTAGGTAATCACATGGTATTGAGTGCGATTGAGTAACCCTAGTAACTAAATTAGGTCTACCATGCAATGTTGCAGCTAGCTACTTTGCAGGTTATCAGCATGGTACAACAACATACCAAACTTCGGGGAACTTTGTATATGCCCACATCCTCAACACTGTCATAGAGATCAGACTCATCGCTGTCACTGGTTGGATGGATGTCATCTTGAATACCCAGAGTATGCTCCTGTGTTGCCATGAAATCATAACAGAGAGTATAGTATTATTTGCTATCGAGGATAATTGCACTGCCAACTGTAAAGTATGGTGGGATGTAATGAATCATAAGCTGGGCGTGGTGAGACGGGGGTATTTTGTGAGACAGCCAGTCATGAGAAAAACAACCAACCGGTTAACCATGCTTTAATAATAGTAATGCATGCTGCTGGAGAAACTACAGAAAAGCAACTAGCCTTTGGGACATTGATGTCCAGTTGCAACATATTGTCAAGTATCAGCCATGGCTGTTGTGGGAAAGTGGCGAGACAAGCTGTGCTGCTTGAAACTCACATTTGCTGCACTCAAATTCTACTAACCTGGGAGCTGTAGTAAACCTTCCTTGGTAAAACTATGTGATCGATTGTCCAGATGTTTGACTCCTCAGAGAAATTTGAAGTAGAGACACATTATGAACATTTTCTTAATTTTCACTCAAGGATCCCAATCGTATAGGTTTTGCCCGTCCATGACCCCTACTTCATATCGAAACATTACACCCCAGCTAATACATATAAATGTGTAGCAAACATATTTTCAATCAGACTGGTACATTAATTGTTGATATGGCACTTAAGCAATCCTGCTTAGCCTCAACCAGTATGAGGTTACTTCTGCTCTAATTAACATGTATTCCAAGAGCACAACAAACCTCTTCTTCTGTGAGCATCCTTAAGATGTCCTGTGGAAACTTCCCGTAGCAATCATTGCACACTCCAAGACACATGTCCCTGTCCAACTCTTGGGTGACATATACCTTGTCACCAACCTAAAAACAACGACATACGTAACAGATATTACATTGCATGAGCAAACATTAACATGCACCAATGTTATTGTCAACTTACATGGAGTATGAAGTCACCATAAGGGGAGGCAGCCCATCGGTAATACCTCGTTACGACAGCAGTATACAGACACTTCTTTTTGAGCTCATGGATGGCATTGGATGCTGCTGCCCCAAGCACGATCTGATCGCTCACCATACTGCTGTCTACACTATCATCTACGACCTCATCCTCTTCTGGGGTCATGGAAGTAATGAGATCTCCGTCTGAAGTACGCACCTTTGCCGGTACATTCTCCAAATCTGACTCAGAAGGTACTGAGAAAGCTCTGAGCTTGCGACTAGAGAGGCCACTTGTTTCAGCCAACGAAGGAGGATTAGCAGTGGTGTAACTCCTGGGCCTCTCAGGGAGAGGGTACGGTGCATTGAGTCGGCCTAATCTATTTCGTAGTACAGGAGACTCAAATGTGTTTCCTGTTTCTGATTCTGCACTGTGAACAGACCAGCTGGCTGACAACTCCGACTGCAAAAGGTATAATTATGCATTTTAAATTTCTGCACACACAGTTAACCCTTAGCCATCAGTTTTTCTTCTAAACGGAAGTGGCACATGTATCTAAGAGCTTTTACAGAAGTTGGATGTTCTAGCGAGGGTCTGTATCTCAATGATAATAATAACTAGCAGAAGCAGAAGAGCTTGTAGGCTCATATAATCGAGATAAGTTGAGTAAGAAACAGTGGGAATTGCAAGTGCTTAGATTCTACAGAGAGGTGGGGCAGCTGCTTGCTTTGGCACATTTCTATCAGATTGAGGTAACTTGGAGCAAAGCTTCCATCTCTAAGATTTGCAGGTACAGTTTTATTAGCAGATAGCAAGAATGTAATAGCTCCAATAACACCAGAGATACGAGGCTTGATAAAAGTTTGAAAGCGGGCCAGATGATTAAGTATGCAACTCGGTCATCAACAATGCTAGAATGACAGACTAATGCCAGTTAGTAGTACTAAAACAGCTTTGAAGAATACAAAAAGCCAGGTCTGTAGCTTACCATGGTACATTCCAGCAAAAACCTGTCATTTTTTAGCAGCAAAAAGCAAAGATTGATTTTTGGAGCAAAGGCTCAGAGAGCCACAAAACATCTTGTGCAGCTGCAGGGCCACCAGGACTTCTCCCAATTTGGATATATTTTCTATAATCCAGCGCACAGCAGAGATACTGAGAGGAGAAATCCCAAAATTTATGCTTGATTTGTAGTTTTCCTGTGGTTTGTAGTCACTTCAGCCATTCAGCTAATTTCCTGGGAAGACTCACTGTGATAATAGCTGCGCCCGCCCTCTCAATCATGTAATTTTGTAACAACTTCCGTTTGGAAGAAATTGTACAGTAATACCAACGGCTGCAGGTATACTGCACAAGTGAATTAAACAGTATTTACCTCTGCTGCCGGCATTTGAGGAGGAGAAATGACATGAGCCTGTGTGTGAAAGAACAACATGTAGAGGTACTTTTATCACTCTAAAAGGAATTTGCGACTACATTGTATAGACAGGGTTCTATCTACTGGGAAGGGGGGGACTGCCACCCCCCCCCCCCCCCAAAACCTTTTTAGCAAATTGCATTAGTAGAGTTGTTAATTAAAATAATTTTGTGCAGTGTTCCTCCGTACTGTAGCGGTACAACCAAAAGCCGTGACCTAAATGTGATTGTCCAGAATTCTGCAGGTATGGACTAGCCTTGTTCCCAGGTATGGACTAGCCTTGTTCCCAGGCCTCTATCCCCAGCTTTTGTCATTTGCTGTATAAAAAGCCTGCTTTTCCTGTTGCTCACTCGCATTACGTAAAATACGGAGCGGGGAGGCCTGGGAATGAGTTGAAGAACAAGAATGTTTCTATCAAGACTCCAGACCATACTAAGGGTCTTCGATGAAAGGCCCCACCCCCCCCCCCCCTCCCCCCAAATTCAAAATCCTAGATAGAACCCTGATAGAGAAATGCTTTTTACCCTCAGAATGTATTGTAGTCCTGAAGAAAAAAATCTCCACACAGGGCAAAAAGTGGGGTGGGTGTCAAACAATGCATGCTAGTTGTACATAACAGACAGAGAGTGGCAATGAGAAATTCATGTGGCGTATAGTCTACACCACATAGTATTCATGATGCGCACATGCTTTTGCACCTTCCTGTTTACGTGCCCAAGAATGTATTAACTGGAGACATATTTGGATATTCATTACAGGGATGTAAGTGCACACCCACTATCAACATGTAGGCATGCACAGGAATGTAGTGATGCTCCGTGAAGGCAGTAAATTTTATTCAAGATAAGGCTCCCTGACTTGTATTATGTACTTCATAATTAGTAATGATCATACTTCTTTCCCTGTGAAGACAGACTTTATCCTTGAAATCCCAGTCAGCCTTCTTTTCTTTTTCCCTTCCTGCAACAGAAACATTCAAGTACAAAATAACTGGCTGTTACCAAACAGCATTGTTCCATAGCATGCATGTAACTTACTTTTCCCTTCGGAATGGAGAGTGGAAGTGGACCAACATCTACAAACAGCAGCAAGTGAATTATGACTCACTGATAAGTACATTGTATATGTTTTCTATGTACATACCTTCCATTGACTGAGCTGTTCGGGAATCAACGGAAGTGGACTTCTTTACTTTAGACTTCTTCTTTTGCTATATATTATATAAAACAATGTCGAATATGAATCCATCAGCAGGACATACTGTACAACTGCTAGTATTAAAGTACCTTTTCTTGGCTTCTCAGTAGCTGTTTGCCTATAAAAGTAAGAGTATCATGTAATACCAGTATAATTTCATAGCAGAATAATCACAAGTTGAACCTTTTTTGTGCTCACTCTTGCCCTGCAAAACAGAGAAGTGTATGTTGATCATCTGCTTACGGATTAATTCATTAGATATTACTAACCGCCATCAGCTCCATCTGATCACAAATTCTTTTCATTCCATTCTTTCTGGCAATGTCTGCTGGTGTCTTGCTGTCATGGCTCTTCTGCTGCAAGACTCGCACTTTACCTTCAATCAACTTTGGCTGAAGTAACAATTCTGCCATTCCATCAAGTTTTCGCCGCATACAGAAGTGAAGAAGGTTTTCCTCCAAGCCATAGGGTCCTATGACAACAGTAAGCACTACATTACATTTCCATTACCTGAATGTACATGATGCAAATACGATAATGCTAAACATGTAAAGAATAAGCCCTCCCATAAACTCATGGAGTTATTATAGCATTATTTTGCCTTCCACTGTGTTGCGGGATTGATTGCCCAGGGGTGTGTTGAAAAACTAAAATGCAGAAGTTTGGCTGTGATAGCTATTAGCTACTACATGATCCGACGTACAGCCATATCCATGCTAGTGTAGCCACACTCTCGTGCGTATGACAATTTGTCAAATGTGCACGTGGGCCTGAGATTACCATATACACTTACCACACAGTAGGGTACCCAAGTTCCAGTCTGATAGCTCCTGCCTGCTCACCAACTGTAGAATGTTGCAGAAGATTACATCAATGTGTGATCGAACATCCTTTTCCTTTTCAACGTCAGCATGCATGAGATAAGCCAGGATAGAAGCCAGTAGGGGGATTCGATTTGCTTCTTTGGACATAGGTACACTGTGGTAGATAGCTTCTGCAGGACTTTGCACATGGAATTTAAACTTGGGGAAGAGGGAACTTTCTTCACGAGCTAGCTTTACGACAATCTCAGCTTCTCCTGGCTTTGGAAACTCTGTGGAATAGTGCATGAGTATAGTGTCAGTATCTTGATCTGCTAAAACATTATTTTATAACACACTCACCGGGAAAGTTTGCCCTAACTGTCCTGGGCCCAAGAGCCACAGCCGGCACTGTTGCTATCCTCTTCGCTGTCGACTCATAGTAGAAGTCAAATGTAACAAGCACATCTTTGGGAAGATCCCGCGGAAACTCAACTATCACACTACTCTGCTCCTTCTGTAGGAATTTAATATGGGTTCAATCTTAATCTTGTACACATCCCCGACTATTAGCTTTTCCCGTACGTAGGTATAGCTAGGTAGCTACACAAAACGGAAACCTCCAAAAGTCTAGTAGCTATAGCTACCCACTGTAAAACAAAATACAATACCGTAACCACACACTGTCCAGAGGAAGATTTAGCTTACCCCGGCCGTAACACAGGAGGGAGTGAGCCTTGGCAGTACTCTTGTGATCGACATAGTTACAACGCCCCCCGTAGTACCGAGGGTGAAAGTACAAGCCACACCTACGCCTACGCCCACGTAATCACGTATATACGCGAACTCACATAGCATCTCTGTTCAGAATGCATGATAAGTGTATAATGCACATTAGGGAAAGATATAATTGTACTGGATTTTATAAAAGCTGCATGCAGACTTGTTAACTTATTTTTGGGAGGAAGGTCCTTTAGAAGAGGTGGGGCTGGTTTCCTGCAAGGCGAGTTTCAAGTGAGCTTTGTCACCTTTTGAGACAACAGCTGGTGGGGTGGGGAGAATTCTCCTTGGTGATAATTGACTTGTTTTGTTGAGAATTCGGATGCTGGCCTCAGTCGGAAGGACAGGAAGACTCCTCCTCTTCACTCTAGGACTGCTCTTAAGGGCTGCTCTATCTTCTATTTCAAGGGTAGGAACACCCTTCGCTTGGGTTGTTTCGACGGCACTCTGGGTACCCTCGCTTTCCTTTTCTGGTTGTATAAGTGTTGTCTGGGCAGGAGAAACCACTTCACCATTGATAGCACTGTGCTTCTCTTTATGATCTGACTGCAGCTGTTGTTTAACCACAATAGTATCATCATACACTCCTTCGTCACCACTAGAGTCAGTTCCTTCCAACCCCTGTGTATTTTCCCCTATTGTCTCAGATCCTGTAAGAACCGCATCTTTGAAAGATGAATCACTTTGCTGTTGAGTCTCCTTTTTAGGCAACAAGCATGGCTCACTAGTTGATGCTGCAACAACACTCGGTATGGTTATGTTCTCCATTGCTCCAGTGTTTTGGATGTTATTGATACTGGCTGGCCTAAGCAGATTATTGGGATGAGGCGAGTCTTCTTGTTCTAGCATTGCATCCAAGGTTAGCCCAAGGCGATCCAACCCAGTGTCATGGCTGCTGGAGTCAATGTACCTTGATAGGAGTCTGACACCCAATCTAGCCGCTGTTCTTCTGGGAACTTTCTTGTAGTGCTAGGGAATTTAAAGTTACCTCATAAACATGTATAATGCAGCTAGATATTTGGAGTTTTGATGCTTGCAATGTTTCATGTTCAAGCGTACAAAAGATAGCAAGGAAACAGAGGCATACCACCATTGATAAACTGCACACCTATACATATCCTATAGGCATTATACTCTCAGCATTCTGGCATAGCTATAGCTATAGTTTAAGAATGAAGCTTTATAAGCTAGCTACATATACTGTCTCTGTGTGATGAAGGGTAGCTAGATCTAAATATCACATCAAGAACACACAGACGTAGTCACTATGCACTACTTGTATAGCCAGTTTCAAATGAGAATGTATACTGCTGTAGTAACTAGTTGATCATGCTGTCTATGTATAAGGTTTTCTTGAGCACGAAGCTTGCAGTATCACTGCATTAGTATATACACTTACTGGAACATCTTCAGATAGGTTTTCACTTGGGGGAAGATCATATGTGTGGTCCGATTCAGAACCAGAGTCACTATCTCCGTAGTGCTGCACCCAGAGAGAATATTCATGATTACCAGTATTCCTCATATAATACTAATCCTCTGTAATCATAGTCACAGTACATTGTACCTTCAACATACTTACCACAATACGTGGGATTAAGTAGCCAGTAGGGCCCATTTCATCAACCCTGTCATAAGGATTAAAGTCGCCATCACTGTCTCTGTCGTGCATGTCTTCCTGGGTGGGCTTCTGCAATGGTAAGGGGAACTTATAATCCACAAATGTTGCTATGAGATACACAGGTCACACAATAATTGCATATAGTGATAACTGTATGCACTGTGGGTTGATTTTTTTTACAAACCTCACAGTCGACAGTCTTCAAAATGTCCAGGGGAAACCTTCCATAGCAACTGTTGCTGACTCCAAGACACATTCCTCCCTCCAATTCTTTAGTCACGTACACTTGATCACCAATCTGTAAACGGGCAGGAAAAGTGACTGTTTTAACTAAATGAGTATTTGGCTATACACTGTTTTGCATTTACACACATGAAGAGTGAAGTCTCCAAATGGTGAACTGGACCATTGGTAGTCCTGTGTTACCACAGCAGTGTAGAGGGATTTCTTCTTGAGCTCATACAGGGCATTTGAAACTGCAGATCGTCCACCTTCACTTGCAGTTGCGGCCGTTTCTTTATCTATGGTTGCCATGCCATCTGTAGCCTCCTATATAGGTAGTGTAAAGGGCTAGCAACAGCTCTAGGTCTACAATGCATTATCATATATCTACCTCAATACAAGAAGGATGTCCAGGGCTGGTCTTCATGTCAGAGCCAGGGAGAGGGAAAGGTTTGCTCAGCCGATCTGTACTGCTCTCTTGGGTGTAGTCTCCAGGTGACAGGGGGCATGTCTATGACACATGTGCAAAATTAATACTACTGTTGCTTTTTTACTATGTCTAGCAAATGTGACTACCTCTTGTAATGGAAGTTCCATTTGATCAAGAGGAGATGAGATTGCAATACGGACCTGCATGTGGTGGAGAAAGCATTTAGCTACATGTACACAATAATGTCATAGCTGGTTGGTCATTCATCCATTCTTGTGAATCTGGACAGTTATACACAGCATATTCATTGACGCTTAGAATTGTAATGAAAAAAAAGCCAAACAAAAAATCTTTCAAGCTTACATCCTTTCCTTTATCTCCAGTAAAGACAGCCTTGAGTCTACCAGTCAGCTTTTGCTTGGATTTCTTTGGTTTTCCTACCTGAGTTTGCAAGAGTAGACGGCTCACTGCTATAGCCTGCTGCAGGCATATGGTGTTTGTGCAGTACAAATACACATTCATACTTACATCCTTGTGAATGAAGAGTGGAAGGGGTCCAACATCTATACATAGAGAATTTAAATCAAGTGTATAAATAGAGATTTTTCTGTGTAAGTAGATGCATAATTACCATACCTCTTCTCAATGCAGCTAGATCAAAAGTGGCAGCAGAGCGTGTCCTTCCTACTTGTCTCCTCTTGTGGTGCTAAGCAGGAAAAAGAGCAAATCAAGGGAGGCTCTGACTCTGTAAATTTTCATGCCAGACATGCTGATACACTAAGCATTTCAAGAGAAACATTCTTAGCAATTGTGGGTGCATTAATCATTGCCAGTGGCCATATGTGGACATTTAAGAGGAAACAGATTTTGGTGATTGTGGGTGTAGTAGATATATGGATCTGCCCAGGTTACCAACCTTAATTTCTTGAGGTGTTCCTACATGGCCACCTAAAGAAAGTTACAGAAGGATTATGAACGCATTACTGAGGTATATACATGGAGGAATATTTAGCCACTACAATCAGAATTTCAAATCTTACTGCTTGGATTTGTCACTTCAGCTGTACTGCCCTGGAGAATGAATTTAAATTACGGCATATGTTTCATTTTTGCTATAGTGACACATACAAACTTACAAGTAGTCTGTCAATCTGATCACACACTCTTTTCATCCCATTTTTCTTGGCAATCTCAGCTGGTGTCTTGCTGTCATGTCCCTTGGAGTGAAGAAGGTGCAGCTTGGCCTTCATGTGCTTTGAGCGCAGCAAGACATCAGCCATTCCATCAAGTTTGTGACGCATACAGAAATGTAGTAGGTTCTCGTTAGGCCCATACAGCCCTACATGGAAAGAATACAAAATACTTCCAATTCCTTTGGATTACACATGCTATAAGTACACCTAGGTGTGCATGCGCATACCAGCTATAAGAACGGATAGGTTCCACTCTGGAATCTCAGCGACATTGACAGCCTGCAGTATGTTGCATAGGATTACATCAATGTGTGATCGAATTATGCCCTTCTCCTTCTCGGGTTCATTGTACATGAGGTATGCAAGGATGGATGCTAGGAGCCCCACTCGATGACTTGGCCTAAGCATGGGCACATTGTGGTAGATGGCCTCGACAGGGCTCTGCACATGAACTTTGAACTTAGGAAATCGGGTACTCTCCTCACGAGCCAACTTGACTGTTACTTCTACCTCTCCAGGCTTGGGGAACTCTGTGAGAGCATATAAAATAAGCAAATTACCTGACTAGTCAAGGTGTAGGGAATAAACATGACTGAGTCATGATGTTACAGTGCCCATTGTTTTGTGCACAGCTACTCACCAGGAAAATTTGCTCGAACTGCATTTGACCCGAGAACTACGGCTGGAACAGTTCCCAGCTTTCTCGAACTTGACTCATAGAAGAAGTCAAATGTAATGAGGACATCCTGGGGGACATCTTGGGAAAACTCCACCACCACAGCTTCGTTCCTCTGCAATCACATCAATAAAAAAATTATCAGGTCAGTAGTTTAAATTTGGCGTAATAACAGGGCGTCATGGGTATATTATTCTTTAGTGGGGCACAACGTTTAACTTACCCCTGCCGTAATGCAGGACGGGATGAGAGTTGGCTGGACACTTGTAGTTATTTTTCTCGACATCGCCGATTTTCAATACGGGACCCGCCCCCTTGACTATCCACCCATGCCACGCCCAACATAATAAAAGGTGATGCCACGCGCATGCGCGGTAGCGTAACTCAGTGCCGTAGCAAATGGTAACTGTATGTGTACTTGTGTAAACTATTAACATCCGTTTCAGACCTTGCAAACCCTTTGTAGCTAGTACTTTAGCGTCTTGATGACTGTAATCTTGGCACTGGCCACGGAACGGTTTACACATGTATAGCTAGCTAGTCTCGTTCCCCTTCTCGTTTGTTTTTGTTGTGTAGAAGACCTAGGGTCTGGGAACGAGGCATGCGGTGCTAGTGGTGTGGTGTACATGTGTAGCTAGTACTAATAGCTATTAATTTATGAAGGGCAGCCGCATCATCTGCACATGTACGGCCAGCAAATACTCAAACTCCTCAAAGTGGTAGTACTATCCGTACATTATTTCCAAGGGTAATTTTTTTGTACAAATCCCTTGAGCATAAACTATATAATCTGCACACGTTCATCCAGCAACTACATGTAGTCTCATACAATAGCATCCGTACATTATTTCCAAGGGAATTTTTCCTACAAGTCTCTTGAGCATAAACTGTACTCAGCACTAATCAAAACAGCAACAACAAAACATCAACAATCAAGAGCACAGGAGATATTGCATATGACTGGCTGCATGTACGGGCAGGTATTTTGAACTGTACATGTAAGTGCAGGATGCATGTCAACTCCCGTGATGTATTCTTAATTTCATTCAGTCTGATCTACCCTGCACATAAACCTTAACTGTAAGCATATCAAATAGCTATAGCTGTTACAAGAGTTTTACACACAGGTGTCCACATGCATTCATGCATGATAGTCTACATGTGCACATGCAGTTTACATCAATTATATGCTAAGGTTAAATCTTTTTATATCCCCCGCGGCCAGATGCATGAATATTTAGCAAAATTAACAGCCATTTCATGACACTGTACAACTAACTTTATAATACAGCTCAGTATGCATCACATACGCATTATGAAAAGTTTAACTTGTCGTACAATCTTAGTCATCTCAATCCAATTCTGGGCAGGCAGAACATACAATCTGTCGTGTATTACAATCTGTAAAATAAATAAGAACACATTATAACAGCAAACTGACAGACACTGTTGTCTGCACATACCTTCACAAAATTGATGTCCACACTGCCGAGTGATTAAGGACACTGTCTTCCTGCACTTCATGCACTTTTCATCTGATGATCTGACCTTAGAAAAATGTTCAACGTGACTCTACATGTAGAGAGACAAATAATGTGAATACAAGGAGGTCTAGGTTTGATAGGAGATTAATTGTTTTAGTTTGGTGACCCAATTTCAACTTGTAATGGTGTTCATGATTCATGCTAAGATTTGCAGGTCTTTTGACAGAAGTCAAACTGAAGTACAACTGTACTTGTAGCACTAAAAATATTATTTCCTTTATTGCATACATAGTGCATGCACACACCAACCAAACAAGCACAACTTACTTACAGGACATAGCTACTTAAACAGTTTCCACTTACTCGGCAAGATGGACATCTTTTGGCCCTGGGAGCACATTCACTGCACATTGAAGAATGACCACACGGACTGAACCGAACATCAGCCAGATTGTCACATAAGAAACACAAGTTTCCATCTCCACTCTTCTTACCGTTTCCTGGTAATATAAGTATAGTATGTTAATGTAATGTGTAAAGCTTAATAGCACTAGCCAGTGTTCTAACCTGCACGTGATGCAGACCCACTGGGTTGAGATGGTGTGTAGCTTGTATTTGATGCAGACCCACTGGGTTGAGCTGGTGTGTAGCCTGTACTTGATGCAGACCCACTGAATTGAGTGTAATCTGCACTAGATTGAGTGTACGAAGGAGTGCTAGTCAACACTCGAGGCTTGCATGGAGCCGGCGTTATGACAGGTGGCTGGGGCTGGTAGGGATACTTTCTTTTCTGTGGTTAAAATAGTATTATAACCATGAATTACTGCACAGACATTCTCATCACAATGGGCTTACAGGCTCATCTTCATCGCAGGACTGCGATTGAGCATACATGCTGTGCTGGCTGCTACTGTGTGGAGACCTTCCGTAGGTACCACTACTTCTGGAATAGCCACCAAAGGGATTCTGTGAATATGAGTAGGACTCTTGACTAGCGCTGCTGCCTCCGTATGAGCTCTGAGTTGTCCGATGACCATGATGGCTTTGCCCACTGCTATGGCCAAAGCTCTGCCGTAGGGAAGCAGAGCCACTCGATCCGAATAAGCCTCCTTCAGAAACTTCATAACTCGTACTATCAGAGTTACTATAAGATAGACAATATAATGATACTACAGCAGTATGCAGTACAGAGATCCTAATTAATCACATAGCTATTCTAGAGCCAGTGGTAAACCCCTATTCAAAACAAGGAATATATTGTGATATTTCACTCTTTGATGTTTCACTGTTGCTATGAAGTAATTCACTGATGTTGAAGCTATAATATTAAACATGTGATAGCATGGTTTAGAGTAAAATTTGGGATAAATCATACTCACAATGTACCTAGGATGGCAAATTGCACTCGGCTTCGTCTCGTACAATTTAACCCCATCCTTGGTACATTACTCATATGATTTATTCCAAATTTCACTCCAAACCATGCTATTACATATACAAATATGCCTATGCGTGTGTGTATATGGTGCTCACAATAGCTCAGCATGTTCAGCATAAAGAGACATCACAGTGGACAGAATGGGACACCACTGCAAGGCACTGATGCCTTTTTTGTTCTTGATGTGCATATCTGCACCATTTTGTATCAGTAACAGGATTACTGTTACACAGGCGAAAAAGGTAGAATCATTCTCTTGTAGCTTCCCAAATAAAATTTCGTGAATCTGTAGAGATAAGAGATAAGAGAACATACCTACAGCAGTGCAACATTGACTGCTTGAGTTAAGTTGCTATAGAAATTTAATCATGCAACTCATCTATAGCACTAAAGGTTTTACCCATTTCCTTTAACCATCTATAAGTGCAGGCCTGGGATTGCAATGATCTGGAATAAAACACAACATCCCCGGAAGAAAGAGTTCCGCAGCACAAGGAAAAAGGGATAGGACGGACATCACTCGTCGTTGAAACTAACCATATCTGCACCGTACGCATACCGTTTCCGTCCATTGTGGGACCACTTGACATGTTCAAAAACAGTGTAAATTACTATGTAAAATACCTAAATGGGTTCATAGTTCACAGTAATAGACTTAAGACTTCGATCCTGCGATGTTCAGGTGGTCCCATAACGGACTGAAACCATGTGTGTACAGTGCAGATATGGTTAGTTTCAGCGACGAGCAGTGTCCGTTATACTCTGTATTCATAGGCCCTTTTCCCTGTGCAGTAAATTGTAAGGTGGTGAATGATCTTAAAAGTAGTACTGGTATGTAAGATTGAGCACTGTAATTGAAGCAGTGACCTTTTTTAGTTGTGGAGTATCACTGGAAGGAGCTTCCATTGTTTCCCTACTCAGAATCATATGAAGTGTGCCATTTCCATCTGCATCCACAGTGTTAACCTTGGCTCCATATCCTATAAGGCGCTCCACAATCTTAGATCTGCCGCCGAGCAATGCTACATGCAGAGGAGTCTGGCCTAGGTCATTTCTTGCTTCAAGATCACACCCCTTCACAGAAAAAAAGTAGAGAATTTCATACTTTACAATATCCTATAGAGGCCTGATAATATTACGTCACATTTTAACATGATATTTTAATACATTTTCTGGAGAGGATTAGCCTCATTCCCAGGTGCCACGCCCAAGTGATTTTACAAGTTGGAAATACTGCCTGTGTTTTTCCAATGTGCAAAAAATGCTGGGCAGTGGAGCCTGGGAAGGAATGGATTTGAAGACACTCTTTATAATGCATTAGTTTTGTAGTTTAAATACATAATCAAGAAGTACATGACTGTGCAATTATACTTCACACATGGCAAGTGCAATCTGGTATTGTTGTAAGGGAATCTGTATATTCTTAAAGTAGGATGGAGTCACTAAACATTGCACTCTTCGCGCACTTGTTGCATTTAGTTAGGCAGAATCTGAGAGAATCCACATGGTTATTAATCTGGAATAATAATCATACGGCAATCAGGATGGTGTAATTTCTAGTTGCTCTTGTTTTTGTACTCTGACTGGAGGTCTTACAAGCTCTGCCTGCGTTTGTGGGTGCATGGTCAATGGCATAAGCACTATGGCAGTAGCATTAGTGTATTATAATTAGGTTTGTATATTTTGTCAATACTAGAACAAATCTACAATTTGGGCAAACTTTAAGAATGGCCCTTTCCAATTTTATGGATTTACCTGCACACTTTTGCTTACACATCACTGTACAACACTGGTTTGTATATAGAGTCTTATAGCAGCATACTATGCATGGTTGGCAACAGAGCTGGGCACTTATCATAATCTTGCTTAACAGAAGGTCAGGCTGCAGCTTCATACGGTATTTTGTAGCTACTGCAACTATACACTCATCTCCATGTTCTCTCCTGTTTCACAGGAGAGCCTGAGGACGAGGCTACTGCAACGTCACACAGTAGGCTGTTTTGGTTTGATAAGCTCATCTCTTGCAAGCATTACAACAGAACCTGTAGAGTTATCATAGTGCAATATACGTGGGTGCAACAGATAGCAAGTACTGTCTGACTGTTCACACTATCAGGAGTTTAAACTGAATATAAGACCAAATTACATCCGAGACTTATGCTGTTAAAGACCTAGTTCTTTGCTTAGACTCTGCATAGCTTTATAATTACCTAGAGTGTACATGTTTGCCTGATTTACAAATTGACAATGTGTACCAATTTAACAAATGGTACACATTATATAAATTGACAAAATGGGCAGGACAATTTACAAATTGTCCCAACTGACAAAATGGGCCCAACATATACATAAACGAAAGTAGAAAAATCTACTATATAGAAGCATGTACATTGCATCTGTGTTAGCAGAGCCCGCATTTTTACAAGCATGTATGCTAATCTCAGTATGTATGTGTACTATCACTACTGGAAAACACATCAGTGTTTTTTTCAATCCATAAATCTGAAATATCGCTAATTTGTGTCCTCAAATAATAGTCACCTTAAAGTATACAACAGGAATACAGTACAAAATTGCAGATCGATACATCAAGATTTAACATTGGGGTGCATAGCAGTAACATTTACCTGCTCAGCAAGCAAGCTGACAATACCACAGTAGTTGTACGTTGCTGCTAGATGAAGTGGTGTGCTTGAATAGTGACCAGCTTTCAGGTTGACACACTCTGGACTAGCAGCAATAAACTGCTCCATTGCACTGCAACATTGAATAATGGATGAACACAAAAATTTCATCCTATATACGTACATCAAACTTCATTATGCCAGTAAAATATTTGAGATACAAAATATAGCTACAGGTGCATTGCTGTGAGGACTTTGAATTTTGACTATGACACTATATAGAATTAATTAGGTAATTAAATGATCGGGTGCATGTATTTAAAAACCAGCACAGTTAACCTGCTACACTAAAAACTTAACTTACGGAAGAAATCCAAACATGGCAGCACTGTGCACAGGAGTCTGCAGACTGAAGTTCACCATTGAAGGGTCTGCCCCTGCTTCCAGTAGGATGGCTATACTACCATTCTTTTGTGTTAGTACTGCTGAGTGTAGTGCTGTATTCCCATCTGAACACTGCATGAAATACAGTGAAGTTTGCATACATGTATATTATTGCTGGACAACCAAATCAGTTCGCACTTATCCCGCTTTACATACGTAAGCATAACTACCATCTGAAATGCTAACACTTACTTCAATTCTATACTAATAACATTGGTTATACCACGACCACGAAAGGGTTTAGCGCATATACACTACGAGGGCAAAGCCCGAATAGTGTATTCGCAAAATGTTTGAGTGGGAGTGGTATAACTGGTTTGTACCACAGCAACGTAGTGTATGGATGACCACAAGGAATTTATGCCTGACTCAGCGTAGTGTATGGCTGACTGTATGCGTTTTTGCCACCTAATGCATGGCTGAGCTCGCAACTTTGGTCAGCAGGCCAGTGGTCTTCTGGGTGCCTTTGAACCATATTGCTGCTGTGGTACAACCGGGGATAAATACTATACGGACATTGAAAACAGAAGCATAATCCAAACTCAAAAAATGCTTTAGTAGTGTGATGCAAAGCACTATATGTATACATTGTATGTCATTGAGACCTGAAGATGCAGCTGTATTTTTGGAAGTTTAACAAGGAGCTTTACAACACTGGTATGCCCTGCAGAGGCAGCAAACATCAGTGGGCTTGATCCATCATTGGTCGTAGAGTTTACATTAGCACCAGCATCAATCAGTAGTTGAACTGCTTCCTTGTTACCGCTGTATGGTAGGGTATTATAAACGTAATGAATAAAGAACATATAAACACTCCCAAGGGAAATATTTTTGTGAAATGTAATGTTTGATGTAGACACAGCCAAGTGCATGTAAAGACTGTGTAGAAATGTAATATAATTGAGAGAGCGGCACAACCAAAGGTAGAGACAATACGTGAACAGAGACATGAGGGAAATGAGTGAATACGGAGAGTGGCTAATTCAGTACAACACTCAGTGTGCAGAGAAGTTTATATGTTCATGTAAGGAATGATGGGATGATGTGCAATTAATTTGCATACAGGTGACCACATCCCTTAGCATACACACCCTACATATCTTGGAACAAATATACACTCACAGACCAATTTCACACTATCTAAATGTTAACAGTGACCACACTCTTCACCATACCTACCATCCCTACCTGGTATAATATGCTTTTTAAGCTGAAAATGTACCATTGTTGACTCACAGTATAGCAGTGCAGTTGCTGACATTATATATAGTTTCATGATCAGACCTAGGCTCGGCCCCTCGGTGAATGGTCTGGTTTACTAAGTTGGCCATTGCAGGGTGAGTGGGTGGACCAATGAGGTTTAAAATGCTGTATAAAGGCTTAGTAAGATTTGTACACTAGGGTACACATTGTTGTGTAGGCATACTCCTAGATTGTTCAAACCGCTGCCAAATCTTGTCAAAGAATCAAACATCGCCATTTTAATAGCATTCAACTGATTGGTGGTGTAGTCACTAACAGTACATGTATGTGGATGTGCAGGTGATGGCTGCTGCTCTATTACATAGCATGAATAAGCTACTGTCAGTGACTGTTAGTCATATTGGGAGACTTGATATAGTGCGTCTTCAGAAGACATCCAAGGACTTAAGGTAGGGCATGTATGCATAAAATAAATTCACTATCTCTATCACACACACACACACACACAAATACACACAGACCCATATTCCACATGCAAATGACACGTACGTATGTACGTGCACCACACAATGAAGGTATACCCTGGCACTCACACCATGCACACATGTACCCATTTGCATATGCACACACACACATGCACACACACACACATACATACACACGCACACACACACACACACACACACACACACACACACACACACACACACACACACACTATCCTCATACCCAGGCCTTATAGGAGATTTGCAAGAGAGAGAGAAGGAAGGTGAAATCGTAGCTGAGGGAAGTGAGACTGTAGTAAGAGAGGCAGCACCTCTCACACCTTGCTCTGAACATGCACACCATCTGTGAGGCTATAGCAACGGAGAAAGAAGGAAGCACCTTCTCACCCCTTGCTGTGAACATTCCAAACCGCCTCAGTATCTACAATGTAGTCCATGCAGTTTCAGTTGCTAACATGACTGCATGTGCAGCTTACCTATGCATGCTCGACAGTGTCCTACATTCAACAGATAATAATTACTCACGTTACACTTAGAACATGCACTCACTCATGGCTGTAGAGCTCCCTCCCTGATTTTTCTCCACACATGCGAGATAAAATCTGCCTGGGGTATGAGGCTACACACACACATGCACACACACACACACACACACACACACACACACACACACACACACAAACACATGTACGCACGCACACACACAAACACACACACATACGCTTTGTCCCACTGCATACGTCAACTGTGTACATGCAAATACACTAACAATACGGAGAGCTCATCTGCAGTATTTGGGTATGGCCACCTTTAATTATACAAGCATGGTGCTGTATACACTCTTGTAGCATTATAGTGACAGTGAGAAGTACGTATCATAACCAAGACTCTTTTCTACTAGTGGATCATGCATATTTAGCTGGTCAATTAGTTCATTTTGACGCAATCTAGACAGAGTTTATTCTTATACAGACATAACATTTACTATTGTATGCTAAACCATTCTGAGACACTCTGCACACCCTTTTCTCTGCTAACATATTGTCATTGCTGTTGAGAGTGCGGTTTGCTCATTAGTAGTAAAATTATTGGGTCCCCATGCACGACTATATGGTGGTAACAAATTGCTTATGCATGGTATTGGTAGAAAATTTGTACTAAATGCACTTCTGTATAAGAGGGAGATAAACATACGTACCTTGCTGCAGACAAATGTAAAGCTTTATAGCCTTGCTCATCCTATAGATTAAGTAGAGAAGAGTTATGAATACTAAAACTGGTCACTACAAACATCCGTCACTAACCTCAAATTCTAAGTCAGGATTAAACTCCAGTAAAATTTTCATCACAGAGATGTTTCCAGCTGTAGCAGAACACTGTAAAGCTGTTTTCCCATTATGTATTGTGTTGACCTGAATGTTCAAGAGAAAAATAGTACTCAATGGCGCAGATAATAGCTCTGATATACAATGACAGTGGAGATAGACCATACATAGCTTCAGGCATTGCAGGTCAGCAGTTTCCATATATTTCAAACTTTAAACTTAAACTCCTTGTTATCACGTGTATTGGCTTACAACACAGTGTTAGCCTCGTTTCCAGGCCTTCACCCCAGCTTTTGTCGCTTGCAGTACAAAAAGCCTGGGAACGAGGCTAAAACAGTGTATCTGTGTCCAGTACCTGTACTGGATGTTTGGAAAGATATCGCTTTAGTATAGCAGTTTCAGCACACATTGTAGCAGCTACAACAACGTAGGAGCTCTCCTTCTTTTCCAAAGAAAGCAGCTCCATCTGCAGACCCATATCAGTGTCATGTTTGAACCATTCTGCTGCTGTAATGGTATAAATCATCAGAGTAGGGATAAACAAGTATGCGCTTGATAATCAGTTAAACTATACCACAGGAAAGATAAGCGCATGCACAAGCAGAGTAGATTCATGAATCTATGCTGGCCTTTATCTTAAAGTTTTGCCTGTGGAGTAGTTCAACTGGTACAGTATTAGTCTGTCAACTGCTATATACTGGCCGATAAAAACCGATTCCTGACTCAGATTATGACTTTAATACTGCAAGAGTACGGGCAGCATATACAGTAATAACATACGCAACCCATCAACATGGAAGAACAACAATGAGAGAGTAAAGAAACTCTGAAAATAAATCAGAGCCCAATTGGGTATTGAACCCAGGACCTCCTGAGTACAGACAGAGGCTCTTACCCATTGAGTGACTGGAGCTGAGCATCCAAAGCAGATGTATAACTACTAAACCTGCTAGTAGCACTTGCCAGTATGCCAATTTCAACTGCACTGTGCATACGCATATATTATGTAGGCTACACAGATGAATTGACTTTGAGCTCCTGAAGATTATTACATAGATATCCTTATGTTCTCCACCAAGCATAATGTCCATGTTTAGTTACCCAGTACAGAATTGCCATTTTTGGATTTAACATTAAGGAACATACTTGAAGACAATGATTCAGTTCCTTCTGTGTATGGGCTGAGGCAGAGGGGGTTAAACAACCATGTTCTGCCCTTGATTGCCAAAAGTACATCTCCACTTGGAACTGCTTGCATGACTCGACCAGTTTCTCCTAAGAACTAAAGGATAATATGTACAGGTGTGAGTTGTTTCATTGATACAAAGTTGCAAGTCATTATATTATACTAGACGTACGCATTGCGCAGATGGGGCCTCGCACAGTTATGACGTAAGTTAGTTAGCACAAAACCACACCCACTAGAACATTTGGGAGCCGCATCGCCCACGCAATTGCTGGAGAAGTGACGACTACACAAACGGGCCTTCAGGAGACGGGTGCCTCTGTATACAACACAGTTCCAAGAACCAATTATGGCTACTACAGGAGAGCAGAGTTGCTTGAAACTTACGCTCGTATCGCTCGCGATTGATCCGCGCACCGTCCGTCTCCAGCAGTCAGATCTCTGCTGAAACAGAGGCTACACAAACTATAATCCTGTTGGAGCTGTAGTAAAAAGAAGTGATCGATTTGTCCTGATCTCTAATCCTTCGTGTGCCAGAAGTACAAAGGTGGCATCCATGTAACTGGTAGGACGCCATCTTGAAAATGTGCCTGCCCCCCGGGGCCAAAAGCGTTAGAGACATACTATTATTATATATATATATATACATACATACATACACTAGCTCAGATTCGATCCCCACACTGCAAGATTACTTGCCTGGCACTAAGGCGCTCACCAATTAATATATATAGAGCAGCCTATATTTTAAGGTGTCAGAATGGAGACAGTGATGATTAATCCAAGATTCCTAAATCTTTGGCTGCTTTTGTTCTTGCTCCAAGCATATCTGTGAGTGCATGATCTAAGTGTAATGTGAATAATTATTATCTGTTGAATGTAGGACACTGTCGAGCATGCATGGGTGAGCTGCACATGCAGTCATGTTAGCAACTGAAACTGCATGGACTACATTGTAGATACTGAGGCAGTTTGGAATGTTCAGAGCAAGGGATGAGAAGGTGCTTCCTTCTCTCTCTCCGTCGCTATAGCCTCACAGATGGTGTGCATGTTCAGAGCAAGGCGTGAGAGGTGCTGCCTCTCTTGCTGCAGTCTCACTTCCCTCAGCTAAAGATTTCACCTTCCTTCTCTCTCTCCAACAGCCAAACAGAATTAAGTAACAAAAAGTCTTATTCTGCAACTTGCAAGTCTCCTATAGGCGATGCTTGCCCTTGTATGGCTTACCACATTTCTTCAAAAACATGCAAGGGAAATGTCAGTTCATTTCCAGGGTAATATTGATTTTTCCTCCCTTCGTGTGATGTAGTCCTGTGCAGTCCTTTGATCTTATGACTTCCCAGGATACAAACACAAAGATTTACCTATGTGTAGCTGGTATCTTGCTTCATATATATCAGCTTGCTCACACGTTACAGCAGTGGACGCGACATACAGCTAGCCTAGCCTTTAATCTAAAATTTGCAATTTTTTTTACTGACAACAGGTACCTGTTCGCTATCTTGTAATAAGTTCTCTCTTGCTATGCAAATTGTTTCAGGATATAACCCCTTCTGTTAATGTACATCATACTTTTAAATTGCATCACAATTGTGACCACCAACTATGCATATGGTGATGCATAATTAGAACGCCTACGGTAATATTATAGATATGCAGTACAGGGGCAGATACGGAATTATAGAAGGGGGGGGTGTGCAAGGGTAGCTACGTAGAGGCTATGCAGCAGCCGATTATGTGGGGAAATTTTTTTACCTATGTTTTCAGCGTCCAGGAAGAACTGTCCTTGCACTTTATCTATAAATCGCAATTGGCTATACATTCTGCTAGCGATACGCCATTGGCTATACATTGTACTAGTGATACGCCAGTAGGCTATACTTACACTATTTCGACTAAGCATGTATTGCGCTAACTCCACCCCATACCCATTGCACGACGTCGAGAAGCTCGCAATTCGTGGTTAGTTTTCAGCTGCTGTGATACAAAGAATATACCAAAGGTAAATAAGCCTATAGTTACTCCGGTGTTCCTTCAGCTGTCATGTCAAGCATCCACTCCTAATCATATGTAAACGGTAGAGTGGCTAATTGTTATCGTTTGTGTAATCGTGCGTCCGATGGCTAGGAAGGAAGAACCTATTTCAGACAACAGTACAACACGGATACATAAATGCTGCTGTAGTAACATACACATACATGTACTTCCTTCCAGACTCCTCAGTTTATAGAACACTAAGATACTGTGTAGTGTAGCTGGAGGTCCATGTTCCAAACACTGTGAAAAAACAAGCTACAGCCTGGGAAAGTGCTGCATGTACTTTTTCAGCCTTCATCTCCCAGTTGAGACAAATGTATGCACATGCAGTCACAGTTACTAGGGAATCCTGGGATACTCTCACAGGGAGGATTGGAGTATGAGTGCATGCGTGCATGAGCTAGAGGTGGTCCTCAGTGGCTGGCCCACCATAGACCTGCAGTTCCTGTGAAGCAGAGCTACATTCTCCGCTTTGCATGTCACAGTGTCATTGGACATGAATGATGCATGTATAGGGTTTGTCTGGTAGTGAAGTAATTGTACCACAGCAGCCATATAGTTCAAAGGCACCGCCTGCAGTGTATATCCCAGAAGACAGCTGGTCTGCTGACCAAAATTGCAAGCTCAGCCATACACTAGGTGGCAAAAACTCATACACCACGCTGAGTCAGCCATACGCTCCAGCCATACACTACGCTGAGTCAGCCATACACTCCTTGTGGTCAGCCATACACTACGTTGCTGTGGTACAAATCGGTTATACCACTCCCACTCAGAGGTTTAGCGGATACACTACTCGGGCTTCGCCCTCGTAGTGTATATGCGCTAAACCTCTTCGTGGTCGTGGTATAACCTATATGTGTAGCATGGCCTACCAGTACTGTGTTCTCTCCCCAATCACCATGTCCTTGCTGGAGGTCATACACTAGTGTCATGTCATCACTGACCCGTGCTAAATCTCCCGCCCTGAATCGTGGAGCATCCACCTGGACGAACAGACAGAAAATGTCCTACCAGTACTGTGTTCTCTCCCCAATCACCATGTCCTTGCTGGAGGTCATACACTAGTGTCATGTCATCACTGACCCGTGCTAAATCTCCCGCCCTGAATCGTGGAGCATCCACCTGGACGAACAGACAGAAAATGTCAGTATTGATGAAGATGAGCACGAAGCTCATGCTCCTATACTCTCAGTGCAGTTTCCCACTCCTATATATGAACCATTTGGTACAGCTTGGAAAGTGGTCGACTTATGAAGGCACTAGAAATGGATTGAAGGTGCCGTACGTGCATGCATCGGTACGTTTGTAGCAAATTGCCCTCAAATGACGCTGCACCAAAAATGATTAGAAACCATAGCACCTCTCAAGTGCTTACCTAGACACAAGATCATTACAAAGTACAAGGCTGTAGTCTTTTTTTCGGCAAAGATGCCAAGCCTGGAGTGTACATGTAGTCTCGTGGGCCAGCCACAGTCAGACTGTCCACGAGACTATTGAGAGTGGTGATGATGAGGCCATGCATACCACCAAAAAGACATGTCAGCCCAGATAACTGCTAGCTAGCAAACTGTTTAGACTTCATTTCCATTGCTATAGTCCTCCCTAACCACCCTTACTGTACCAACAAGTGGTCATCAACTAGAATTAGTCCTTTAGGTGAAAATCTTGATCTGCATTAAAATGGTCACCCAAATAAAATTCTAAGCGATTCAATGATAAACATGCTGACAGTAAAACCCTTTCATAAAATCATGTCCGCCACAGGGTACAAAAAATAGATGGTGATGTGTGGCTTCAACTAATGTCACATTTAGCTACCCATTCGACCTACTTAATGGGTGCCTTGAGACTAACAGCTGCATGAAAACCTATTGGTAATTAGTGTACAAATTTAATGCAGTGTTTGTTCATAACTTGCATTAAAATACATTAGACGAATGTACTAATTGCAGCAGCTAATCATACTCACCTTCAGAACAGCCTCAGGACATAATGTCCAAGCAGAATAGTTATCATATTTCACTTGGAGATCTCCAGAATCCAGAATCTTATACACTGTGCCAGTCTTGCCTATCACCTACATGCAAGGAAATCAAATCGCTTATATGACTTCTTCCAACTACTCATTAAAGACAGGGAATCAGAATAAAAAACAAAAACCAGATGTGCATACACAAAGTGTGCACTCGGTAGGTACTAAGATTACTTTACATTTCTCACGTCTGTCTGTTTGTTTGTCTGCACTTATCGTGTGTGTGTGTGTGTGCTAGGAGACGTTATTGTGTTACTAGGCCACTATATAGTGGAAGCTACTGGAAATTTGCAGGGTCAATAGGCATATAGGTATGTCAAGCTAGCTTAGTTAAACCTAAATATTGCCTAGATGGTGATTCAAGAAGTAGTAGAGCTGTAGCAATAATCTTCCTGTTTGGCGAACTAAAAGTATACTATGAAATTGCTGAGTCAGCACTTTTGCTGCAAGCCCTGTGCAGCCTAACCTAGATGATAGCACAGCCTTGGATGATTTATGCAATAAATATCCGGATGATTTTTAGCTATACAATATCATCAGGTTTAACTTTCTACCAATGCTAATGCAACCACTGCCCCCTCACCTCTGCCATCGAGTCTATCCACCCGCTGTGACCCTCCTGAACAGCTTTAAAGACCTCTGGCTCCAATTCTACCCTCACTAAGTCCCCACAGGAGATGTTCTGGGGATTAGGGGGAGAGTGTGGGGCTCCTGGAGAAGGGACAGGAAATATGCATGCCAATTAATCAATCTGTGTCTATGCTAGGTGTAGCAAGCTGCACAATCACTGTTGCACACATTCTAGGCCTGCATACCCACACCATAATGCCTTTACGAGGCCTTGAATTGCCATAGAGGCAGTCTATGCTGCTTAATAATATTATGAACAGTATAAATTACAGTACCTCTCAGTTCACCCATGACAGATACATAGCTGATTCTTAGACACGAAAGAGAGCTTAGAATATATATCTCCTGAAGGCCAGCCTTACCATAGCACTCATTCTAATAGCTTCCAGCACATTCTGCTCATGTACACACGCACCACTGCTCGCTTAGCATACTTACATTTCACAGTGTGGTCATGCTTGATACACTGCCAAGTATAAAGGTATATGCTCGTGACTTCATAAGTCCAGTTTCGCCACTCTAATTTCTAACATGTAGCAACTATACCTTTTATACTTGGAAATAAGCATACTTTTAGACCGATAAACCTGCATGCACAAATAAGTGCTGCACGTGACTTTCCTGCTATGGGTCAAAATGTTAAAAGTAGCAGGGAAGAAGTTAATTCAAGTCTATCCCAGGATAACAAGGAAGAATTTCATTCCTCTGAAAAGAGTCATTGCTGTCTATTGAAAGGTATCGGTAAGTGTCTGCATTTCAAGACTTGAATGAAAAAGTATTTGTTGGAGAACTGACCAAAACGTTCAGTACAAGCATCACTGGGCCATGGGGTGGCCATTTTCTATCACTGATATGCATGCGTGATCATACCTTATCATCACGTGGTTCAGATTATCGCGGTTAGGGTACTTGCTAGGCAACAACGTACATACCCAGAGGCAAGTAAGACAGTCTGGCTCGTGACCCATCTCGCCCCACCCAAGTCGTGATTCAATTACATTCACTTCTACTTGCCCGCTATACTGTACACTTGGAAGTGTGATTACGTAACCCTCGCTAGTAGATAAAGATAGGATCTTTACTCTTGGCCATCAGATATCGTGACAATTACTACTGCGTAAACCGTAATGATACTGCTGACTATCCTCGTTCCCAGTCTATCTGCTCCTTTTACGTCACTTGCAGGTACAAGCGACGTAAAAGCTGGAGTGGAGAGACTGGGAATGAGGCTAACTGCTGACATGGCACTGCAAAATGGGTGGGCCGTAACACAGTTACTGTATTCTGTATTGATTCGACGCTTGCATAGTTCGGTACAACACAAAAGTCAATACTCTATACTCTGCCAAGTATAAAGATTTAAGGGGGGTGTAATGTAATGTAATGTAATGTATGGCATGAAGGAGGGGTCACAGAGGTTCGAAACTTATACCATTGTGATCCTTGGGTGAAAACTAAGATTTTCAACCTAGGGTTTCTCTACTTTCACTTTCTGTGAGGAGTTATGGCCAAAACAAAACCATATACATTTTATATGTCTCCTTATGGGGCCCCTACAAAGCACGTGGTCAAAATGGCGTCTCTGGTAGTTACATGCATGCCGTCTTCGAACATAAAGCGCACGAAGCGTCAGAGATCTGGACAAGTTTACCACATACTTTTAATAAGGAAGGCTTACTACAGCTCCCAGGTTAGTAGAGTTTATGTAGCCTCTGTATCAGTAGAGATATGAGCGCAATTAACGCACGGCACGTTTGAGCGATACGCTTGTGAGTTTTGAGCAGCCGACCTCGTCTCTCTACTCACCCGCAGCAGCCATGGCTGATCCTTGAACATACGTATGTTGCAGACAGAGACAGCAATCTCCCAAACACCGGTCGCTTTTTCGTAGCTTCTCCAGCAGCGAGACTACAGCATTTTCATGCATGGTTCCGGGTCAATTGTTATTTTCGCGACAGGCTGGCTCGTGACCTGTCTCACCCCGCCCAAGTCGCGATTCAAATACATGTATGTACATCCGCTTATACTTGACCACTATACTTTATACTTGGCAGAGCGATTACCCTCGATAAAGAGGTAATTGTATGTACAGACATTTTCAAGTAACATGTATCCTACCCAAGAATAAGCACAGTCTGCTCTTTCAGCATAGCCTCGTTCCCAGGCTCCACTGCCCAGCGTTTTTTGCACTTTGAAAAAACACGGGTAGGGAGCCTGGGCTCCTTGGTACGTCACACGACGTCACGTACGTGACGTAGGGTGCGTGGTTTTGCTAAATCAAATTATACGTGATGTAACGCAAGCAGGACACGCTCTTACATGTACTGCTAGCAGCTACTTAACTGTACGGCCAAGTACTTAGATATTGTGCTCTATATAGCTGTTGGTCAATGAGACAGCGTTGTATTCAGCCATCAGCTACAACAACGGACGCAACCAGCAACATGAACAAACCTCGGGTGTTGTGAACGATCAAGCGCCTCTTGAAAACACCGAGAAGGCATGGCAAGACAGCGAAGGATGGAACCTGTAATGTAAGTCCTGTTATAGATTTGTGTATACTGATAAGGATAAGCAAGTTCTAAGCATAGGCTTACTGCTAGTCGGTTCATACTCTCGCTAGATCATAGCTGTCTACCTTGTAGTCTCGCGGATCTACCTTGGCGGTGGTCCTTGACAAACAGCCACTTCTTTGTGCTACATCCAGAAACAGTTCATGTATCGTCACTATTAAGTCATCTTTGCCTTTTGTCATCTTTGAACGCGCAACGGCTAGTCTCTTCGAAGCAATACTGTAAACAACGAAGCAATATTATACGTCACGTATAGTTTGATTTAGCAAAACCACGCACCCTACGTCACGTCGTGTGACGTACCAAGGAGCCCAGGCTCCCTACCCGTGTTTTTCCAAAGTGCAAAAAAACGCTGGGCAGTGGAGCCTGGGAACGAGGCTACTTTCAGCAGCCACTACACTTCACTGCCAATGGGTTTACTTTCGGTAATATCTACACTGCTTACCAAGTACAGACAAATGCTCAGGGTAGTAGTAGCATCCACTGCTTGGGTCTGTGCACTTTAGGTCAACCTACAGAAAACACAAATAGGACATTACTCAGGGAGGTTTATACAGCAAGTCTTCCCAGGACCCTACCTTTCCCAGATATCCAACTCTGTGGAGTTCCTTCATTTGAGTTTCTCCCCACTGTACTTCAGCAAACCCCCTCTACATGAACATAAGTGCCTCTAGCTCATAGTTTTATATAGCAGAGGTTCCACTACTACACTGCCTTTAATTTTAACTCACAGAGAAGTCATCATCTTTTCCCCTGATGGAAACTACTTTTCCAGTCATACCAGAACTACCTGTGGAGAAGAGAATGACTTTTACGTCTAATGGAACTGAACAACTAGCGCAGCTGTAATATATATTCAAAATGGTGTTTCTGGCAGTTACATGGATGCCATCTTCAAACATTTGGTGCATGAAGAGTCCGAGCTCTGGACGAGGCTAGTAGGAAACAGGTTGAGCAAACGCTTTCTCTCTCGCGCCATCTTCGACGATACGGAAGTAAAACGGACGTATACGTATCGATTATACGAACCATTTCCAAACATATGCGGATTCCCTGGGAATGATCTCACGTGCGCAAACAGTGGATACCAGGCCACTCTTTTTTTCCCCGTGTGGCCTGGGTACGAGGCTAGACAAGTCTATCACACAGTTTTACTGAAGAAGGCTCACTACAGCTCCCAGGTTAGTAGAGTTTGTGTAGCCTCTGTATAAGTAGAGATACGAGTGCTTGAAATGAATGGCATAATCGAGTGCTGTGCGTATGAGCTTTGAGCAGGACCGTAGCAGCCATGGCTGATCCTTGAAAATATGTTGCAGATAGAGACATCAATCTCCCAAAGACCACTCACTTTTTCATAGCTTCTCCGGGAGTATTGCTATATACATAGTTCCGGGTTAACTGTTATTCTCGCGACAGCTGACTCATGAAAATATCCACATCTTGCTACGCCAAGGTCATGATTCATTACATCGACATCTCTGCTTGCCCGTAGTACTTGCAGTACACAGTCAGTTCGCCCGCCATACTTACACTTGGAAGATCGGTAAACCCTAGATATATACAATTACAGTCAACTAACCACTTTCTTGATCCTGCATCTGCCAATCATGGCCACGGACAACCTCTGCTCCAGGAAATGTCCCTCTGCCTTCCATCTTTTTACAGCCCAGCCTAGTGGGCACTCGAGTGCTTATTCTAGGAACAGCCATTATGCAGAGAGCTTATATCAATACAGACATCATAGTACACAAGCACAGAATGTATTATACCTAGTCTATGACTAGTACACAAGCACAGAATGTATTATACCTAGTCTGTGACTAGTACACAAGCACAGAATGTATTATACCTAGTCTATGACTAGTACACAAGCACAGAATGTATTATACCTAGTCTATGACTAGTACACAAGCACAGAATGTATTATACCTAGTCTATGACTAGTACACAAGCACAGAATGTATTATACCTAGTCTGTGACTAGTATTAAACTCTTTCACATATATGCATGACAGAGGTTAAACTTTCTAGCTACCCGCTCCCACTGTACATATGTACGTACGTGCGTACATACATATATACATACATACATACATGCATGCATACATACATACAAACATACATACATACATACATACATACATACACACAGAGTTCAAAACAGGTAGAGTATCAGTAAACTAAAGATGCGCTTTTTGTTGTAAATACAGGACAAAAACTTATAGCCAAAACTCAACGTACATACATGCATGACAAATGTTATGGTGTTAATACTTTGGACGCCTATAATAAATATCGGACGCTTATAATACATATATTTTTACTAATAAGAATGTGTCTCTTGAAAGCCTAGCAGTCAAGACATTCAAAACAGAAGAAAAATAAATGTGCTCCCGGGCCATGATCCACAAGCAAGTGTACTCGCACACGAAAAGCTTGGGACCATGACGCAGAGGCTCGTTAATGATAAGCTACGCAACTCAACCTTTATAACGATCCAATTGCGTCATTGGCGTGCAAAGTGTTAAATACACCCTGTGACTGTAGGCCCTGCAAAGCATCTGCACTGGTATTTCCTTGTAAAAACGTCCCCCCTCAAATAAATGCTGACCTCCAGGTGAACCGTCCAATATCCAGTGATATTGGATGGTTTGTTCTATCAATGTGATGAACATGGGTGAAAGTTTGTAATTAAATGCTGGGCGGCGATTAAACCATGGATAATACACCCCTACGTTAGTGTGTATTAGCCGTAGATTGCCAAGTCGAGCTGAGGGTGTGGCACCTTGCGCATGTGGACTGTTAAACTTCTCCACCTGCCTTGCGAGAGCAGCCATATTTGTCTGTGTCTAGTTTGTTTCATCTTTGTGTGTGTGTGTGCATGTGGCCATACTGCCAGCCTGCCTAGTGTTTTAGTGTCAAAATGGTGCTAGGCTCAGGCTAGATGGGTAGCTATCGTAGCTACTAGCAGCCCTTCGTGCTTGGTACAGTTGCTGGGTGTGTTTCGCTGCTGGTAAGTCTTATCTGACATAAAATTTTGGGTACGCATGTATAAGCATTCGTTTATAAACACTGGCCCCGTTGAAACGCCACCCTCATTTTAACACTGGGTCAAAAGTGATGTGTAACAAAAAAACGCCCTGGCCTTCATTTAAAGAAATACAGTAGTTAGTTATTCCAAGGATTTTAGGTTAGGGGGGGAAACCGCGACCCATGGCGCTTCGAAGAAGCATCGGTCACTAGAGGCATGCCCCCCCCTCACACACACACACATCCTCTGAGGTTAATTTTAAGCTTTGGAACTAACCTTGACTGCCCATACATTGAGCTTAACTGTATTCACTTTAATTTGGTATACTACTTTGTTTTAAGATAAAATTAATTTAATTCTGGTCTGATATCTAGGGGGGGGAAACTTGGGTTAGGGGGGATATCCCTCCTTTCCCCCCCCCCCTGTATGACACCCTGCTAGTCCATGACATGTGGTTGCACTTCTGTTACAAATTGCTAGCCCCGCCCATCAGGTTCCAATGCTCTGAAACGCTATAACAGATTACTAGCTGGAAAATACATCAGGAAGTATAAGTACCTATCACTAGGCTGCATCAACTACTCTTGGAGAGTGGGGGCATGAACCAATGTCTGCAAGCAAACAATTCCTACTAAAGCTTGGCTATTGTAGCAGGAACAGACATTACTGCAGCATACCATATAGTGGGAATTGGCAATTTAGCAAATTGTAAAAAAATTGCCAAATTAAATTCTCGCCAATAATAATAATGTGTACCACCCATGCACATGTGAAACGGTTCCTGATTATGTCGCTGTACAAGTATTTGAAGAATGGCCTGTACTTCCCACTCCACATATGTGTGTCAGTTCCTCTCTCTAGGATTGACATCAAACAGACAGTGAAGCACACTCTCAAGTTCTAGGAGCCTGAGCAGCAAAAAGCTGTCAGGCCTCGAGATAAATACAACAGCTACACACCAGAAGAAAGGGTAGGGACAGAGAAGTACGCTGCTAAGAATGGTTCAACTAAGACTGCTAGGTACTTCTCTATGCTCCTTGATCGAAAGATAATAATGAGATTTCGTTCACATTTGTGACGGCACACTATATATTACGTCATATGCCAGTTCGCCAAATTGGCAATATTAAACTATAGCCATTTTCAGCTATTTCAATGCTCGCCAAATTTCCCACTATACGATAGCCTCAAAAGGATTGGAATCTATCCCCAGTGCAATTCCTTAGAGCACCAAGAGCTTCCCCCTCTCCCATAGCAGCAACAACTACGTAAGTAATATTTAGTGACAGTGCATAGTCCTTGTTACCGACGGAGATATCGTTCTACTAAGGGCAACCATTTTTGTAGCTTCTGGCTGTGCTCTTTAGATATGTATAAACACCACCTAGAAGCAACTTAGACACCCTCCAGACACCCCATGAATCACATGTAATCACTTCCATGCAATGTCAATTTCTAATTATACAGACTACAGTTTATAAGCTGAGAAATACTCTCATCGAGTCGGCAGTAGATAGGTACCAAGGTTGAAGGGAGGAGCTAAAAAGGGGATGAGGAACAGCAGGAGGCCATAATCGCGGCACTCATGGGCTCCTGGCAACAGACACGCCACACTAGAAGACGTATATATATTATAGGTTGTGGAATAAGTCACTGCACGCTAACTCGTGACAGAACACTTGGCAACACACCCTAGCTGGATTTTATCAACAACCACCAGATATATCATGCCTGCTCAAAGGATAAACTCAGCTAGATGGTTTATCTGAGGCATTATACACCACAGGTAAACTGTCTAGTGTGTTTATTCCCCTTGTAGACGCGGTAAATATATATGTACACTTCACTCAACTATTGTATCACTTGCGTAATATTAGACAGGTCCCATGTTAGCCTTGTACCCAGGCCACGCGGGGGAAAAAAGAGTGGCCTGGTATCCACTGTTTGCGCACGTGAGACCATTACCAGAAAAACCTGGGAATCTGAGTATATTTGAAAATGGTTCATATAATTGATACGTATACGTCTGTTTTATTTCCATATCGTTGAAGATGGCAGTGAGTTTGCTGATTCTGCTAGCCTGTAGTATGGTTTTGCGCCAGGTAGGTGCCTAAAAAGTGAGAGGTAGTTCAACTGTAGGGTCCTGTTTACCACTGAAAAGCCTAAAAGGCGAGATCTGCGATTGAAAATTGAGCAGCTCACAACCATTGCCAGGAAAGAGGTGCTTCCAAATTTTTACGGAAAGATAGGTGCCATAATCGTAGCAGATAGATAATCATAGGCTGTTTTATTAAGTTTGACCACCATTTCAGTTGTGTTTTTTAGTTACTATACCATACACCGTTGCCGTACTACTCCTAAGACCGTCACGGATACATTTACTGACCCTCTTCCGTATATTCTTGCGCACGCGCGAACAGTGGATACCATGCCACTCTTTTTTCTCCGCATGGCCTGGGTACGAGGCTAGTCCCATGTCAATAAGTGTACAGTCTCCCTGTAGTGCCGACTAACCTGGGTGAATCAACTCGGTCAAACTCGTGCTCCAGGCTGTGCTTGCCTGAAACATAGCATTGTGAGCAGAGGTCAAAGTCAAAGCACCTGGTGCACTTCCATCGAGTACCAGTGATGCCTTCCTGCCCACAACCATCACATACGATGTTGGAGTGTCGAATGCCTATTATAGGGAAATGTGGTGTACTCAAGTGCTAGATCTAAACTATGTTCTGCTAAATGTATAACTAAAGTATCCAAATATGGAGGTATTAAGATCCCTATAGAGAGAGATATTTTATGAATCATCTGGATATTATTTTATGGTTATAACAAAACATTGAGTTTTGGAATCTGACCATACCTGAATGGGGATAGCACGAATAATGTAAAGCAGGCCTGTAGGCAAGGGGGGGGGGGATTGAGGACGTTCACACGAACCCTCCTTGGAAGGCACAAAGACTACTACACGGTCTAGTATTGCACAAATGTACTGCTTGCAAAAGACCAGCTGCGGCAGGTTTAGGAGACAATTTAAGCACCATCACAACCAGGGTTTCATTTGGGGGGGGGGGCCGCCCCCGCCCCCCCCCCCCCCCCCCCCCCCCCTTGAGAGTCTCCCCCAATCACTACAAATTTTTGGTTATTTTCCAGAAGTTTAGTAACATTAAATGCACGCAACAAACAGGTAGAAAAAATGTTCCTCAAGTCTAATCAAAAACAGCAATTCTTTTACATGTATACATACTCTAATGTTCACTTTAGAATACATACAACATAAGCATGAAAGAAGTTATTTTCCAGTCAATATTAAACAGAATAGTGTCACAAAAGCCTTGTTTACACCACATATTCATCTTGTAGTATCACCATACTGTATTACTGACATTGAGCATCCTCTGTTTTGCCTATTCCTTATTAATTTTGTCTGAGAATGCACCACAAAAACATGGAAGTGCTAATTTCTTTCTAGCTCTTCCCCTCCCCCTCCCCTCCCCATATTTCTCTACTCACTTCCCTCTCACGCTTCTACTTTGCTCTACTTCTCTTACCAGCTGGGGCACTGTCTAGCACCCTCAAGTCATACTTGTCCCCAATACCACAGCGATACCGGCACCTATTGCCACAGTCCCACTGCACCGTCGCCACACAGGGGGTCGGCTTCCCTTCGGCGCGATCACCCGGTCTACTAGAATCGCCAGCGGGACGATCAGCTCTCTGGACTTCCACCACCGTCCCTACGTACCCCTCCCCTCCGTCCTGATCCCCCCAAGTCCAGTTTGGACCACGAACTACTCGTAAACCAGCAACTACTTCCATACGTCCATAATTTGCCTACTCAGCGATAGCGATGGTTCGTACAGGGGGATTTCCCCACACAGCGGGGATACCTCCCTTACCCTAATTAGCTACGACGTCGTTATAAATATGCAGTTAGCATCTAAAGCGTGATAGTTTACGTTCCTTCGAAACTTCCTTGTTCTTCCTTACGAAAAACTAAACAACTCCTAAACTGTACGGCTACGAAGCTGTACACATCCTATATGTTATAAAATTGTATACATGAGACCACTTTGAATTGCCTAGTGTTCTGAGACATGTAGCTAAAGCCCTGGAATATTAGAGGCTGTGGTCTCAGTGTTCTTGCAGAGGATAGCAAAAACATTATCCCTGTACTAATTAAACTAGGTATGTGGATAAGGAAATCCCAGAAGACAGTAAAGACAGACAAGTCTATACCACATGGTAGCAAGAAGGTGCAGACAGATGGCTAGCTATAGAGGAGTTGATTTAGGTATATATAGCTAATTACTGCGAGGAAGGAGAGGGGGAGATGTGGATGAATGGTTGCATAAAATATAATGAGGGATCGAGATGGTAGGGTACACGCGGTACGGTGGTGGAGGAAGAGGAAGGAGTACTATAGTTGTACATGTTGGGTTGGGACTAAGAACCCCCATGGCCAATTGCAAATACCTGGATCCCAGTACCTCTTCCCCCCCCCTCCCCTCTTAGCTACATGCACTCCCCCACTATTAATTTAACCCAATAGGATTTATGATGCATTAATTATTTATGCATTATTTGTGCAGCTACAACTGATGGCTCTAAATGGGCTCACAGAAAATGAACTTACATCATTAAAGGCTGTGAAATATTAATTTGCAGCTGATTAATATTGTGCATGTGCAATCGAACATGTTTCTTTGTATTGTTATGGCAATTGTTATAGCTAATCAGCCAGCTGCAGGGGAGTTTAAGTGCACCAGTCAGCTAGAGAGATTACAAGGATGAAACAATTCAATTCATTAAGATTGGTGAGATAAATAAACCTATGCATCAATCATTTTAATGTAGTTTGACAATATTAACTATTAGTCACATACCCGGTACAGTAAACCAAACAGTTATAATTTTACAATAATTAATGTTGAATGAACAGTATTCATTGTATATGACATGGTATAAGATAATTTAGTAATTGTTACTGTCTTTGTGGTGGATCTACAGAAATAGAGAGGAAGAGAAAATAGATTATGGTTCCCACCCATTTCAGTGATTACAATTATACACACAGTGCATACTTGTTGGAAGAAGTGTTAGAGCTGCTTCAGCATCTTCACGAATGCCATCTAATTGAAGCACTTCAATGAAGTCCTGGTAGCGCTGCGACTTGTATTCAACTTTACTCAGAATTGCAATAATAAGCTGCTTAACTCTCCACTCCTCAGTAATGTATGGGCCATAGCTGGTAGCATTAGCGTGTACAGCATCTCCAATCAAATTTCGAGATCTCAATTCATCTGCTAGGGAATTTGCAAGACTATTAGCAGCTAGAGCTCTAATAACAGTAGGAAAGTTCTTGAGCAGTGTCTGATATTCCCAATTGGTCGTGGCCTGGGAGGCTATAGGAACAAGGTAACAAGGACTGAGATACGTAAAACAATAGATTTTCATGTAGTATAGGCTGTTGATTTTATGCATGTGCATGTATGCACAACTGTGATGCATATGATGTTCCTCCACTAATATTTTAACCCAATAGGACGCCCATGCACAAGCACCAGTCATATCTACCCATGCATGGATTCCACTGTGTGAAAATAATAGCTTACCAGAAGAGGCCAGTGTATTGGTCATATCACTGACAGTTTCAATCAATGCACTTGAACGGTCAGGATGTACTGCTACAGTGAATAAAATCAGTTCGAAGCTAAGTATAAGATAAAATGACTGTTTATATGGCTCTGCCACTAACATACATTGGTTTGTAATAGCTTGGCAATCATCAGTAAGCACAGGAGTGCTGCCAGTTGTGGCATTAGAGCCTGATACAGCATTATCTGTAGGGATTTATGAAATGAGGGAGAGAGTAGACCCTTATTGTAAATGTCTATAATAATATGTACATAATGTTTGATATTCTGTGTACAGCATACCAAAGTTTAGAATTTCCCTTTCCTTAGCTGATCCACTGGTAGTTTCACCAATTGCTGTTGCAGACTGTGATGAATCCACACCTGATAGTATACAGAAGAAAATTATACCATAAAATTTCATCACACACAAATAAAATAATACCTTACCAGAAGAGGCCAGTGTATTGACCACATCCCTGGTAGTATTGACAGTTTCAAACTGTACACTGGGATGGTCAGGATGTACAGCTACAGTGATGAAATACTCTCAGTTAGAATAAGCTAAGCATAAAAGATAGAAGAATTTTGGAGTTGGTATGGAGGATGGGGTAGGTCTGGCCATCATGCACTAGAGGGTGAACTGGATGTAATGACTATGAGGTGGTTTCTTTGTTGTTTTCTATGCAGTTATTTGTTTTTCTAATTTGTTGTTATTTATTTGCATTCCTACAACCTTACTCTTTGAATATTTTTTCTTGTGCATGTGCATTTGTCTCGCCTCTTGTGTGTAATTTGCCTTGCTTATAATTATATATTTGTCTTGAAATGGTTTATAAAGGCTTTGAGAACAACATACATAGGTTTGTAACAGTCTGGTAACTTTCAGGGAACACAAGAGTGCTCCCAGTTGGAGCCTGATAGAATAACATTAGTATCTGTACAGGGTTTTATGAAACGAGGGAGCCTGAAAATAGAGGCTTAATGTAAACTTCTATATTGGGCATACCTGTAGCTGTAGCTCCGGATTCCCTGCTAGTGGTATTATCTAGTAGTCTCAACAGTGGTTCAGGAGCATTGGCTGCATGGGGAGATGACAAGCGAATTAAACTTTAGGCACAGCCTGAAGACTTCCCGCATTGTGATAGTAAAGAATTTACCTGGTCCATTACTACTGGTGTCTGTCAACCAGATGTTGTGTCTCTCCTCACATTCACCATGCACCTTGTTTCGGGCCAGTGTGCACGTCCAATACCTCTTGCCAGTTGTAACAGAGATTATAGCTGGGTGAGGAGGGAGACCTGCCTTTGGTTCTGTCTTGTAGAAAAGCCGCCGCCACCACGAATCTGGCTGAGTAGTAGCTTCCTTACATCCGTGGTCTTCTTGACTTTCACACAAGAAAGCAATCTCAGGACTGGGTAGCCCTATGAAGCCGAGACTGTCAATAGCAACCTTCAGACTGTCAAAAACTTGGTCAAATATTACTGGACAAAGCATGGAACATATGCGACTGTCGGCATCAACATGAATTTCAATTTGAGTGTAAGTATCAATCAATGTCAATTGTCCTCCTGCATTATTTGGAAGTGCAAATGTTAGACAATTTCGTGAGACACACTTTGGCTTACCAAGTACGGTAAGCAGCTGCCAATGACCTGATGCAAGCAAAGAGGCTACAAGAGAGCAAAAGACTGCACTTGGAACAACTCCACCTGGGAAGTGCATTACAAGGGGAGCGGCAGAGGACGAAGCTGTGACACGGTGCTCGTGAACGGCTTCTCCTGAGAGATTGGGTAGGATGCAAGGCATAAAGTATTTGCCTTCAGAAATTTCAGCAATGATCAGACGATACTTTAAGATCTGAAGCAAGTGGAAGGGGGTGAATGTGTCGGAGGTATAATGCTTTGGGAACTTTTCAAGGAAGTCAACGGTAACACGTCCTTCATCTCGAAACTCCAGCCACTTACCTTCAGTAGCTGCATGAGAATCTGGATTGTCTCGAAGTCTGTGGCTGTGCCTGACTAGCTCAGTAAGCTTGTCCATGAGGATCTGTGGGTGTGTGAAGATTAGTTTAGAGAGGCAACTTGGATAATGCAAGATTACACTAAGCCTGTGAAGATGTTCTAGGGCGGCAGTGAAACCTTCCTCAGAAATGTGAAGACTTTCAGCTACACGGAAGCACTCCTCCTTGCTAAGAACTTTTCTTCCACTGCTGGTAGCAAATCGACGTAGTGCTATCTCGAGCAGAAACCAGCTATAGGGGGTTCTACTTCGATTCAAAGAGGATGCTGCAGTATTGATTACACTGCGAAGCTGCTTGGCAACTAAGTGATCCTCCTTTCCTGGCTTTTTAGCATTCACTGGGAATATTAACTCTTCAATATTTTCCCCACGATAAAGTAAACTTTTCTTGAAATCAGTAGCAAGGAGAGCATTAAGCTTTTCGTTTTTGTCATTTCTACTTTCAGAGCACCTCCATTCTTTGTCTTTGTGGGTGCCTACCACAAGCAGCTTGGGGCCTGCAGCCTGTGACTCACCTTGGCACGCCTGAGATTGAATAGCACGAAAAGAGTGCTTCAGGATACCCTCATGGGATAAAGGACAAAGGTAAGGCTTTCCAAGAGATTTACCTTCTTCGCTATAGTATTCTACAAGAGGGTGTTGGTCCAGCCTCTCATTGAGCTTTGTGACAAAGATGGTTACTGCTACAGTGGGAGCAAAGTAAGGCAGAAGCTCATGAAAATGTAACTGGCCACCAGTGTCCAGAAAATTGATGAAGTCAGCCTTCGTCACTTTCTTGGGTACGGAGGTATTACTCATGAGGTTGACTACGTCTCGTTGCAGTACTAGTGAAGAGCACACAGCTGGATCAGATGGTTGAGGTGATGCTTGAGTGGGTTCATCGGGTAGGGAGTGGTCATGTACTGAAGTAGCACTTGTAGGCTTCTCTTCTGAGCTACTGGTTGTGGAGATAGAGTGATCTCGTTCAGATGGCAAACTAGCGGTTGATGAGGTTGTGGAAGCAAGAACATCTGCTTCCTGTTCATGTTGTTCATCACCAGTTTTCACCGACTTTGTGAAATCTGTCACTTGTGACACATTGGTTGCCATTGCATCTGCAACCATCTGGCACTGGTCGTCGTCACTAATCTCACGCCACTCTTCATCTGTAGAATCGACTCTGAGAAGCGATATAGCCCTAATGGGGCATTCTAGGCCTGTGCTACGACGTACAGCTGGGGGTGGCTTGCCAAAAATGAGCTCCTTTACATGTGTTTTGCCACTTCCAGCGGCTCCGGAGAGGAGAACGGTCAGTGAACGAGACTCAACGTAGCCTTGTTTTATTGCCTCGTCATAACATTTGTTCAATATAGCTGTGGCAGTGATGGCTGGATATAGAGAGAATGCAGTATTATTTGTGTGATATATTTTAACAAATATTATCACACAAAAATACAGTGGTGATAACTGAAAGTGATTTGTGATAGATTAGCAGTATTTTACCACCTGGGCATGCAAGGGTACCAGTATTCATATACCGTAGAATCGGGATAGTAAGCACCGGTGCTTACTTTCGAAATTAGCAGCAGGAATGGGTGCTAACATTCGAGGGGTGCCTACTTTAATGGGGTGCTTACAATCGCGTGAATATATGGCGTAGCGGTATAGCTGCTTTTGTACTACAGGTACGACCATTACACTTGTGGGTTTGGCTCTAGGAAAGATATTCATTTCTAGATTGGCTCATTACAATGCAATGAATACCTAACAGGCAGCGCTGCACAGCTGGCAAGAAGCACTACAACTACTGTGAAGAAGGCGGTGCTGCAACAATGTTGTATGCATAGTTTTCATGAATTTTATTATACCATTGACCTTACTCTGTTCTGCGCGCACTTGCTGTTTGCTCGTGTGCTCTCCGTAGGATAGTGAAGCTTCCAGTTGTAGAAGGCAGTTTCTGGTAAGTGCTGTAGTCTCTCTCTGTTGCTACACTACTTTGGCTTGGGTGCCTATTCTTGTAGGGTGCTTACTTTCGTGTGGGTGCCTATAAACGGGAGGCGGTTGTTGTAATTCAATTGGGTGCTTATATTCATAGGGTGCTTACTTTCTATGGGTGCTTACTATCCCGATTCTACGGTACCTCCCAGGGGGAGTGAAAGTATCCTCCTCAAGTCACATGTACTTTTCAAATATACTCAGTAATTTTGTATATAAGCAGTAATTTTAGAGTACCTGGGGGCAATTCAAAAAAATCTGGCAACCCTATACCATATAATGGGTTATTCAGAAAATTATTTACATGCCTTTGTAGGTAAATTATTGGTATAATTAACTGGTGTAATACGCCCTAACTAAAAATTACAGAAAACACCAGAAAAAAATAAACCACATTCGAACCTGAGAACTCTCGCTCCGTATATGAGAACATAACTAGATGCTAGGAGATTGAAAGTGGCAGCTGCTCTTTGTTTTTACTGAACACGTGCTTAAAGAGTGATGGCTTATGTAGCAAGAATTTTATATTTTGTTTTAAATGCGATTTGATTGTATTGTTATATTCATAATCTAGCACAAATAACCACATGTGTTCGGTATTTATTGCATGGTGCGTGGGCGGATGAAACGCACCGTGTGTGCCAATATTTGGCATATTGGCACAGTTAGCCGTGCCATATCTGCAGATATGGCACACTAATTAGGAGAATTAGACACACCAATTAGGCATGCTTAAGGTTTCTTAATGAAATATGTACCTTGTCACAATGCTGTAGCCAAGTACTAAATCACAGCTAAAAATTCAAAAAATACAGCTAAAAAAGCAGTGGTAGACATGGCTACAATGACTGAAAAGCACAGTAGACACAGCAAGTCGGGCACATCATGCTGCAGCAGAGAGCGCTCACCTAACAGTCACTTGTTGCTCGACAGACATTCTTTTCTGTGGAGCATCCATGCTCTCCAGCACGCAGAAACTCGAATACAGTACCCAGAAAGGTAGCGACGCCAACAGCTGCATGCCCATGTGTTCGAAAAAGAAGCTCAGACAGTCACTCATCACTATACGGGCTGAGTTGCATTTATCAGCTGATCCCAATGCTTTCTGAAGCTAAGCGCTAGCTGTTTGCCGGATTTCTGGCCAGCATCGCTCCTACAAATCGAGAGAATCCTCCACAGCTTGCAGTCTTTGTCAACAACAAAATGGTGCGTTCGAATCTGCATTTTATACGCTTAGCTGACGTCAGCGGAAATGACATGCAATAAATTAGATAAACCATGGCAACGCGGGCTATATGCCAGATATTGGCACAGCTATGACAAAAAACCCTTGTTGCCATGGTTTATCTAACACATATGTAGTAGGTTGTAAGTCCTATATTTTCTGTAGGTATTTCAATACCAGTATCTCATTCTCTTATACATAACCACCTAGGTTATTGTTTCAGTCAGCTTTTCCACAGGCAGCACTATAGGTAACTGATTAGGAATATTACCATATCTTTTACTTTTAGTTATGTTTCTGAGTATCACTGCAATATTTCAGCATGCACACGCAGAATGGCTTACAAAATGGCTAACAACTTAGTTACAATATAAATTCACAATCGATGGTTCTAACACCACACTACATATATTATTACTTAAATTGGCTACTCAAAATCTTAAGGGTAATTAATATAATATTATGCAATGTGTACAACATACCTAGTGCCTTGCTGTCCTTGACATTGGTAACAGTCCATCCTGTGACACTTCCAGCAACAGCTTTGGAGAGGTCAAGAGCTGCAGCAAGACAAAAAATGCTTTTTAGGTAGCAACCATAATACCTTAGCACATGACGCATCGTCCAGTACAAAATTCTGAAAGAGATTAAAGTGAGTAAAAAAAGTGTGATTTTCATATTTTTGTTTATATCTCACATTATACTTTTGATAAACCCAATTTCAATGTCACATTATTAGTAACCAACTTACTACTGTTGTAGTACAGTAAATTTTTTGGCATACACTGAAGCATGAAGAAGCTATGCTGATGTAATGGGTGTGGCTAAAGCATAACTGCGAGAAGTCACTCATAATGAATGACGAAGCTACAGAGATATAAAATTTTACTTTTAGATCGGTATGCATGGGATTAGCCTCACTTAACTATTTTGTAGGGGTCTGGGGATGAGACTAATAGCAACAGTCATAGATGATATAAAGTGTCCCTCCTCTCCCTTTAGTACAGTTAGTCTCATATAATACTGTGCTAATGGCCCGGGAAAAGGAGGGTGGAGTGGGGGTGGATACCACGCCCTCCCCCTGCCCCCCCCCCCCCACATATGAAACCCTGTTGTGGATCCGGCAGCTTAAACCCCGGATACTGTCCATCCACACTCTTGAAATACTGATTTTGTGCACGATTCCAAATTCGCGAAATTTGCGAAATTAAAGATCAGCAAATTTAAGCACTATATTATACTGTCGGGAGTTCTAGAAAAAATCTCAAGTTACATTTCTGAGTCCAATTTGAGAAAAAGAAAAGTTCTGCTTCTGAACGTTGAGGGTGGATGTGTCCATCTTGGCCACTGCACATTACTAGTAAACTATTTCGTCCATAATATGCTTTTGTTAACTTAACAGCTACAGGGGCGTAGCAAGCCGTAATGGAGTGGTCCGGTTAGGGAGGCTGTCAAGCAGCCAATCATAAATCTCCATGCACAGTGTGGGAAAAAATAAGCCTAATTCACTCTCATAGCATCTCGTGTATGGTACACTACCTACTTCTGTCCAAAGGAGACTGTAAGGTCACTGGCTGGTTATCAGAGAAAACAAGCCAGTGATCACGAAACCACGCATACGCTACCTGAAAGCAAACACTTTTTGCGCTCGATTGCACAATAATAACAGTGTAATAGGTAAAATTATTCACGAGTCACTGTACTAGAGAGGTAGCACTATTCAGGAAGTGGGTGGTGAAATCATGACGGGTTCTTCTATATATGGGGTTGCTGTAAATGATGTAAAGTTTTCGAAGTTCCCATCACTTTCTAAGTATCTACCTTGTGAAAAACTATCACTAAAGGCTTTTAAGCCTGCTGCCTTCATTAGAACTTCGTGACATGGAAATATTTGTGGATTCGTAAGCGAACGTGACATAATCATACCATGAATACAGTACGATAATATTTTGAATTCTCAATTCTGGGAAATTAAGTGCATGAGGAAACAGTGGATACCAGGCCACTTTTTCGGGGGGAGGGGGGGGTGGCCTGAGTACAAGGCTAAGTAACATCAGGAGTCTATGCACACAGTGAAACCAACGGGCTCATGGGTTCCTGGTAACATGATGACATAACTTGGCACATGTAATAAATACAGAGGGACACACAAGCAAACATAGAAATAGACGAGGGAAACGTAAAGCAATCTTAATACCAGCCAAGTTCGTGCTTTGTGTGCATCATACTGGTAAAAATTTGGTCTTTTTTAAGCTTCACACATAGTTACAGTTTCAAGGTTCTAATCCTAGTTCGCATTTAAAAATATTACTTCCGAGGTTGCTACCTTAGGGCATGCCATAGGCCATACCAACTGACACCTGGTGGGAATGGGACAAGAGCTGAAACATGGATATACATAGACAGTGATATGGAATAAACAGCCCTAAATATTCACATGCCACCAGGAATACTACAAATGACAGCTAGAAAGGAGGGCACCTGGGTTTAACAATTTTCTATCATTTTTAAGGGACATCCCCTTGAGGGTGAGAAACCCCACCACCATGGCTTCTCCCAAGGAAACTGCTGCACAACACATATACACATGTACCCACACCCATATGGCCACTAAATTTGGTAAGCCAATTTTGTGGATTGGCCAAGTGATGAATTCATTGTCAAATTAAATTCTGCCAAATATTTGCATAACGTCATTGTAATCTTTGCTGGGTGGGGTTTGAAAATGGTGAACAAAGTAGTCTGGTGAAGCTGCGTGAAGACTGAGACAGAGATCTGGACTAGCTATCACATATTGTATAGCGGGAAAATGTGGCGAGGACTTTAATTTGGCGGTTTGGCGACTCCTAAAAAAAATCGGCAAATTAATTTCTCGCCAACAATAAAGCCTGATGTAATCATACCCATATATTATCTACGATACACGTACGTCTGAAGCGGTACTATATATTATCATGGTGCTGTACAAGTATTTCGAGAGAGGACCTGTACTTCCCACTCTACGGACGTGTGGTGAACAAGCAAACGCGGAGACTCTTGGAGAGTCACTCGAGAGAGCCGACCGGAAATAAAGCTGTCACGCCTCGAAGCAAGTACAATAGCTGCACGCAGAAAGGGCACGGGTAGGGATGTACGCCGCTGAGAACGGTTTGACCGAGGCGGCTAAGTACTTCTTGAAGCTTCTAGATAACTGAATCATCAGCGAGATGGCTTACGTAAGTCGTTGCATTCGCTAAAGCAAAATTATACGTGATAAGTAACGGCAGTTAAAATCGGCAACTTTAAATTTCACCAATATTAAAATCTAGGCATTTTCAGCCATTTCTGCAAATTTAATGGTCGCCAAATTTTCCTGCTATACAGTAGTCTTAATAAGGAAGCATGCTACAGCTCCGAGTTTGGTAGTGTTTGCGTAGACACTGTGTAAGTAGAAATATGACGCTGGAGACAGACGGCATGATGAAGCAATGCAAATGTGTGTCTCAAGTAGTACAGCCTGGCTCTCCACTCTCTCGTAGCAGCCATGGCTGATCCTTAGACATGTACGTTGTATTCAAATATAGCATTCTACAGTTAGCTGCATTGCAGTGCAATATCAACACTCAATAATTTTATACATAGTAGCTAAATTGGACACGCTATGTCCTGTGAGATGTCACTACACACGAAACCAAACCACCAAATTAAAATCTGCCAATTTAATTTCACAAGATCAAATCCGCCAAATAAATTCCCACCCAGTTTTCTGGCCATGGTGTATACAGTCTGAATATGACATCATAAAATTCAATACTGAAACCCTGGGGCTTAATTAACAGACAAGTAATTTAAACAGAGCAAACACAGGAAACAGAAAGCAATTATTATACTCCCCAGTATACTTAGAAAGTGAAAGCTGGGTGGACATGGAGTGGGAATTATAATCACGAAACCTGAGGCGGGCTGAGTCATTTAAACCGGATACTTCCGTAGCACAAGGGGTATATAAGTATTTTGTGTCACCATCTCCTAGTAATTGATATCAAACGCATTTTGTTGCTAAGAGAAATGACATCAGACACTTGTTTCTAGCAATTATCTTAGCAACATGACATCAAACTAGTGATTTCAATTGGCTTCTCTATTCAAACTGTTCCATTGCTGGCTAGCGAGCTTCTCGTTGGTGCTGAGGTTTCTGCAGTTAGCTAGCATTGGCGATTACTACTTCCAGTAGCATCCACTGTGGTCGTGGCTATAGTGGCATAATAACGGATGACGTAACTTAGCGCACGCGTGATATTTGCGGACGAACACACACATACACAAACGAACGCAAAAATGTAAAGCAAAGCGCGTGCCCAGCTGGTAAAAAGACATGTTACTTCTTTTCTGTGAAAATGGTATCATATTTGGTGCTGCCCTGGACATGGAGTGCTCCAGCACTTTGACATCTCCATCATCTGCATGCAAGGTCTGTGCACATAATTTTCTATATAGGCACTGCAATTTTGTCGGGAGAGGGATGCCTTAGGCACTTAATTTCAAGATTGAAGCTTTGTATAGCTGCTTATCCAGGACTGAAAAGTTATTCCTTTGATCTGCCCACACAAGGTAACTAACAGCCCTAAATATTGCACACCCCAACAGGAAGACTCTTCTCTCAGGTGAGAGGCCCCACCACCCTGGCTTCTGCCAAGGAAGCTACTACACAATGTATATCTGGATATGACATACAGTTCAATATTGTAACCCTGGGGCATAATTAATTAAGTAAACAGAGCAGAAAGAGGAAACAGAAAGCAATTATAGTATGCACTGTGGCATACAGCACCCATGGTAGAATGATCTTTTGGTTCTCATTTCTAATAGGGTATTCACCCACATCAGGGAAGAATAAAACTGGAACTGACATTTCGGCTTGAAATCTCACCTAAGTCAACGACTGTTGTCTCTGCCATGCAAGGTAGGTCCTTGAATGATGGATACTTTCTTTTGTGGTACTTGACAGGGATCCCACCAAAGAAGACAGCTGTCACTTGCGCGGAGCTCTTGTGCACTACCCCTTCACTGTGCCACCACCGAGCACGGAATGAGGGGGGCAGTGTAATCTGTAAGCATGAATGAAAATTACCATTACTAGACGAACACTACACTAGCGCTAAAACCATATCCTCAAATTAGTACTGGGGGGGGGGTTAAACAGTGTGTTTTGGTTTCCAGATATATGTTTATATGGCACTAAACTCCATCTCCATTTGGTATTACTACACATGAAATAGGGCTATGATCTCTTTTGCAACACATATCCAGCAGTCACTCATGGCTGCTAGTGGAAGAGTGGAGAGACTTGCTGCATTGCTCGACACTCACGCTCAATAATATCTAAGCATGTAGTGCACTTACTTTGATCTCAGACTGTCTGTGGCAAACGTCAAAGACAGTAAGTATCACTATCTCTCACTTGACGTGTCATTTTTAACTAGAAATATCATACCCAGGGGGCGGAGATTGCATTCCCGAGTGCGACTGACTCTTACATATAGCTACTTGCAAAAAATTCTTATGTTACATAACACCAACGCTAATAATAATACTAGCTAACACTAGATACTGTGAGAAGCAGCCATCAATGCCAGATTACTTGCCTTATGCTAAGGCACTCGGCAACAGTGTCATGTAGCCTCATGAGAACAAACAGCATTGTGACTTTTCTTCAAATACTGTATACCTACACTAGATGATACTGTAATGTGATATAGTTGGCAGTAGTAGAAGTGCAGTGTGTCTCTACACAAGTCTTAACTGTGGAGTGGGCAGCATCAGGAGGAAGTGGTATTCATACAGCTGCATGCGCAAATGCAGACGAGGAGGACTTACATACTTCCATGGGAGATGACATACTTATCACAATATACTTGCAAGTAGTTATTTACCTCTTCCCAGCACTGTTTATCAACATTGAGTGCCCACATATCTCGCAGAGGGCTCTCGTCACCACTCCGTCCACCAGAAACTGCCAGCTGTGGGTGAGAAGGGCTGCAATCCGGTTCAAAGAGGGAGATAGCCGTGTGGCATTCACGAGCCACTGGCCAGGGTTGTGATGGTCCTCCTGGAAGGATCGCGGTCCAGTGCTAGAGAGGAGGAGAGGGCACACAGAACACAGTGCTTATACATTTGCTCTACACTTACATCAATACGATGTACATGACAATCCCAAGTATTACTACTATGCTATGTGCACACAGAGTAGGTGTGTAACATAAGATAAACCAGCCCAGGCCATTGAGTATCAGCCCAGGCTGTTACGTACATAAATCAGCAGATTAATAAATTCAGCGGCTCTATGCCAATTAAGTGTTTCAGACAATTCCAAAGTGAGTGAGCAGAGAAATGGGGGTATAAGTAAATTAATCTACAGGGCCAAAATTTACAATTGGAAATTTATTACATGTAGCACTAGGTGGACGCATGACACTGTGGGGGCAAGTGTGAGCGAACATCTAAGTATGTGTAATGTAACTGTTAAGAGTTCATAAGATAGACTCTTAGTAGAGGACACAGGTAGTAGCATACAGATGCTACAAAAGCTAGAGTGTGTTCAGACAACTCTTACACCATGCAAAAGCCAGACAGAGCAGAGAAGACTCAAAGTGCATGTAATAGAGAGATTTCAAAATTACACAAGGCTGACGTCACTAACATTGTGATAGTGAAAGTAGCGAAAAAAGTGAAAATAACAGTCTTGACGTCTATCAAGTATTCATCTCGTGGGAAGCCTCGCTATCAAAATCCTGAAACATAGCAAGTTTCCCATTTGAAAGGATTTTGCTATCGTGATGATGTGGAGTCAATGTTATAAATAGTTAGGAATAATAGAAAACCGCTGAACAGTAATGGCGAAAAAACCTCCTCGACTTCTATCAGGAACACAAACGCAAGTTTTTTTGCTATTTTTGTTATGCCACCTATGAACTTCCCAACCTGTATATGAACTCATGATCTATTTTAGTCATATGCTCATAGGGTATGCATGTTTTTCACTTTGTTTTGTGGGGAAATTCCAGCAATTTCTAGCTGAAGTGGTCCACATAACCATTAATTTGTGTGATGTATGTTACTATGGCTACCAGCATCCTATACTACACAATAATGCACATACATGCACCACAGTGATAGTTGTACGTCCCAGACAGGTCAATCAAGATTTCGAAGGCCGATAACATGATACTGAAAGGGTAGAGGTCATGACGGGTGTGGTAACGGAGTACTACAGTGACAACCAACAAAATAGTTGTACGACTGGCTCATGCTGTTCCACCTGGGTCATGCTTGGATGTCCCAGAGAGGACAGCACAACCCTGCATGCTGTCCTGTCTGGGACATGCAATATTAAACATGAGCTACAAAGTACAATGGGAATGTAATTTAAACTTGAGCTATATAGCTAGTACAATAATACGTATATGCATGGTACCAGTCCATGGCAAGGGCCGCAGATTATTCACAATAATAAATCATGACAGTAAAGTTGGTTTTGACAATAGCCACGTGTAGCCTTATTCCCAGGCCTCCCTTCTCCTTGTGTGTTATGACTTATACTTCTCACTCACTCACATGGCATAACTCATATTTAGGAGTGGGCAACTACCAAGTTCAAGTGATTGTACCCACTACCATACACACCCTACCTTGATGCCTACATGTAAACTACTTCAAAATCGAAGAGTAACTTCTCAACCGATTCAGGTATGCATAATACAATATCCATAGTACCCACAAAGCCTTCACATGAAAAGGGCCGTAATTCTAAAAAGAGCACATGTGGCCTGGGTATGGAGATATCATATCCAAGTCACAAAAAACATTTAAAAAAATGAAAAGACATATAGGGATGGAATCCCCAAAAAGTAACAAAACAAGGTAGGAACGAACGACACCACAGTATACCTTTACGGACTCCCATGCCTATTATTTACACTATATGCCCACATACACAAAGCATGAGATAATACTAAGACCTCCACAGGAAGCCACACTATGCATTAAAATAAACTTGACTAAAATTTAATGAAAGGTCAGGTATAAAGGGACTGTGTATCATATTTATAGCACCACTAAATCTTACCTAGGTTGGTAGCAAAATCTCTGATGCAGTAATTGTCACAGGAGCAGTATGAGTACATGCTTAGCCACAAGACGCAAACTTTATTAATTAAATCAGCCTTCCGGTTTGGAGTTACATATGCATTGGACATGGTTTACTATCTTCGTACCAGTCTTACAGCCAGTACAGATGGTGATGGTATGTTCCATGGCAGCTTCTTTGAATATACACAGTGATGTTTTAAACCCATTAGGTAATCAGAACATAATGTTGCATGTATTAGTCATTGTATGGTTGCAAGTGCAATATGACAATAATGGCACTGCATGACATCATGGCACGAGGGCTGTTAGGCCTGAGTGACCATGGTGTCAAGCAGTGCCAATATTTGCCATACAGTATATGGCACGAGCAACAATACAATAACTAATTTGTATCATGGTGAACAGCACAAACCTGGCACTTACCACATTTTCAAACGCGGATACTTCAAATGCGCATATACAGATTAATACTATACCTAAGTCATTCTAACCAATCAGATTTCAGCATTACAGGTATATAACGGATCATACCTACCACGCGAAAAATATACTCCGATTGCTTCATGAGGTCCATGAGCTTGTAAACAATCACACATGTAACTGCATGTATACTGCATGTATACTAAACATGTCCACCACCTACTACCGTAAGCATATTTTTTTCACAAGAGACAAATTTTCGCTATATTTGCACTTGATTCCCCGACCACAAAATCTAATACTCACAAATTACAGCATTAGGTATGCACATTATGAAGTGTGTAACACAGAACCGCAAATTTAAACTTCCTGATGCCAAGATCTGGCTTGTGTGATAGCCTCATACTCGGTATCGGAAAAACAGAGATTTATTTTTCTGACGCCAGGTAGAAGTCTAGGCACAGGAGGAGCAAGCTTTCTCAGCTGCACGTATCCGTGTACATCTACTAAACCTCAAATCTATAACCAAACCATATAAGGCACTACTACTGGCAGGAGTGCTCAGTGTGTACTTATAGTAGATCTACAAATGTAAGATGGATTACACACACACGTCAACAATAAAACAGGAACACATATGGCACAATGTTAATCAATAGGTGTCCCCAACAATAAAATGTGCACTATATAGGAATAAGGTGTGTTGGTCTGCTGTACATAGATCAATACTGGACTGTACACACACTACCTACCCATGTCTGAAAATGTAGTATGTAGGCATCTGAAACATTCCTCCTGATCTCACCATTGACCCCCCCGAAGTACACGGCCCTTGTCAGGTCCACCCTGGTGAAGGTGAAAAATGACGATGGTGGAGGGCCTCTGCCAGTGGTAGTGGGAGAGGTCCACAGCTCTATGGGAGGTGTATGCAGGGTGATGGAGAACCATGGCAGTGGTACAACAATACGTTAGTTATTGCATGCAAGTATACTACTAGCTTGTACTTGTAACTGACTGGCTCTATTATTATTGTATTCATGAGGTCCATGAGATTGTAAACAATCACACATGTAACTGCATGTACACTAAACATGTCCACCACCTGCTACCGTAGGCGTACTTTTGTCACGAGAGATAAATTTCCGCTATATTTGCACTTGATTCCCCGACCACAAAATCTAATACTCATAAATTACAGCATTAGGTATGCACATTATGTAGTGTGTAAACCAGAACCGCAAATTTAAACTTCTGTGAAACATTTGGCTACGTGCATCGGACATCATTTCACGAATATTTAGTTGCACGAACAAAGTATGCCTACTGTATTACACGTTCCTGCACACATACATGTACACAGTGTAGAGCACTACACAGTGCTATATAGCTACATGTACACAGTGTAGAGCACTACACAGTGCTATATAGCTACATGTACACAGTGTAGAGCACTACACAGTGCTATATAGCTACATGTACACAGTGTAGAGCACTACACAGTGCTATATAGCTACATGTACACAGTGTAGAGCACTACACAGTGCTATATAGCTACATGTGTAGGACGTGCATAAGACAAACAACATGTAGTGCTCTACTCTGTGTACAGGTATGCATACAGGAATGTGATCAGTCATCGCCATCGCTGAGGATATTAGTAAAACATAGAGTCTTATTTCCAAGCTCTCCTCACCCCACCCACACAGGAAGTAGAAGGAACTTTTGCTTCCTGTATGGGTGGGTCAAGGAGAGCCTGGGAACGAGGGTATGCAAACACTAGTATCATTATTAAAGTCACAAGAAAACAACAACCCGATAAAGCAACCAACACTTTCATGGATTGTCATCCTTACATCTTTTTCCAACCAGGTCTCATGGTGCTTGTTACTTGGGATTACAAGATGTTAGATTACAGGTGGGATGCCATTGTGCAAGTACATGTAGGTGTGGATTGTGGTGTAGGATGTGGGGCGAGTGAGTCTACAGTGCATTTTGTTGCAAAGGATTAATTAATGTAAGTTATAGTGTGAGGTCAGTGCTGCAATGATTTAGCTATATTCGCTATGAATATGGCTGGTGTGGCATGTAGGGGATTGTGGTGTGGGGTTGAACCCGGGAAGAAAATGAACATTATTCTGTCGCGTACTTTGAGGGCGTTACTGCATTCGCATTCAAAGTGCTCTATCTCTGAACTTCCATTAAGGACGGGGCTCATACGCGCTATGGAGTAGCACCAATATGTGAGGCTTCCATGCAGCATATATGAGCCCCACTCTTTAATACGTTCCTTAGCTTTGAACATAGTGATGCAATCGAAATACTCAATCCGTACTTTTCTCTGGAGAAATGTATGGATGGTTGTGGTTGCAAAGGCCTCCCCTCGCAGATTTTTTTGGAGCCATGGGAAACGTGTGTTTTTCCATAGCTGCGAAAAATGCTGTGAGGGGAGGCATTGATACGAGGCTATATAGAGTACATATGTAATACATTCACTCAAGTTATATGCTAGCTCAGATGATACCTAGCTACACACTATACGACGTACAATTAATTCATGCACAACTTAATTGTGGAGTGTTAGTATAGGGACAGTTATAGTTCAAAGGGCACCAGAGACAACTGCAAGGCAACACGGGCAAGGATTGCCTAGTGCACAGCACTGAGAGCGATTTTTTTCTTCTTGTACCATCCCTATATATGGAGTACTACATGATAGTACATTGTCCAGCAGAAAGTCAAATTTTTTTTACTCCAGTTACTGCCCACTGGTGGATACCAACTACAGCTGAGGTTGATGTCTTACATTCCAATCCTTCCAAAGTTACTCCCTTACAATTAGGCCATTGTATGAGCCAGAGAGTAGAGGGAGCTCGAAAAATAGCATGGCCAGCTGGGTTGTGCACTTCCAGGAGGGAGGCTGGGCCTAGCTACAACGAAAACAGTTGCTTTATAGTAAAGCTCGGCAGAATGATGCTGCCTCAACTAGTCTCCACTTTGCCGCTATTCTGAGAGGCTGCCTGAGCTCCAAGGATTCAGGTAGCATAGCTACATGCAAAGTAGGGGTAGTCACACTGGCCTTCTCACTCCAAATTCTGACATTACTTTCCACTACAATAAAGTGGTCCAAGTATAGTAGGAGACTACTGGAATGACATCATGAATTTATCACTGTATCACTGATGCTATCATTCCCACTGTAATACCGTACTCAACGTTGTTAAGTGCATGCGCTTGTACTTTCACAGGAAGGAAATAAGCGCCTAATAGTGAGGTGCGCCTAACAACGAGATGCGCTTAGTTACAAACATTAAATTGGAGTGTGCTTTAATTGAGGTACGTACGGTCATTCTCCGAGATCAGCTGGAACAGGAATTTTCTTTTCGATTCGAAAGTATCGTTCGAGGACACTATGTCTATAAAGGTGCACTTAATAAAAAATATTTTGATAAAACAATCAAACCAGCGCCTAACAGTGAATATGCGCTTATAAGCGAAGTGCACGTGAGTACGGTAACTATATCTTTAGTAAAACAACTCCCATATAGCCTGTATATATGTACATGTCCTTGAGAACAGGCCTGTATATCACAATACTGGTGTAGTATGGTATGTATTGTAGACCAAAAGTTTACGAGAAAGTGAAAACTCTTCAGGGAATACACATGCAGTCACTGAGTTAGCTTGGCCACTATAATCCAGGGGCACTGTCTCTTAAATATCCAGTCGTTGAGGTAGGAGACGACTGCAATGACATCATGAATTACTACTGATGCCACCATTCCCACTGTAATAGCTCTATATCCCTAAAACCCACACTCCCACAGGGTCTGGTCTGTACACATGTGTTTCAAAAATGGCCTCCATACTACAGTGAGAGTGTATCATAATTATCTAGACCAAATGTTAGTGAATGTACTTTAGGAAGTATATGACTGAGTTTGTGCACATAACCCAGGGGGAATGTCTCTTAAATACACTACTGGTGTACATCAGTGACTCTCAGCCATTCATGAGAAACAGTTGAGGTAAATGGCCAATGGGCATACCTGGGACCTTGTGATGATCGTACCTGATACTCTGTTGTAGTTGTGTAGTTCGTTGGTCCATCCTCGCCCATCACTGAAGTCGGCGTCCTTAATGAAGGTCGGATGAGGTGTGGTAGTGGGGAGACCATAGCCACCGATGATGGAGAAAGTATTCGCGTTGACTGCTATCATCCCACAGGCAGCCTTTGGAATTGGCCCTTGATCTGGATTCTTGGCTGGAAGTTGTAGCCAGGAAAAATCCGACAGATTAAGTTCATGAAGTGCATTGCTGTAGGATGACCCTGTATAGCCACCATAAGTATAGAGCCGGTGACTTATGCTGGTGGAGGCAAAGTCCCAAACACCTGGTGGGTGTGAGCCGCCTGTTGACTGCTGAGTCCACTGGGCAACATCGGGGCTGAAGACTTCAACGTGATGCATCTGCGGCAATCGGTGTAGATCTTTGAATGATTGACGAAATCCAGGTAGCAGAATGAATTTCCCATTACTGCAGTGACCTGCGGCTCCCCATCGAGGCTCCGGCTCATTAAACTTTGTGGCCATTTTAGTAACTCTATTGAGGAAATACATGAATACAATGAAATAAATGCTAGAAGAAAGGTGAAAAACAAGAATGACATAGTATAATATTTGGGAAATAATTGAGGCCAAGAGCATTTAAAAGAGATGTGGGAATATGTTCTAAGCACCAAATGCTCATTGCTGATACCAAATACCTATGTGAGGCACAAAGTGTACTATTAGAGGTTAGCCTTATCCCAGGCCTTTGCCCAGCTTTTCAGGGGTGAGAGCCTGGGGATAAGGCTAGTTAGAGGCAGCATGCTGCAACCATTGTAGTTGGTCATAGTGGGCATGGTAACCCCACCCACGTTAAAAAGTATAGAGACAAGTTTGGTCTGGTACATTGAATAACGTTGGCACTAGATACTAGTAGCTAGTTACACTGGCTAGCATGCAACAGTTTGTGGCAAAGAACACTCACAAATGCAACCTTTTGAAGACAGTTGTCCTCCAAAATATTAAATAGCTGCAAAACATGGGGGGGGGGGGCTGGTCTACATTAGTTGACTTCGGGGATTTGCTGGTCACACCAGCTCCACCCTCATTGCTTTAATTTGCCAGACAGTTAGTTACTTACCTAAACAGCTGGAATGCTGTTGCCGGTAGCTCAACTGCTTAGCTGCTCGCAGGCGGCAGCTGCACGGCCCTACCGGCCGCCTTTGACAAGTCGACTACTCTGGGAACGCCCCCTAATTTATGACTATCACATGATTTGCATGGAACCGGGATAATCACAACATGAATATGTTACATAACACATGTATGGCAGAAATGCAATGTCATATTAATCTTGCGTCCTATAGACTTCTTTTCCAACACTGATGCAATCTGCACAAGAGAGTGAAAGAAACAGTTAGCAAGACACATAATGAACAATCAAATAGGCTCATTGTGATATTGAGGGAAGGTATGGTGTCCGATTGTGGACAAAATTCAATTTTTTTTGGATAACACATGAATTTTGAAACTTGTCACGTTTTTCGATCAATGTTGTATATTTTACATCACCTTTTCCCGCGATTTTTGTTCGCTGTGTAAAGATAAACCGATTTTCGGAAGTAACGATGTTTCATCGTCGATATTTTTCATGGTGCGCGTAAAGATCAATGTTTTTCAATCGATGTTTTTCAATCGTTCTATGTTTTTAATTCGATGGTTTTTTTCAATTGCGCGTAACCATGAAAATATCGACGATGAAATATCGTTACTTCTGAAAATCGGTTGATCATTACACGGCGCACAGTAAACACGGGAAAAGGTGATGTAAAATATGAAACATCGATTGAAAAACGTGACAAGTTTCAAAATTCATGCGTTATCCAAAAAAATTTGATTTTTGTCCACAAATTGGACACCATAGGAAGGAGGGCTTGACGATACTTAGCATGGATCTTCCATGTTTTATGTATTTTTCCAAAGGAACCTGCTGACTTTGGACTATACTTTGGCTTTGTGAGCTACCGACTGAATTCACTAGGCCAAAATTGTTAGCTGAATTCCAGCTGAGCTTGAGACATTTGCCAGAGTGGGTTAAATTTGTCCCAGTAATAGTACTCTATAATCTATGCCTAACCTTGAGAATACTCTTCAAATGTATTTTAGGAGCTGCTAAAATTTGAAGACTTTGGAAATTTTGGCCAGATGCTCACAGAGTATGCATATTTTTTACTCCATTATTGTATAATTTGTGCAATTTCCAGTACTTAATTTTGGGTTAGCCCACCATGGACCATTGGTTCTAAGTCATTCACTTGGTCTCAATACTTCCTCCAGAACTGCCGCACTACCTCTGCCTACAGTGTGGCTAGCAATGTTGAAAGTGAAGGGTAATCTTGTGACAAGACTAACTGAAGGGATGTATGGAGTATGTCTAATTCTCCGATTGCAATGTCCTTGATATTCAAGGAATGTGTCACTAACTCAAGTGAATCGTACCAGCCTCACTTTGTATTGTATTGTGAGTGTCTTTAGGTTACCTCTCACTCCTTCCTGCTAGCCATACCAAGAAACCGGTCATTTCAGGGTCGTGCATGTTATCTTCTAGGCTATATAGTTTATCTAGCGTAAGCTGCCAATTATCGACCAGTACCTATTATCGACCAGAGAGAATACGGAATAATTTCACGTGAATGTGTAGTGGGTGAACGGTCTTTTAACTTCCGGTTAACGCATTGCTGCAGTCAGGAAGCTAAATTAGCATTCTTTTCTGTGCTTATTGGCAGGATAAGGTCATATAACAACTGATTCACGAAGAACCGACATCCATCGGGCGTACCGTTCACCAAAACCAGCCGAACGGTACTATGGCGGTGCTGACAGGAGCTCTGAGCCCCAGCAACAACTATCTACAGCCCTACCTGTGTTTCCGTGGCCAGTTCTGATCAAGATCCATCCCACTGAGTCAGCAGTAGCCCTGTTGCTAGCTGTAGTTGGTTATTAAGTAGTCCAAACCGTGTCTATAATACTCTCGATAATACTCGTGCATGCTGTTTTGCACAGAAATCATTTTTGTATTCCTCGGACACTGATCTTGTGGAAAGCCAGTTCCTTAGGTAACATTCTGGTACAGGAGGTATGAGTCTTTAACTCCGTTTAAGAATAGAGCTAGAAGTTGGCTGTGCTGGTCGATAATTGACATAGGAAAATGTATGGACGGTCAATGATACGTACCACCGGCGGACGATAATTGATTTTGAAAGGCATTACAAAAGCGCTAATCTTTGCGCGTGTGTGTATAATAACCCAAAAGGAGTTATTCTTATTCAGAATTGATCACTCTCTCGTCTGGCGCAAGAACCAAGTTCCTAGGTGGTTCCTGGACTGAGATATGAAGGCAGATGGAAATGTGGCCGATAATTGGCGGCTTACACTATATGGAGTCAATAATCCAATATCTCAACAATGATGACGAGAGTGAAAGTACCATGGCACTGTCAAAACGTTGAATAAAGTGTCATTCCTCTACCATCAATATTCCACACAGATCATGAGTGGGACTCAGAACTATCTACACACATGTATAACCTACGTACCTGTGTACAAACCATGAGGTCAGGACAGGGGTGATTTTGAGGACCCTCAACACCTAATGCTTTACTGTTGCAGTAGCCAGTGACTCTGGAGATTCCTGCAGTTCACACTGGCTCTGGTGTCAATAAAACGCTGGGCTGCCTCGTCTTGTTACTGGAAGAGTGAGGGGAAAAGGGAGGGGGAATCATTACCTAGTTTGGAAAGAATGTTCCAGATATCACCACATAATACGATGCATGACCAGTTACTGTAAAGCCCAGAGGTTGTGGTCTTTACAGAAACAACACTTCAGGCAGATGATCAAACATGAATACGTATATTACCAAAAGAATTAGTCATCAAAAACACACAAGAGATACCTACTGCTGGTATTCCAGCATGAAGTGCTCCAAGTGAGCAGCTACCACTGATTGACCTACAGGAGTGGCAAATAGTCAATCATCCTCGGAGAGTCCTGGTCTCGTTCCCAATCTCCACTCCATAAAAAGCTGTGGAATGGAGTTAAAATGGAGCTAATAAAATGGAGACTTGAATGAGAATGAAAGTTTCCAATAGCTGGAAGACAGAAGCAACTTCCACACTGTATATCCCATCTAGCAGGGGACAAAGTCTGGGCATGAGACCAAAGGTTGCTAGGATACCGAGTTTTCATTATGATTATCTGGTGAACTAAATTCATAGCTCATCTAATCTTCACTCATGTGCATGTATACTCCTGGTCTCATTCCCAGCCTCCACTCAGTTAAAGCTATTGATCAGGTAGAGTTGGAATGAGACTAGAAGCCCCCAATACTGAAACCTCATTATGTGTCTAGCTGGCAGAGAGAAGTGAATTTGTGGCTTACACATAGTACATGTAGCTGATCTCTAACAAACACACAGCCCCTTTAGAACATAGCTAGGTCTCACACCCTCAACAGTGGGCCTTGAGAGATTCTTCAAGGGCCAGCGGGGAGTCTCTACCAAGTGCCAACCCTATACTAATTCACTGGCCATACCTCTGGTGGGAAAGGATGACAGTGGTTTGGAACAGGGTCAAGGTTCATACTCTCTCTCTCTGGAAGTCCAGCTGCTGGAAGTTTCCTACAGAATAAACAATCAAATCCAGTACGAATGTGATTAGCATTGCGGGCAACAACAACCAAGTTCTCCCCTCCCGGTTCTCTGACAATCTTTATACTCTCACTGGCTTTCACTATTTTAATTAATTGTGTAGTCCAATTCAAAGCATGTTTATAAAACTTTAGCAATTAGCTAGTAGACTGTGCAATGTCATAATTTCTTGTGCATATTATGATAACTCTAGACAACCATAGAAAATGTCCAAGTCTCAGTTTTAGCTTTGTTCCTAGGCCTTACCCCAACTCTGTCGCTTGCAGTATAAAAAGCAGGGGGAGCTTGGGACGGAGAAAACTTGAGAGTCAGTCCGAACTTGGATAAATATCTATCCACATCGGAGAGATGCTATTAACTGCATGGGATTCCATACTTGTACATTGTATTTCACGTAGGTGGCTTGAGATATGTGAACATATTCAATACATGGAATTGGTCTCCTAGGTTCCCAGGCTCCACTGCCCAGCGTTTTTGCACTTTGGTGGCTGCCAGTGTTTTTCCAAAGTGCAAATATGTAGAGCCTGGGAACAAGGCTAGGCACATGTACATCTGATTGCTGAGTAAACAAACAGAGTAATCTGAAGTGGGAAAGTCCCTGGGACTTCCCCACTGTTGACCGTCACAGAGGGAGGGCCTGGTAAGGAGGCTAACTGGTGAATGACTTGTGGCAAGGGGATAGCTATGTACACTTGAGCTGCTTAAATTCAACTCCGAGTCCAGTTACAAATCAGTTGTTTAGAGTTTTGCTCATGCAGCCACACCCCCAGATCATGCTAGAGCCTAGCACTGTTGTCATTATCCAACTTCTCACTACCACATCCAAGTACTGAAGACCTTTAGGGACCAGTACACCAGTTATACACAGCAGACAATGAAATATGTGTAACCATCTGAGTGGTGTCAGAATGGATAATTTAATTAGTATAGACTGGGATATGTAGATTCTGGTCTGATACCCACTCTGCCATTGGTATGGGACCCTATCCCCTTCTCCTGACACACCCATCAACAGTGAGATCAGCTCTGGTAAGTACTTTCATTCACTGACATAAACAAAGGACAGCAATTAAGACACACAAAGACACACCCTCACACTGCAACTGGCCATGACTTAGATTCTAGCCTCGTTCCCAAACTCTCTGCTCCAGTGTCTACGCTGCTTGCATGACAAAAAAAAAAAATAGAGCAAGTAACGTAAAAACTGGAGCATAGAGAACGGAAATGAGGCTAACAGATTCTTCCACAGAACTCAAAGTAGACACCTGTTAACCGAATCAGATTAATTACCTTAATTAATACAGCAAATTTCCCAGCACCTCCTACACCGTAAATTAAAAACAGTCTACCCTGTGCAAGGAGTGAAGCATGAGAATGTGCCCAGCAAATGCTTGCGCCAAGAAGGAAAACCTCAACCTGGGAACTTAAAACTGAGGTACTTCATCACAATGTCTTGGAATAGGTTGAAATATGAGAATATAAAGACATCTGAAGTTATAATGGGTGGCTATGGCCACCTTAAAGCTTTGTACACACAATTCCATGGCTCAATCTATACTAGATAGCATTATCTTTAGTAGTAGGTATTACCATTATCTATGGTTTTGATTGGAACAATACTTGACTGATTGCAGCACCTGGCATGCTATGATAGCTCCATAAAGACAGACAGCTCATGGTCACATGCCAAAGTGCACACAGTATTACACTACAGTCTCATCCCTAGACATCAGTAGACAGGCACAGGTCTGGGAATGGGACCAGCTGTACAATGTACCATTGTGGCCAATACGTCTACAACATGTGACTGTCTCTTGAGATAGAAGGACGTATTAGGCTTGACTGATTTGTAAAATGTCTCAGGGTGTGTCAGTAGTGTATGCTTAATTAAGGGGTGGAGGTTTAAGCTTTTACACTGCTTTCTGTTTAAAAGCTACTAGAATTAGTGGTTGCTGGCGGGTCCTCATGGGGCCCATATATAGGTGGGTTATTGCAAGATGCTTTCCTTTCAACAAGAGGTGTTCCAAGAACCACTACTACGTAACTATATTTTCCATGAATTTTACTATGAAATTAACTTTTACCAGCCGGGTGCGCACAAAGCACGCGCCAAGTTTTGTGTTGTCTAGATGGTGAAAGAGTGGTAGGTAACGATTATAATTCTGTTTCGCAAGTTCTGATCGCTAACTGGAAGTGCACTACGAAACTGCTGTGTCAGCATTTCGCTGACGATACTGTCTAGCCAAGCTGATCCATTCTATTGCTGTTAGACTGACGTGTTGCTAACCATAACCTTCAGTTGGATGATTTATATTTAAAAAAACACCCAGCTGGTTTTTAGTTATGAAATATCAGCCTTGTTTTCCATAAAATTAGCACCGTATTCACCATACTTTCCATGCATTTTGTTAGCGAAAAAAGACTGGACTGCTGCCGTTTCGTCTTTAAAATGAACTGGGCTGATCTCGTGCCTTGCAAGTTAATTAAGCAAAAATGTGCATCATAGTTTCATCCACATGGGTCTCTTAATGGAGCACACTTGCAGTGAGCTCAACAATAGGTCATAATAGTCCACTGGTTCGTGGACTTTCTGCAGCCAGCCGCAGTAAGTTCACGTGATTCTACGTAGGCTTCGTAGTAGTATTTGCCCCTCCCCCTCCACACCCCTCCCCGCATGCCTAAAAGTTTGCCAGTACATCGAGCTGGTGAAGCTGGTGAGAAAGCATGTGGCTACTACAGATGGCAAAATTCAAACAATGGCTGCTGGATTATAATCACCACATATGAACTGTACCGCATGTGTGTGCTCAGACAACATGCAGAGAATGCCAGCGTAGAAGGTTTACTAATCAAATTTTTGTTGGTGTTTTTAGTAGTCTCATGACCAGACCAAGGCTCGGCCCCTCGTAGAATGGGGTCTGTGGGTCAATGGGCGGAGTAATGAGCATGTTAATTGAGGATTGTGAAGTGCTGTATAAAAGCCTACTGAGGAAATCAATACCCTCATTCATAGTCCTACATACGTGATTCACTTTAGCGTAGCTGTGGGCCTGGTACTTTTGCTCACGTGTGTGACTCGCAGGGTAGAAGGGTGAATTTTTGTGTGGGCAAATCCAGCTGCAATTCTCAGACAACAAAGGAAGGCAGTGAATTTATACTTCTTGTAGCTACTTATTGGAGCCCATTTGTGCTACAAACCAAGTGCTGAAACAATGTCACCGGAAAAAGGTAGAAAAGTGCAGCTGTCTTTCAAGTAGGCCCTGTCCATTTGCAATTAAGTGAGTTAAATCACGTGATAAAAAAGTATCAGGCTCACCAGCGTAAAATACACAGAGAGCCTGGGGACGAGGCTAGGTAATCAATACATTTGGTGGTGCTCTTGACCTGTACTGACCAGTGGTGCAGCAATGTTTCCATCTCAGCAGAAACACAAGGCCAGGTATGAGTGAAGTGCACAAGGAGATGCTCCTCTCAAGTGGAGCCTATAGCTACAATACAAACAGTAAGGTCCCTGTCCTAAGAGTTGCTAAAACAAAATTGAGAAAATTAGCATACAACACTAAGTAACTCCCCCCCCCCCCCCACCCTCCCATCTGGAAAGCTCCAAGAAAATTCCTACATCAAACACACAAAGGAGTTGGAGGGTGAAGGCTGGGAACGAAGCTACTTCGTGATTTGTAATTCATTATGTACAAGTGTTTTTCCCGGTGCAATACAAATACTGGGGAGTGAAGTTTGGAAATAAGGCTGGGAAGCTCTACCTGCCACTGGAATACTTCATCACACTCACTTGGAATGTGTTAAAATGTGAGGAGGAGGAAACATTACAACACATACGTATACTTACTGTCATTTTCTTGGGAACCGTTTTGTTCCAATTAAAGAGACAATCATTCTAACACGGCTACACCATTGGGTTACCCTCGGACCTCACTGACCAACCACAAAGCTGACTACAGACCATGAGTGAAATGACTTGCCACATTCCTGACTACCAAGGCCAGTTCGTGTGCTCTAAATGAAGGCATATCCTTAGTGCATAGCCATCACAGACATGTAACACGTACTGATATGGAACACATTACAGCTGCAGTGAAGATGGGTAGTGACGATGCAGGCTGTGGGTGCTGAATCTCTATAGGATATAGGTCATGACAAATATTCCAGACTAACAAATTCCAAACCCAATACCACAATCAGAGAGCAAGAGTCCTCATTCCAGGCCAGGCTTTAGAATTAATTGACAATAGGGGACCTGTGTCAATTTTAATTGGTGTTTGTTGAAAACACATGTACCTAATAGCACACCTTAATTGGGGGGTCCTGAAGTGCTGAAAAGAATGGGTCTGGGTTGGGTTGCAGTATGTACATCTGCTGGAACCAGAGTACAAAGTAATGCCTGAAGTGAATAGAAAGAGCACTAGAATAATACATACGTACTATTAAGTAATACTAAGACACATCTCAATGCACAGTTACTACTAAGACGCATCTCAATGCACAGTTACTACTAAGACACAGCTCAATGTACAGAGCTATTGACACTAAACATTTTGTAGATTGTTAGGAAAACAGTAGAGTATCACCGGATACCACATAAAATATCGGACATCAATCGGACACTATGCAAACTGGTAATTTAGTTGCAGTGGAGATTAGCAGTTAACTGTTATTCGCCAATTCAGTAGATTATTGCATATGCACACAGCAATCCTCGCACTGCAGTGTCTGGCTGTGGTCTAGTACAGCAGTTTTGCTGTCCAATGGGACGACCTGTTATTGTCACAAGGCTTAGTTGAACACTAAAAACTGATGGCATGCTCAACAATCAAACATGGTAAGTCGAATGGATTGCCACAGTGCATGATTATTTAGTAATCCTGCCGTAATTTGGCGTTTGCCATACTGTCCATTATATTTGTAGCAGGTTCCAAGTAGTGAGGTTTAGGCAGCTGTTATCATACTTAATGCCTGTAGTACTACAACGATACGAGCTATGCAGTTCATTCTTGGAATGGTAAGACCTCAATGTTTAATGAGACAATAACCCTTTTTATGCACATAGTTCATTTTCCTGCTCGCAAAACAGCGATAATTTTAACTGGTAGAATACTCTACAAGATTGACATTCTAGATGGAGGTAATGTGACTCAGAGATCTTGCTGTGGAAAAGATGTAAATTTCTCTCAGTATTCACCCCCCAAAGAACTAGATGCTATAGCTACTAGCTGGCTGCACAACTACAGAATCGACTTATGACCTCGATGATCAGAAGCCAAATCTTACCAACCGCTAATCCCAGCAGCCAGTACTCTAAAGTAAGTCAGTCCCTCACTTCTGCCCTGGTGCTTCCATTGAAGACCTCTGACTACCACTGACACTCATCAGGGGTGTGTGCTGGGAGGGGTCCAATAGAGCTTCATTACTGTATGTACCATAAAGTTAATATAATGCAATTACATTAATTGGTATTCCTTGGATCCCTCAAGTGAACAACATGGACCCACGACAAACCAATACTCTCCTTTAGTACATCAAGGTGACTCTGTAATGAGAGGCCCATCGACCTCGACTGTATTAAACCTGTAGCCTACATGTATAAAGATTCAGTACATGCTATACAACAATTTTTGTGGATGCATGAAAAATGTGCATGAAGTTTGTCCTCATGCACTGAAAGGAGCCACTGACGAAATGTGCAGTAGCAACATCTGCAAAAACATAACTATTTGCTACATGTACACATCAAAGTGACTGTAGAACTTAAGTAATACGTACATTCATTTTTACTGTAAAATCGCAGAATAACTCCTTGAAGGTACTAGTGTTTAGTAGGGCAGCCTAGATCTCACCCATACTAAAATCTCTTATGCTCTCAGGCTGCTTCTGGTGACTTCTGTGACCAGAACAGAATTTAATAATAGACCATATTTGGTTAAGATGACTTTGGGGGGGCATTTTGCTGCCATGACAACAATAGCTCCTTGCATGTAATATTTATCATGTGAAAAGGTCATCTTTCAAATTTCCCATAAACTGAGGAGTAGATAATGAACCTGTTCTTTTTGCCACTCCCATACCAGGGGGTGTCTCTCTCACCTACAAGGTGCAACTTGCTTCTGTGTAATGGCCTTAAACGGCTTAGCCGACTCTGTGTATATAAGCTAGCTAGCTAGTACCATACACTCACCACGAATAAGCCTCCACAGCCAACTTTTCCACCTCCATCCAAACACAAGCACTAGAGTCAACAGTATTAGAGCGAGCAGCTCCATAGTATCTTGGTACGGATCCAAGAGTAGTCCGCCGGTGTGTATTTCAGTGCAGCTACAGCGGTCCACTCAGCACTCGATCGCGGCGTTCGGCGATTCCCGACGGCGAATCAGTCAAATTTAATTACAGGAGAGTCTCAAGTCTCGGAAACTGCCCCTCTGCACTAAAAATAGTCAGGATCGTAGTTTGAAATCCCCATCCTGTCCGGAAATCCCCGCCCTTACCTTACGTGTTAATTTAGTTACTGTCCCGGACCCCATGTACCTGTGTTGAAAAGGTAAGTGGTACGTAATTTTTACTGGCGTGTGTTTGCCAATGTAGCTATGTCAATGTCATTGCTTTCCGTGTCTTGAGAATTAACTTTAGATTTGTTATTAAAGGGGCTATAGAGTTCTATGGAAGTTGTTGTGTGATAAATTCAAGGTCATTGTTTGCGGGTATAATGCTCATTAATGATTCAAGGTACGTGTATACTAATACAGCAATGTGCACATTATGAAACCATGATATCCAGTTTGTTGTACTTGTGGAAGCCTATTTTAGGGATAAAGTTGGTCTGCTGTGCTTATTTCTCGAGAGCGCTTCCTGAGAGCCAAAAATATCCTGCAGCAAAAAACATAACCCCCGTTTTGAGAATCCTGGCTACGGGCCTGGGTGTGGAAAACACACGGAGGCTTGCTCTCCCTCGCCTCAGTCCTAGTCTCTCCCTCCAGCTCCAGGAAAAGCTGGCGGAGGAAGAGCCTGGGAATGCAGGCGCTGATCTAGGTATTTACAGGGGGGGTGGCTACTTTATCTCATTTTGAATGGGGAGCACAGAGAAACTCAACACTAGGGGGTCTAGGGGCATACCCCCCAGAAACCTTTTGAAAGGTCATATCATACATGTAGCTATAGACTAAGGTGCAGACGATAAGCTGGTGCCGGGTGAGCTGTTGCGCTTTTCAGGCTGCAGAAATCGACATGCTGACTACTAGTTATAGGCTTCCGAATCTAACTGCTTTCGGGAAAGGATAAAGTAGCCGAAAGTGTTGAAGCCAGCCTGCCATATCGCTCACAAATATGTCGTTTGCTGAGGCGTCTTGAAGGCTCAAACCAGCCGCTTCTCGCTTTAAATAACCACATCTCTGGCTTGCTCTGTTTCTCCCTTCTGCTCAACGTGAAATAACTATCCGTGTACGTACATACTACAGTTCTTTTTGCCGACCAGGGGGCGTGTCTCTCACCTTTAACCGTTCAAAATATGGCCATGCGTACTCAACTTGAAGCCAGCCTGCCATGACGTTCACAAATCTGCTATTGTTTGCTGAGGCATAAGGGTCGTCTTGAAGGCTCAAACTAGCCGCTTCTAGCTTAGCCATGTATAGGGGACGTGTCTCTCACCTACATGTATGATGAGTGACGTGTAGGTGCTAATTTACTAAACAGCTTAACTGAATCCATGTATAATTTGTGTCTTTCTAGTTTGCCAATTCGGGTGCTAACATGCGGTACCATTCAGAGAACTAGCGTTGCAAAGCTTGTAACACCATGGGTGAAATTGGGACACTGTGAGATAAAAGCCGAGGTAGGGAGGCCTGTATGCGGATAGTCTCGCGAGACTATATGCAAGTATGAGCACTAAACAGGCGGACTATATGGTGGACCTGGAGGTTGTACCTATAGCCTTATTGTCCATCACCATGCACCTTCAGTCCTATGGCCCTACTGTACGTATCCTCATGTCCTATGACTCTTGAAGGCAGGACTGTGTACCTTCCCCAACAACTTTGCCTTAGATATCCTTTTCTCAAAACATCCTCATCCAAATCAGATTCACAAAGACTTTGCCCTATACCATCCTCAAATTCATTGTACTGTGTTTTTTTCCAAGTAAGTAGCTACATGTATATCTCTACTATCTAAAGAAACCACTGGAGCACTTTCCATTTGAAGACTGAGATATTGCTTTCTGTTTTCCGTGTGTCGTTGCTTACCAGAATAAACAACTGCAGTCTGCTCATTGTGTACAGCACACAATTACTTCTTGGGGGCCTCATTACCGTGCTAAAAAAAAAAGCAACGACACAGCGTCTTGGGGGCCTCATTACCGCGGATAATAACCAGGGACACCCTGCAGCCCGCGCCCCCCCCCCCCCCAATCTCAGTGTACAACAAACTTAAGGTGAAGGCACCTATCATTTTGGACGGCGTTTAATTCTGGACAGTGGCCAGTCGTACCGTCTGTAATTTCTTCTGCGGTTCACGATCAGTCACCTTAGCTTCGAATTCATGACGGGAGTTGCACGCCTCAGCTCGCTCCCAGCTGCAGGCAGTCTCGCAGGCCTGACGTCTGCACGACATTTGGCCCGCGAGACTGATCATAAAGTAGCTATTGATCACGATCTGCATGCAGCTCCACCCCCTTCTACTGCCACGCATGCGCATAAACGGTTGCACTAAAAACAGGTATTGCATGGACTATACCTGTAGACACAAACAAGCATACAAAACAAGTAAAGAGCATGGATGCAATGATATTAGATTCGCACAATATTATTACAAACTCAATCTACACTTAATCTGTTCTGCCAGATGTAATTGCTCAGCATCCTCCAGCAGTTCAATCAATGTGCCCCAGGAGGCAGGGACTCCATTACCAGCAAGCCAGTGCTGGAACATAGCTTGGCAGCAGGCAATGGGTCCATTCAGTTTCTGTTCCGCTTCAATCAAGTTCAGAGTTTGACCTTCAGGGTCAAAGTTGAAAGATATGCCAAAGTATTTCCACTCTGGAGCCAGTTGTTTGATAATCTGCAGCTTCTGTCCTTTGGCTGTCTTCAGCATCCTCAGCTGGGCAAGCTGGGGCTTGTCAGCTAGGAGAGAATAAATAGATGTTACCATACAAGTATCTGCCCAGTGAATACTTCAGTATTCAAGTAGCTACACTGATTATAGTAGGATAGCAAAAGCTCTATAGTTTCATTGCTGCCGCGCCTGTACACAAACAGTTGAAGTCAACCTGATGGATATTTAATAAGCCAGTGTTAGATTTAGTCGGCTGCACAATCTGGATATAAAAGGACATGACAGTCTACTAGGTTGTGCGATAGGACAGTGTTGATAACGTCCAATTATGCCGGACCTAGACCCACACTGTTGACACAATTTCATGTACTAGTACTGATTATGTCTGTATACTAACAGTGCCTGTCGTATTGTGTACAACAGACTAAACATACCAAAGTTTAGAATTTGTAGTTCTTCAGCCAATCCACTGGTAGTTTTGCCAACTGCTGTTATAGACTGTGATGGATCAAGTCCTGATAGTATAGAAGAAAATTACACTATAAACTTTCATCACACATTAAAAATAATAGCTTACCAGGAGGGACCAGTGTATTGGCCACATTGCTGGTGGTATTGACAGCTTCAGTCAGTACACTGGGATGGTCAGGATGTACAGCTACAGCAGTGAAACAAAGTCAGTTAAAAGATAGAATGCGTCATTATATGGCTCTGAGAGAAACGTACATAGGTTTGTAAACTTTTGGTAATCTTCAGTGAGCACACAAGTGCTGGTAGTTGTGGTATTAGAGCCTGATACAGCAGTATTGGTAAGCAGTTTATGAAATCAGAGAGAAGGTAGACCCTTATTAAAGTGTATATAATATCTGCAATTGTGTACGTGTACAACATACCACAGCTTAGGATTTCTATTTCTTTAGCTGATTCATTAGTAGTTTCACCAATTAGTAGTGCTGTTGTAGACTGTGATGTATTGAGGCCTGATAGTATAGAAGAAAATTACATCATAAATTTGCACCACATGCCTAACCAAAAATAATAGCTTACCAGAAAAGCCCAGCATATCAGCCACATCGCTGGTAGTATTGACAGCTTCAGTCAGTACACTGGGATGGTCAGGATGTACAGCTACAGCAATGAAACAAAGTCAGGTAAAAGCTAAGTATAAACGATAGAATGAGTAATCATAATATTACGGCTCTGAGAATAACGTACATAGTTTTGTAACAGTTTGGAAATTTTCGGTGAACACAGGAGTGCTGCTAGTTGTGGCAATAGAGTCTGATACAGCAGTATCTGTATAGGGTTTTATGAAATGAGGGGGAAAGTAGAGCCTTATTCTATACAGGGCATACCTGTAGCTGTAGCTCTGGATTCACTGCTGGTGGCATTGTCTAGTAGTCTCGACAGTGGCTCAGGAGCATTGGCTGGGGAGACAAAAAGGGAATCAAAGGTTAGAAACAGCCCTGAAGGCTTCATCATGGTTAGAGTAGACTATCAAATTTACCTGATCCATTTCTACTGGTGTCTATCAACCAGATGTTGTGTCTCTCCTCACATTCACCATGCACTTTGTTTCGGGCCAGTGTGCACGTCCAGTACCTCTTGCCAGCTGTGACAGAGATTACAGCTGGGTGAGGAGGGAGACCTGCCTTAGGTTCTGTCTTGTAGAAAAGCCACCGCCACCACGAATCTGGTTGAGTAGTAGCTTCCTTACATCCATGGTCTTCTTGGCTTTCACACAAGAAAGCAACCTCAGGACTGGGTAGCCCTGTGAAGCCGAGACTCTTAATAGCAGCCTTCAGACGGTCAAAAACTTGGTCACGTATTACTGGACAAAGCATGGAACATACGGGACTGTGGGCATCAACATGAATTTCAATGTGAGTGTAAGCATCGATCAAGGACAATTGTCCTCCTGCATTATTTGGAAGTGCAAATGTTAGACAATTTCGCGAGATGCACTTTGGCTTACCAAGTACGGTAAGCAGCTGCCAATGACCTGATGCAAGCAAAGAGGCTACAAGAGAGCAAAAGACTGCACTTGGAACAACTCCACCTGGGAAGTGGATTACAAGGGGAGCGGCACAGGAGGAAGCTGGGACGCGGTGCTCGTGAACGGCTTCTCCTGAGAGATTGGGTAGGATGCAAGGCATAAAGTATTTGCCTTCAGAAATTTCAGCAATGATCAGACGATACGTTAAGATCTGAAGCAAGTGGAAGGGGGTGAATGTGTCGGAGGTATAATGCTTTGGAAACTTTTCAAGGAAGTCAACGGTAACACGTCCTTCATCTCGAAACTCCAGCCACTTACCTTCAATAGCTGCATGAGAATCTGGATTGTCTCGAAGTCTGTGGCTGTGTCGGACTAGCTCAGTAAGCTTGTCCATGAGGATCTGTGGGTGCGTGAAGATTAGTTCAGAGAGGCAATTTGGATAATGCAAGATTACACTAAGCCTGTGAAGATGTTCTAAGGCAGCAGAGAAACCTTCCTCAGAAATGTGAAGACTATCAGCTACACGAAAGCACTCTTTCTTGCTCAGAACTTTTCTTCCACTGGTCGTAGCAAATCGACGGAGTGCAATCTCCAGCATAAACCAGCTATAGGGGGTTTTACTTCGATTCAAAGAGGATGCTGCAGTACTGATTACACTGCGAAGCTGCTTGGCAACTAAGTGATCCTCCTTTCCTGGCTTTTTAGCATTCACTGGGAATATTAACTCTTCAATATTTTCCCCACGATAAAGTAAACTTTTCTTGAAATCAGTGGAAAGGAGAGCATTAAGCTTTTCGTTTTTGTCCTTTCTACTTTCAGAGCACCACCATTCTTTGTCTTTGTGGGTGCCTACCACAAGCAGCTTGGGGCCTGCAGCCTGCGACTCACCTTGGCACGCCTGAGATTGAATAGCACGAAAAGAGTGCTTCAGGATACCCTCATGGGATAAAGGACAAAGGTAAGGCTTTCCAAGAGGTTTACCTTCTTCGCTATAGTATTCTACAAGAGGGTGTTGGTCCAGCCTCTCATTGAGCTTTGTCACAAAGATGGTTACTGCTACAGTGGGAGCAAAGTAAGGCAAAAGCTCATGAAAATGTAACTGGCCACCAGTGTCCAGAAAATTGATGAAGTCAGCCTTCGTCACTTTCTTGGGTACGGAGGTATTACTCATGAGGTTGACTACGTCTCGTTGTAGTGCTAGTGAAGAGCACACAGCTGGATCAGATGGCTGAGGTGATGCTTGAGTGGGTTCATCGGGTAGGGAGTGGTCATGTACTGAAGTAGCACTTGTAGGTTTCTCCTCCGAGCTACTGGTTGTGGAGACAGAGTGATCTTCTTCAGTAGGCAAGCTAGTGGTTGATGAGGTTGTGGAAGCAAGAACATCTGCTTCCTGTTCATGTTGTTCATCGCCAGTTATCACTGACTTTGAGAAATCTGTCACTTGTGACACATTGGTTGCCATTGCATCTGCAACCATCTGGCACTGGTCGTCGTCACTAATCTCATGCCACTCTTCATCTGTAGAATCGACTCTGAGAAGCGATATAGCCCTAATGGGGCATTCTAGGCCTGTGCTACGACGTACAGCTGGGGGTGGCTTGCCGAAAATGAGCTCCTTTACATGTGTTTTGCCACTTCCAGCGGCTCCGGAGAGGAGAACGGTCAGTGAGCGAGACTCAACGTAGCCTTGTTTTATTGCCTCGTCATAACATTTGTTCAATATAGCTGTGGCAGTGATGGCTGGATATAGAGAGAATGCAGTATTATTTGTGTGATATATTTTAACAAATATTATCACACAAAAATAGTGGTGATAACTGAAAGTGATTTGTGATAGATTAGCAGTATTTTACCACCTGGGCATGCAAGGGTACCAGTATTCATATACCTCCCAGGGGGAGTGAAAGTATCCTCCTCAAGTTACATGTACATATAATGGGTTATTCAGAAAATTATCTACATGCCTTTGTAGGGTAAATTATTGGTATAATTAACTGGTGTAATACGCCCTAACTAAAAATTACAGAAAACATCAGGAAAAAAATAAACCACATTCGAACCTGAGAACTCTCGCTCTATATATGAGGACATAACTGACAGACCAGATGCTAGGAGATTGAAAGTGGCAGCTGCTCTTTGTTTTTACTGAACACGTGCTTAAAGAGTGATGGCTTATGTAGCAAGAATTTTATATTTTGTTTTAAATGCGATTTGATTGTATTGTTATATTCATAATCTAGCACAAATAACCACATGTGTTCGGTATTTATTGCATGGTGCGTGGGCGGATGAAACGCACCGTGTGTGCCAATATTTGGCATATTGGCACAGTTAGCCGTGCCATATCTGCAGATATGGCACACTAATTAGGAGAATTAGACACACCAATTAGGCATGCTTAAGGTTTCTTAATGAAATATGTACCTTGTCACAATGCTGTAGCCAAGTACTAAATCACAGCTAAAAATTCAAAAAATACAGCTAAAAAAGCAGTGGTAGACATGGCTACAATGACTGAAAAGCACAGTAGACACAGCAAGTCGGGCACATCATGCTGCAGCAGAGAGCGCTCACCTAACAGTCACTTGTTGCTCGACAGACATTCTTTTCTGTGGAGCATCCATGCTCTCCAGCACGCAGAAACTCGAATACAGTACCCAGAAAGGTAGCGACGCCAACAGCTGCATGCCCATGTGTTCGAAAAAGAAGCTCAGACAGTCACTCATCGCTATACGGGCTGAGTTGCATTTATCAGCTGATCCCAATGCTTTCTGAAGCTAAGCGCTAGCTGTTTGCCGGGTTTCTGGCCAGCATCGCTCCTACAAATCGAGAGAATCCTCCACAGCTTGCAGTCTTTGTCAACAACAAAATGGTGCGTTCGAATCTGCATTTTATACGCTTAGCTGACGTCAGCGGAAATGACATGCAATAAATTAGATAAACCATGGCAACGCGGGCTATATGCCAGATATTGGCACAGCTATGACGAAAAACCCTTGTTGCCATGGTTTATCTAACACATATGTAGTAGGTTGTAAGTCCTATATTTTCTGTAGGTATTTCAATACCAGTATCTCATTCTCTTATACATAACCACCTAGGTTATTGTTTCAGTCAGCTTTTCCACAGGCAGCACTATAGGTAACTGATTAGGAATATTACCATATCTTTTACTTTTAGTTATGTTTCTGAGTATCACTGCAATATTTCAGCATGCACACGCAGAATGGCTTACAAAATGGCTAACAACTTAGTTACAATATAAATTCACAATCGATGGTTCTAACACCACACTACATATATTATTACTTAAATTGGCTACTCAAAATCTTAAGGGTAATTAATATAATATTATGCAATGTGTACAACATACCTAGTGCCTTGCTGTCCTTGACATTGGTAACAGTCCATCCTGTGACACTTCCAGCAACAGCTTTGGAGAGGTCAAGAGCTGCAGCAAGACAAAAAATGCTTTTGTAGGTAGCAACTAAAATACCTTAGCACATGACGCATCATTCAGTACAAAATCTTCGAAAGAGGTTAAAGTGGATCCTAATTGTTTATTTTGGAATACACTGGACCCGGTACCAAACAAGTATATGTACTATAGCTACATGAAGATGCAAAAATACGTACCTGAAGGGAAATTTCGTATATAAAAGCTACTCATGCACTAAAATGAGAAATTATAGCCTGGGCAAGGCATACAGTGCTCCAGACAAAGAGAGTAAAAAAGTGATTTTCATATTTTTGTTTATATCTCACATTATGCTTTTGATAAACCCAATTCAATGTCACATTATTAGTAACCAACTTACTACTGTTGTAACACAGTACGTTTTTAAGCATACACTGAAGCATGAAGAAGCTATGCTGATGTAATGGGTGTGGCTAAAGCATAACTGCGAGAAGTCACTCATAATGAATGACGAAGCTACAGAGATATTAAATTTTACTTTTAGATCGGTATGCATGGGATTAGCCTCACTTAACTATTTTGTAGGGGTCTGGGGATGAGACTAATAGCAACAGTCATAGATGATATAAAGTGTCCCTCCTCTCCCTTTAGTACAGTTAGTCTCATATAATACTGTGCTAATGGCCCGGGAAAAGGAGGGTGGAGTGGGGGTGGATACCACGCCCTCCCCCCGGCCCCCCCCCCCCCCCACATATGAAACCCTGTTGTGGATCCGGCAGCTTAAACCCCGGATACTGTCCATCCACACTCTTGAAATACTGATTTTGTGCACGATTCCAAATTCGCGAAATTTGCGAAATTAAAGATCAGCAAATTTAAGCACTATATTATACTGTCGGGAGTTCTAGAAAAAATCTCAAGTTACATTTCTGAGTCCAATTTGAGAAAAAGAAAAGTTCTGCTTCTGAACGTTGAGGGTGGATGTGTCCATCTTGGCCACTGCACATTACTAGTAAACTATTTCGTCCATAATATGCTTTTGTTAACTTAACAGCTACAGGGGCGTAGCAAGCTGTAATGGAGTGGTCCGGTTAGGGAGGCTGTCAAGCAGCCAATCATAAATCTCCATGCACAGTGTGGGAAAAAATAAGCCTAATTCACTCTCATAGCATCTCGTGTATGGTACACTACCTACTTCTGTCCAAAGGAGACTGTAAGGTCACTGGCTGGTTATCAGAGAAAACAAGCCAGTGATCACGAAACCACGCATACACTACCTGGAACCAAACACTGTTTGCGCTCGATTGCACAATAATAACAGTAGCATCACTGAGCGCCTTAGCGCGAGGCAACTAATCGTGCAGTGTGGGTTGAAATCTCAGCTAGCGGACATATATATCATAGTACTGCGCAATCCTAGCCTATACAGGAATGTGCTTGTTTATCATCGTTCATGATTCAATCAGCCAATTATGACATGGCCTAAGCATACAAAGTTTTTGAGATCACATTACAAAAGCTGTTTCAAGACTAGAGACTATCCATTCTCAATACAGTATGGCCTTTTCTCATATACATATGTCCAACACTATCTCGTACATTAATGACAGTAACAAAATTAATGTTCTCTAAAGTATATACTAAACAACCCTTAATCTTAACCTCCTGCATACAAAATAGGTTTGACGCTTGCATAGAGAAATTCTTTACAAGCACTATTGTCGGTATAATTTTGATATGGAGCATATAATAATATGCTCCTGAAAACAATATTTGATGTACTAGCAGTTTGTTTAACACACAACTAATGATAGTCTTCTCTAAAATTTAGAGGGGGAGAAGCTTAGGTTGGGGGATTTCCCCCCATATGAAACCCTGTTGTGGATCCAGCAGCTTAGACTCAGGATATTGTCCATCAACACTCTTGAAGTATCGAAAAAGAACCATTTTGCCGTCGGTGTTTTCCAGTCTAAAGCATCAAAATGTTTGTTGAAATAATATTGCAAACAATTCCAAATTCACGAAATTCGCAAAATTAAAGGTCCGCGAAATTTACGTTAAATATGCGATGTAGGAATTTCAAGAAAAAAATCACAAGTCACATTTCTGAGTCTGGTTTGAGAAACAAAAACGTTCTGCTTCTCACCGCAACATTGAGGCTGGAAGTGTCCATCTAGCTGCTGTACATTCCTAGTAAACTATTTTGTCCATAATATGCTTTCGTTAACTTAACAGCTACAGGGCCATAGCAAGCTGTAATGGAGTGGTCCGGCCAGAGAGGCTGCCAAGCAGACAATCATACATCCGTGGGAAAAATATTAAGCCAAATTTCTACTGATCGGGAAGCACTCTCATAGCATCTCGTGTATGGTACACCACCTTCTTCTGTCCAAAGGAGAATCTTGTAAATTTAAAGTTCACTGGCTGGTGAGACTGTCTTGACAGTAACTGGTGCACATGTACAAAGTTCAAAATTTCAACACAAAGTGTTTGTATATGTGCCAGGCATACAAAAAAAAAAATGAGAAAGTGGTCAAGCCAAAACCGGATGTTCAGCAATAAATAGGGAAGCCTTATAGGTGCCCACACTTGACATGTATTATTAAAAGTCACATGATAAAATCAGGTGCCATACATTTGATGAAAAATAACCTCAAATTTGGTGAACCATTAGATCATTCATGTGACTGTGTAGCCTCGTCCCCAGGCTCCCCTCCCACGCGTGGGAGGGGAGCCTGGGGACGAGGCTAGTGACTGTGTACATATGGCTGTGAAACTTCCACATTCCAGTCTTAATTAATTTACACAAGTGGGTATTAGGCAGAGGTCATATAGCCTTGCACGTGGTCCCAGGCCTCCCGTCCTCCCAAAAAAGTGGAGGAACCATCTGTACATACATACAGTGGTACAAATCAATAGTCCTATGTACTATTTCAAATAGAGTTTACCAATAATGTTTAAATGACACAACGGTAGACGACTGTTAGGACAGTGATAGTGGCTAAGACAGTGAGAGTACGAGGACAGAGCACATTACACTTGCACCGGCTACCTGGACATGATAACTTGTACCAGGTCTTCTACCTCATTATACTCTCCAACATGGAAGGCGAAAACTGGTTGGAGATGGAGTGGGAATTACATGGCTAATATTTAATTACGCGTAGCCTTCACTCCTGTTCACTTTGCTATTCAATTTACACATACAAAATGAGAAAGACTAGGTATTCACTTCTGCTTCTGTGTCTCTCCTAACAAGGACATCTCTTCGAGTTACACATGCAAAATGAGCCAACACCTGTACTGTATATTGTCTAGAACTTCTGTATAAATATTCATGAGTCTCATCAAAATAATTAAAAGTAAACTTGCAAAGTACAGTGGATGTCTTCCCTTGTTGTCAAGACAATACTGCGAGGCTACCGTATCCATAGGAGCCGTGTTGGAGAATCATTCATGAGAGTGGCAATGACAGTCTACCATGATGAAGACCTGGGAGTCATCATGGGACTCTTACCACAGAAACTCGGAAGCGCCTCTCTTCTAGCAGTGAATGTGAAGTGCTTGATACTCAATTAAGAATCTGGCATTTCAGGTTTATCAGTGACTAACGGAATCGAAGGTTCGAAGTACCGATAAATTTCTAAGCATCTACGTACTTTGCGAAAAACCATCACTGAAGGCCTTAAAGCCTGCTGCCTTCATTTACAACGTCGTGACACGGAAATATTAACGGATTCATAAGCAAACGTGATGTAATCATACTGTGGACACAATATGGTAAAATCCTAAATTCCCAGAATTCTGAAAAATTAAGTGCATGAGCAAACAGGCCACTTTTTCGGAGGGTGTGGCCTGGGTATGAGGCTAAGTAACATAATGATATAACTTGGCACACGTGATAAATGCGGATGGACAAACAAGCAAACATACAAAGAGATGCAGGAAATGTTAATACCAGCCGAGTGTGTGCTTTGCGTATGCCCTGCTGGTAAAAATTTGGCCTCTTTTAAGCTTCACACATAGTTACAGTTTGAAGGCTCTAATCTTAGCTAGCATTTATAAATATTACTTCCGCGTTTGCTACCTTAGGGCATGCCATAGGCCATACCAACTGACACCTGGTGGGAATGGGACAAAAGCTGAAACATGGATATACACAGACAGTGATATGAAATAAACAGCCCTAAATATTCACATGCCACCAGGAATACTACAAATGACAGCTAGAAAGGAGGGCACCTGGGTTTAACAATTTTCTATCATTTTCAAGGGACATCCCCATGAGGGTGAGAGACCCCACCACCATGGCTTCTCCAAAGGAAACTGTTGCACAACACATATATATTATGGCCACTAAATGTGGTGGGGAATTTTGGTGGATTGGGCGAGTGATGAATGCATTGTCAAATTAAACTCTGCCAATATATTTACATAACGTCATTGTAATCTAGGCTGGGTGGGGTTTGAAAATGGTGAACAAAGTAGTCTGGTGAAGCTGCGTGAAGACTGAGACAGAGATCTGGACTAGTTATCACATAGTTTTAATAAGGAAAGCATGCTACAGCTCCCAGTTCAGTAGTGTTTGTGTAGACACTGTGTAAGTAGAGATATGACGCTGGAGACAGACGGCATGATCAAGCAATGCAAATGTGAGTCTCAAGTAGTACAGCCTGGCTCTCCACTCTCCCGTAGCAGCCATGGCTAATCCTTAGACGTGTACATTGTATTCAAATACAGCATTCTACAGTTAGCTGCACTGCAGTGCAATACCGACACTCAGTAATCTTATACGTAGTAGCTAAATTGGACACGCTATGTCCTGTGAGATGTCACTACACACGAAACCAAATCACCAAATTAAAATCTGCCAATTAATTAATTTCACAAGATCAATCTGCCAAATTAAATTCCCACCCAGTTTTCTGGCCATGGTGTATACAGTCTGAATATGACATCATAAAATTCAATACTGAAACCCTGGGGCTTAATTAACAGACAAGTAAACAGAGCAGACACAGGAAACAGAAAGCAATTATTATACTCCCCAGTATAGAAAGTGAAGGCTGGGTGGACATGGAGTGGGAATTATAATCACGAAACCTGAGGCGGGCTGAGTCATTTAAACCGGATACTTCCCGTAGCACAAGGGGTATAAGTATTTAGTGTCACCATCTCCTAGGAATTGACATCAAATGCATTTTGAGAAATGACATCAGACACTTGTTTCTAGCAATTATCTTAGCAACATGACATCAAACTAGTGGCTTCCCTATTCAAACTGTCCCATTGCTGGCTAGCTAGCTTCTTGTTGGTACTGACGTTTCTGCAGTTAGCTAGCATTGGCGATTACTACTTCCAGTAGCATCCACTGTGGTCGTGGCTATAGTGGCATAATAACGGATGACGTAACTTAGCGCACGCGTGATATTTGCGGACGAACACACACATACACAAACGAACGCAAAAATGTAAAGCAAAGCGCGTGCCCAGCTGGTAGACATGTTTTCTGTGAAAATGGTATCATTTTTGGTGCTGTCCTGGACCAGGACCTGGAGTGCACCAGCACTTTGACATCTTGATCATCTACAAGGTCTGTGTACATAATTTTCTATATAGGCACTGCAATTTTGTCGGGAGAGGGATGCCTTAGGCACTTATTAATAACTTCAAGATTGATGCTTCGTATAGCTGAAGTAACTGCTTATCTAGGACTGAAAAGTTATTCCTTTGATCCGCCAACACAAGGTGACCAACAGCCCTAAATATTGCACACCCCAACAGGAAGACTCTTCTCTCACTTTCAAAGGGACATCCCTATGAGGGTGAGAGGCCCCACCACCCTGGCTTAATTAATTCTGCCAAGGAAGCTACTATATCTGGATATGACATCATACAGTTCAATATTGTAACCCTGGGGCATAATTAAACAGAGCAGACACAGGAAATGGAAAGCAATTATAGTATGCACTGTGGCATACAGCACCCATGGTAGAATGATCTAATTAACGTTTTGGTTCTCATTTCTAACAGGGTATTCACCCACATCAGGGAAGAATAAAACTGGAACTGATATTTCGGCTTGAAATCTCACCTAAGTCAACGATTGTTGTCTCTGCCATGCAAGGTAGGTCCTTGTATGATGGATACTTTCTTGGGTCGAACTTGACAGGGGTCCCACCAAAGAAGAGAGCTGTCACTTGCGTAGAGTGTTTGTGCACTATCCCTCCACTGTGTCGCCACCGAGCACGGAACGAGGGGGGCAGTGTAATCTGTAAGCATGAATGAAAATTACCATTACTAGACGAACACTACAATAGCGCTAAAAGCATATCCTCAAATTAGTACTGGGGGGTTGGGGATGTGGGGAGGGGGTTAAACAGTGTGTTTTGGTTTCCAGGTTATGTGTTTATACGGCACTAAACTCCATCTCCATTTGGTATTACTACACATGAAATAGGGCTATGATCTCTTTTGCAACACATATCCAGCAGTCACCCATGGCTGCTAGTGGAAGAGTGGAGAGACTTGCTGCATTGCTCGACACTCACGCTCAATAATATCTAAGCATGTAGTGCACTTACTTTGCTCTCAGACTGTCTGTGCCAAACGTCAAAGACAGTAAGTATCACTATCTCTCACTTGACGTGTCATTTTTAACCATACCCGGGGGGCGGAGATTGCATTCCCGAGTGCGACTGACTCTTACATATACTTGCAAAAACTTCTTATGTTACATAACACCAACGCTAATAATAATACCAGCTAACACTAGATACTGTGAGAAGCAGCCATCACTGCCAGATTACTTGCCTTATGCTAAGGCACTCGGCAACAGTGTCATGTAGCCTCATGAGAACAAACAGCATTGTGACTTTTCTTTAAATACTTTATACCTACACTAGATGATACTGTAATGTGATATAGTTGGCAGTAGTAGAAGTGCAGTGTGTCTCTACACAAGTCCTAACGGTGGAGTGGGCAGTATCAGGAGGAAGTGGTATTCATACAGCTGCATGCACAAATACAGACGAGGAGGACTTATTTCCATGGGAGATGACATACCTATCACAATATACCTACAAGTAGTTATTTACCTCTTCCCAGCACTGTTCATCAACGTTGAGTGCCCACATATCTCGCAGAGGGCTATTATCATCATTCAGTCCACCAGAAACTGCCAGCTGTGGGTGAGAAGGGCTGCAATCCGGTTCAAAGAGGGAGATAGCCGTGTGGTAGTATCGAGCCACTGGCCAGGGTTGTGATGGTCCTCCTGGAAGGATGGCGGTCCAGTGCTAGAGAGGAGGAGAGGGCACACAGAACACAGTGCTTATACATTTACTCTACACTTACATCAATACGATGTACATGACAATCCCAAGTAATACTACTATGGTATGTGCACACAGAGTAGGTGTGTGGAATAAGATAAACCATTGAGTGTCAGCCCAGGCTGTTACGTACATAAATCAGCAGATTAATAAATTCAGCAACTCTATGCCAATTAAATGCTTCAGACAATTAAATATACTGTGTTAGAGAACTACACTCCCAAGTGGGTGAGCAGAGAAATGGGGGTATAAGTAAATTAATCTACAGGGTTTCATATGGGGGTGGGGGGGGGGGGGGAGGGTTTGCAATCCCCACTTAGGACAAAATTTACAATTTGAAATTTATTACATGTAGCACTAGGTGGACGCATGACACTGTGGGGACAAGTGTGAGCGAACGTCTAAGTATGTGTAAGTGTAGCTGTCAAGAGTTCATAAGACAGACTCTTAGTAGAGGACACAGGTAGTAGCATACAGATGCTACAAAAGCTAGAGTGGGTTCAGACAACTCTTACCCCATGCAAAAGCCAGACAGAGCAGAGAAGAATCAAAGTGCATGTAATAGAGAGATTTCAAAATTACACAAAGCTGACGTCACTGACATTGTGATAGTGAAAATAGCGAAAAAAGAAAAAATAATAGTCTTGATGTCTATCAAGTATTCATCTCATGGGAAGCCTCGCTATCAAAATCCTGAAACATAGCAAGTTTCCCATTTGAAAGGATTTTGCTATCATGATGATGTGGAGTCAATGTTATAAATACCGTATGACCAGAAAATTTGGTGGGAATTAAATTTGGTGGACTGGTCGTAAATTCAAGTTGTCGGATTTTAATTTGGCGGTTTGGTTTTCGCGAGCAATGACATCACACAGCACGTAAGCCGAACGCCCCACCCAGTTTAGTTACTAACGGAAGTGTCGATTGCACTACAATGGAGGCTGAGCTGTCTGTAGAAAGCTGTGTTTGAGGACATCATGTCTAAAAACGTACACGGACACCGAGTGTGGATGAAGAATTCTCATGTAAGCGTAAAGTGGTCACCATAAGGATCCATGTATCGTACGCAGTAGCTACGCAGTACATGTAGCAATAATGTGTAGGGATACCGTCATCGCTAGAAAGATTTTCGCTGCCTGCTCAATGTTTATGTGTAGAAACGGCTCAATTCGTAGGGTATGTCAGGCGCTCTTTTGCTGAAAACTACTTGTACAATGCCATAATTCTTCTGCTTTCGCTCGAACTTGTGGAAACCCCACCCACCGAACATTACGATGACATCATGCAAAAATATTGGCGGAATTTAACTTGGCGGATCGCTCACGAATCCGCCAATCCGCCAAATTAAATTCCCCGCCAAATTCTCTGACCATACGGTAATTAGGAAACCCCTGAATACTAATGGCGAAAAAATCTTCTTGACTTCTATTAGGTACTGTAACAAAAACAGCAAGTTTTTGTGCTATTTTTTTGTTATGCCACTTATGAACTTCCTAAACTGTTTACATTTCCTGTTTGGCAAACGTTTTGCATGACAGACTGATGGGCAAACCATTACTCCTCACTTGGGCATGTGTGAGGGATACCAGCTATTGCTCATTTGGACTTCGGGGGGCATACAAACAAGAAGGGAAGTTTAATATTATCATGAGCTAAACAAAATCTCCAACGTGAACTCATGATCTATTTTGGTCACATGTTCATGTAATATTGAATTTACAAACGATATGCAGTATGTGATGGATTGGACGGACGGGCTAACAAAACTTACTATTGAACACACTAATGAGGGGTTCAGACATGTTAGCCCAATTAGTAAATAATTTCCAGTCTTCTAGTTTGCCCTCAGAAGCATTCTCAGAGTATGTGAATCACACATTTCCTGGGAGGGCATACCTCCAGACCACCTCAGGTGGTGCGGCTCCTCATGTCCTTTCCCCACCAAAAACTCCTATATGAACTCATGATCTATTTTAGTCATATGCTCATAGGGTATGCATGTTTTTCACTTTGTTTTGTGGGGAAATTCCAGCAATTTCTAGCTGAAGTGGTCCACATAACCATTTGTTTGACGTACGTTACTATGGCTACCAGCACCCTACACTAGACAATAATGAACATACATGCACCACAGTGATAGTTGTACGTCCCAGACAGGTCAATCAAGATTTCGAAGACCGATAACATGATACTCAAAGGGTAGAGGTCATGATGGGTGTGGTAACGGAGTACTAGAGTGACAACCAACAAAATAGTTGTACGACTGGCTCATGCTGTTCCACCTGGGTCATGCAAATACTACCTGGATGTCCCAGACAGGACAGCACAACATGAGCTACTATGTACAATGGGAATGTAATTTAAACTTGAGCTATATAGTATTATATTACGTATATGCATGGTACCAGTCCATGGCAAGGGCAGCGGATTATTCACAATAATAAATCATGAGAGTAAAGTTTGTTTTGACAATAGCCACGTGTAGCCTTATTCCCAGGCCTCCCTTCTCCTTGTGTGTTATGACTTATACTTCTCACTCACTCACATTGCATAACTCATAATTAGGAGTGGGCAAGGCCTGGGAATGAGGTTACATTGCACACAGACTATACAGGCAGTACTACCAAGTTCAAGTAATCGTACCCACTGCCATACACGCCCTACCTTGATGCCTACATGTAAACTACTTCAAAATCAAAGAGTAACTTCTCAACCGATTCAGGTATGCATAATACAATATCCATAGTACCCACAAAGCCTTCACATGAAAAGGGCCGTAATTCTAAAAAAGAGCTGGGTATGGAGATATCATATCCAAGTCACAAAAAACATTTTAAAAATGAAAAGACATAAAGGGATGGAATCCCCAAAAAGTAACAAAACAAGGTAGGAACGAACGACACCACAGTATACCTTTACGGACTCCCATCCCTATTATTTACACTATATGCCCACATACACAAAGCATGAGATAATGCTAAGACCTCCACAGGAAGCCACACTATGCATTAAAATAAGCTTGACTAAAATTTAATGAAAGGTCAGGTATGAAGGGACTGTGTATTATATTTATAGCACCACTAAATCTTACCTAGGTTGATAGCAAAATCTCTGATGCAGTAATTGTCACTGGAGCAGTATGAGTACATGCTTAGCCACAAGACGCAAACTTTAATAATTAACTCAGCCTTCCGGTTTGGAGCTACATATGCATTGGACATGGTTTACTATCTTCGTACCAGTCTTACAGCCAGTATAGATGGTGATGATGTGTTCCATGGCAGCTTCTTTGAATATACACAGTGATGTTTTAAACCCATTAGGTAATCAGAACATAATGTTGCATGTATTAGTTATTGTATGGTTGCAAGTGCCATATGACAATAATGGCACTGCATGACATCATGGCACGAGGGCTGTTAGGCCTGAGTGACCATGGTGTCAATCAGTGCCAATATTTGCCATACAGTATATGGCACGAGCAACAATACAATAACTAATTTGTACCATGGTGAACAGCTCAAACCTGGCACTTACCACATTTTCAAACGCGGATACTTCAAATGCGCATATACAGATTAATACTATACCTAAGTCATTCTAACCAATCAGATTTCAGCATTACAGGTATATAACGGATCATACCTACCGTGCGAAAAAATATACTCCGATTGCTTACGTAAAGCGGGTACCCGATTCCATTCCAGTCGTAGTAGGGCTGGTGGCTAGGGGAGCCTAGGCAAGACGTATGGTGTTTTTTTGATGTGGAATAGCACGGTAAGCTACTGGTCTCCGCCTGTAACTAGTTTTGTCGCGTGTGTTTGTACTTGTGGCTACGCTGCCAGCCTACCGTTTTTTGCCAAAATGGCGCTAGGGTCGGGCTAGACGGGTAGCTACCATGGCTATTAGCTGTTGTTCATGTTTGTTACAATTGCTGGGAATGTTTCGCCACATGTAGCTACTGTTTTGCGCTGTGAAACCTTTCTAGCTACCCAGTTTATTGCGACATGCTGAACAGCACCTTTCGAACCTTCTGGCAAGCAGTAGCTTGCCCTGCAGTTCTTGATGCTTTGGCAACTCTTGTCAGAATGACTTAGGCTTAGTACAAGATAGATAGATCACTGCGTAGCGGGGTGTATGATCCGTTGTCTACTTTGGGAAAAATTATCTCCCGCAGAAGCCAAGGAAGTACGAGGGCGAGGTACTTCCGAGGCTTCCAAGGGAGATACTTTTTCCCAAGGTAGATAACGGGTCATACACCCCGCTACGCAGTGATCTATCCTATACATATACATGTATCTCCACAATGCTAGGCATGATCTAAATGAAAAGTGGCTGGTTTGTATCGAGGTGTTACTATAGTAGAAATCAAGCCTTTCAGCCAGATCATGTGGAAGATGTGGGGTGATGCTCCTAATCATGGGGTAATTTTTCTCGAAAATGGCGATCCTACCGAGGCACATATCTCTGGAATGGAGAGAGCTGACAATTTCTTGCGTTAATAGTTGTACTGTACCAAGAATCCATGTCTCGCTACTGCTTGTGGAGATATGATAGCTTGAAACCTTGCAAATTTTTTTGACAAACACAGGATATGGTACTGTGTGTAGGCAGTTACGGCATTGCATGACGTCATAGCAGTGCCATATGCAATGTATAAGCACGCCGGCTCCCTTTGATCCACCCACGCACCGTGGTACAACTACAAGTATTGTTACTCACACTACCATATCACACCACGGCACTCATCGTTGACTAGAACACACATTTACTGAACTCATGACAACAATTTTTAAGTGTGTCTAAGCCAAGATCTGGCTTGTGTGATAGCCTCATACTCGGTATCGGAAAAACAGAGATTTATTTTTCTGACGCCAGGTAGAAGTCTAGGCACAGGAGGAGCAAGCTTTCTCAGCTGCACATATCCGTGTACATCTACTAAACCTCAAACCTATAACCAAACCATATAAGGCACTACTACTGGCAGGAGTGCTCAGTGTGTACTTACAGTAGATCTACAAATGTAAGTTGGATTACACACACACGTCAACAATAAAACAGGAACACATGGCACAATGTTAATCAATAGGTGTCCCCAACAATGAAATGTGCACTATATAGGAATAAGGTGTGTTGGTCTGCTGCACATAGATCAATACTGGACTGCACACACACTACCTACCTATGTCTGAAAATGTAGTATGTAGGCGTCTGAAACTCTCATCCTGATCTCACCACTGAACCCCCCGAAGTACACGGCCCTTGTCAGGTCCACCCTGGTGAAGGTGAAATTTACCGATGGTGGAGGGCCTCTGCCAGTGGTAGTGGGAGAGGTCCACAGCTCTATGGGAGGTGTATGCAGGGTGATGGAGAACCATGGCAGTGGTACAGCAATACGTTAGTAATTGCATGCAAGTATACTACTAGCTTGTATTTGTAACTGACTGGCTCTATTATTATGGTATTCATGAGGTCCATGAGCTTGTAAACAATCACACTGCATGTATACTAAACATGTCCACCACCTACTACCGTAGGCATACTTTTTTCACGAGAGACAAATTTTCGCTATATTTGCACTTGATTCCCCGACCACAAAATCTAATACTCACAAATTACAGCATTAGGTATGCACATTATGTAGTGTGTAAACCAGAACCGCAAATTTAAACTTCTGTGAAACATTTGGCTACGTGCATCGGACATCATTTCACGAATATTTAGTTGCACGAACAAATGGGTGGAACTTTTGCTTCCTGTGTGGGTGGGTCAAGGAGAGCCTGGGAACGAGGCTATGCAAACACTAGTATCATTATTAAAGTCACAAGAAAACAACAACCCGAAAAAGCAACCAACACTTTCATGGATTGTCATCTTTACATCTTTTTGATATTTTTCCAACCAGGTCTCATGGTGCTTGTTACTTGGGGTTACAATATGTTAGATTACAGGTGGGATGTCTTTGTGCAAGTACATGTAGGTGTGGATTGTGGTATAGGATGTGGGGCGAGTGAGTCTACAGTGCATTTTGTTGCAAAGGATTAATTAATGTAAGTTATAGTGTGAGGTCAGTGCTGCAATGATTTAGCTATATTCGCTATGAATATGGCTGGTGTGGCATGTAGGGGATTGTGGTGTGGGGTTGAACCCGGGAAGAAAATGAACATTATTCTGTCGCGTACTTTGAGGGCGTTACTGCATTCGCATTCAAAGTGCTCTATCTCTGAACTTCCATTAAGGACGGGGCTCATACGCGCTATGGAGTAGCACCAATATGTGAGGCTTCCATGCAGCATATATGAGCCCCACTCTTTAATACGTTCCTTAGATACAATGCTTTGAACATAGTGATGCAATCGAAATACTCAATCCGTACTTTTCTCTGGAGAAATGTATGGATGGTTGTGGTTGCACAGCTGCAGCTTGTAGCTACCTATATAGAGTATATAGCCTCATACCCAGGCCTCCCCTCGCAGATTTTTTTGGAGCCATGTGTTTTTCCACGGCTGCGAAAAAAGCTGCGAGGGGAGGCATGGATACGAGGCTATATAGAGTACATATGTAATACATTCACTCAAGTCATATGCTAGCTCAGATGATACCTAGCTACACACTATACGATGTACAATTAATTCATACACAACTTAATTGTGGAGTGTTAGTATAGGGACAGTTATAGTTCAAAGGGCACCAGAGACAACTGCAAGGCAACACGGGCAAGGATTGCCTAGTGCACAGCACTGAGAGCGAATATTTTTTTCTTGTACCATCCCTATATATGGAGTAATACATGATAGTACATTGTCCAGCAGAAAGTATACATTTCAATTTTTTTACTCCAGTTACTGCCCACTGGTGGATACCAACTACAGCTGAGGTTGATGTCTTACATTCCAATCCTTCCAAAGTTACTCCCTTACAATTAGGCCATTGTATGAGCCAGAGAGTAGAGGGAGCTCGAAAAATAGCAGGGCCAGCTGGGTTGTGCACTTCCAGGAGGGAGGCTGGGCCTAGCTACAACGAAAACAGTTGCTTTATAGTAAAGCTCGGCAGAATGATGCTGCCTCAACTAGTCTCCACTTTGCCGCTATTCTGAGAGGCTGCCTGAGCTCCAAGGATTCAGGTAGCATAGCTACATGCAAAGTAGGGGTAGTCACACTGGCCTTCTCACTCCAAATTCTGACATTACTTTCCACTACAATAAAGTGGTCCAAGTATAGTAGGAGACTACTGGAATGACATCATAAATTTATCACTATATCACTGATGCTGTCATTCCCACTGTAATACCGTACTCAACGTTGTTAAGTGCATGCACTTGTACTTTCACAGGAAGGAAATAAGCGCCTAATAGTGAGGTGCGCCTAACAACGAGATGCGCTTAGTTACAAACATTAAATTGGAGTGTGCTTTAATTGAAGTACGTACGGTCATTCTCCGAGATCAGCTGGAACAGGAATTTTCTTTTCGATTCGAAAGTATCGTTCGAGGACACTATGTCTATAAAGGTGCACTTAATAAAAAATATTTTGATAAAACAATCAAACCAGCGCCTAACAGTGAATATGCGCTTATAAGCGAAGTGCACGTGAGTACGGTAACTATATCTTTAGTAAAACAACTCCCATATAGCCTGTATATATGTACATGTCCTTGAGAACAGGCCTGTATATCACAATACTGGTGTAGTATGGTATGTATTGTAGACCAAAAGTTTACGAGAAAGTGAAAACTCCTCAGGGAATACACATGCAGTCACTGAGTTAGCTTGGCCACTATAACCCAGGGGCACTGTCTCTTAAATATCCAGACGTCGAGGTAGGAGACAACTGCAATGACATCATGAATTACTACTGATGCCACCATTCCCACTGTAATAGCTCTATATCCCTAAAACCCACACTCCCACAGGGTCTGGTCTGTACACATGTGTTTCAAAAATGGCCTCCATACTACAGTGAGAGTGTAGCATAATTATCTAGACCAAAATTAATGTTAGTGAATGCACTTTAGGAAGTATATGACTGAGTTTGTGCACATAACCCAGGGGGAATGTCTCTTAAATACACTCCTGGTGTACATCAGTGACTCTCAGCCGTTCATGAGAAACAGTTGAGGTAAATGGCCAATGGGCATACCTGGGACCTTGTGATGATCGTACCTGATACTGTGTTGTAGTTGTGTAGTTCGTTTGTCCATCCTCGCCCATCACTGGAGTTGGGGTGCTTAATGAAGGTCGGATGAGGTGTGGTAGTTGGGATACCATAGCCACCGATGATGGAGAAAGTATTCGCGTTGACTGCTATCATCCCACAGCCAGCCTTTGGAATTGGCCCTCGATCAGGATTCTTGGCTGGAAGTTGTAGCCAGGAAAAATCCGTCAGATTAAGTTCATGAAGTGCATTGCTGAAGGATGACCTAGTCCTGCCACCATAAGTATAGAGCCGGTGACTTATGATGGTGGAGGCAAAGTCATAAACACCTGGTGGGTGTGAGCCGCCTGTTGACTGCTGAGTCCACTGGGCAACATCGGGGCTGAAGACTTCAACGTGACATATCTGCGGCAATCGGTGTAGATCTTTGAATGATTGGCAAAGTCCAGGTAACAGAATGAATTTTCCATTACTGCAGTGACCTGCGGCTCCCCATCGAGGCTCCGGCTCATTAAACTTTGTGGCCATTTTAGTAACTCTATTGAGGAAATACATGAATACAAAGAAATAAATGCTAGAAGAAAGGTGAAAAACAAGAATGACATAGTATAATATTTGGGAAATAATTGAGGCCAAGTTCCTTCAAGAGCATTTAAAAGAGATGTGGGAATATGTTCTAAGCACCAAATGCTCATTGCTGATACCAAATACCTATGTGAGGCACAAAGTGAAAATCTTGTATTTCTTCCCTATTACAAATAGCCGGAGCCGGAGTCCAATGATGGTGGATATAGGTATTCAATGACAGAGATGAGTGAAACTGAATCGGAGATCAATAGAACCACTACTATTAGAGGTTAGCCATATCCCAGGCCTTTGTCCAGCTTTTCAGGGGTGAGAGCCTGGGGACAAGGCTAGTTGGAGGCAGCATGTTGCATCTGTAAGAGACCCATTGTAGTTGGTCATAGTGGGTATGGTACATGTAACCTTACCCACGTTAAAAAGTATAGAGAGCAAGTTTACTCTTTTGCAGTGAGTCTGGTACATTGAATAACGTTGGCACTAGATACTAGTAGTTACACCGGCTAGCATGCAACAGTTTGTGGCAAAGAACACTCACAAATGCAACCTTTTGAAGACAGTTGTCCTCCAAAATATTAAATAGCTGCAAAACATGCGGCGGGGGGCTGGTCTACATTAGTTGTCTGGTCTAGCATTGAAGAGCATTAGTTACGATTTGCTGGTCACACCAGCTCCACCCTCATTGCATTTGCTTTGCCAGACAGTTAGTTACTTACCTAAAGAGATGGAATGCTGTTGCCGGTAGCTCAACTGAATAGAACGTAGCTGCTCGCAGGCGGCAGCTGCACGGCCCTACCGGCCGCCTTTGACAAGCCGACTAGTCTGGGAACGCCCCCTATTTATGACTGTCACATGATTTGCATGGAACCGGGATATTAAAATCACAGCATGAATATGTTACATAACACATGTATGGCAGAAATGCATGTCATATTAATCTTGCGTCCTGTAGACTTCTTTTCCAACACTGATGCAATCTGCACAAGAGAGTGAAAGAAACAGTTAGTCTTGTGGCAAGACACAATGAACAATCAAATAGGCTCACTGTAATATTGAAGGAAGGTATGGTGTCCGATTGTGGACAAAATTCAATTTTTTTTGGATAACACATGAATTTTGAAACTTGTCACGTTTTTCGATCAATGTTGTATATTTTACATCACCTTTTCCCGCGATTTTTGTTCGCTGTGTAAAGATAAACCGATTTTCGGAAGTAACGATGTTTCATCGTCGATATTTTTCATGGTGCGCGTAAAGATCAATGTTTTTCAATCGATGTTTTTCAATCGTTCTATGTTTTTAATTCGATGGTTTTTTTCAATTGCGCGTAACCATGAAAATATCGACGATGAAATATCGTTACTTCTGAAAATCGGTTGATCATTACACGGCGCACAGTAAACACGGGAAAAGGTGATGTAAAATATGAAACATCGATTGAAAAACGTGACAAGTTTCAAAATTCATGCGTTATCCAAAAAAATTTGATTTTTGTCCACAAATTGGACACCATAGGAAGGAGGGCTTGACGATACTTAGCATGGATCTTTCTTATTGCCATGTTTTATGTATTTTGCCAAAGGAACCTGCTGACTTGGGACTATACTTTGGCTTTGTGAGCTAACGACTGAATTCACTGTGCCAAAATTGTTAGCTGAATTCCAGCTGAGCTTGAGACATTTGCCAGAGTGGGTTAAATTTGTCCCCTAAACTTAGAGTAGTAGTACTCTATAATCTATGAGAATACTCTTCAAATGTATTTTAGGAGCTGCTGAAATTTGAAGAATTGGCCATATACTCATAGAATACGCATATTTTTTACTCCATTATTGTATAATTTGTGCAATTTCCAGTACTTAATTTTGGGTTAGCCCACCATGGACCATTGGTTCTGAGTCCTTCACTTGGTCTCAATACTTCCTCCAGAACTGCCGCACTACCTCTGCCTACAGTGTGGCTAGCAATGTTGAAAGTGAAGGGTGGTCTCGTGACAAGACTAACTGAAGGGGTGCATGGGGTATGACTAATTCTCCGACTGCAATGTCCTTGATATTCAAGGAATGTGTCACTAACTCATGTGAATCGTACCAGCCTCACTTTGTATTGTATTGTGAGTGTCTTTAGGTTACCTCTCACTCCTTCCTGCTAGCCATACCAAGAAACCGGTCATTTCAGGGTCGTGCATGTTATCTTCTAGGCTATATAGTTTATCTAGCGTAAGCCACCAATTATCAACCAGTACCTATTATCGACCAGAGAGAATATGGAATAATTTCACGTGAATGTGTGGTGGGTGAACGGTCTTTTAACTTCCGGTTAACGCATTGCTGCAGTCAGGAAGCTAAATTAGCATTCTTTTCTGTGCTTATTGGCAGGATGAGGTCATAATATAACAACTGATCCGCGAAGAACCGACATCCATCGGGCGTACCGTTCACCAAAACCAGCCGAACGGTACTATGGCGGTGCGCTCTGAGCCCCAGCAGCAACTACCTGCAGCTCTACCTGTGTTTCTGTGGCCAGTTCTGATCAAGATCCATCCTACCGAGTCAGCAGTAGCCCTGTTGCTAGCTGTAGTTGTAGTCCAAACCGTGTCTATAACACTCTCGATAATACTCGTGCATGCATACAGCTACCGAGTCAGCAGTAGCCCTGTTGCTAGCTGTAGTTGTTGATTTAGTAGTCCAAACCGTGTCTATAATACTCTCGATAATACTTGTGCATGGTAATTGATTTTGAAAGGCATTTCAAAAGCGCTAATCTTCGCGCGCGTGTGTACGATAACCCGTTTAAAAGGGGTTATTCTTATTCAGAATTGATCGCTCTCTCGTCTGGTGCAAGAACCAAGTTCCTAGGTGGTTCCTGGACTGAGATATGAAGGCAGATGAAAATGTGGTCGATAATTGGCGGCTTACGCTATATGGAGTCAATGCCCCAACATCTCAGAAATGATGACGAGATGAAAGTACCATTGTACTGTCAAAATGTTGAATAAAGTTCCATTCCTCTACTATCAATATTCCACATAGATCATGAGTGGGCCTCAACACTATCTACACACATGTATAACCTACGTACCTGTGTACAAACCATGAGGTCAGGACAGGGGTGATTTTGAGGACCCTCAACACCTAATGCTTTACTGTTGCAGTAGCCAGTGACTCTGGAGATTCCTGCAGTTCACACTGGCTCTGGTGTCAATAAAACGCTGGGCTGCCTCGTCTTGTTACTGGAAGAGTGAGGGGAAAAGGGAGGGGGGGGGGATCATTACCTAGTTCGGAAAGAATGTTCCAGATATCACCACATAATACGATGCATGACCAGTTACTGTAAAGCCCAGAGGTTGTGGTCTTTACAGAAACAACACTTCAGGCAGATGATCAAACATGAATACGTATATTACCAAAAGAATTAGTCATCAAAAACAAACAAGAGATACCTACTACTGGTACTCCAGCATGAAGTGCTCCTAGTGAGCAGCTACCACTGATTGACCTACAGGAGTGGCAAATAGTCAACCATCCTCGGAGAGTCCTGGTCTCGTTCCCTGTTGTTCCAAGGCCTTACCCCAACTTTGTCGCTTGCAGTATAAAAAGCAGGGGGAGCTTGGGACGGAGAAAACTTGAGAGTCAGTCCGAACTTGGATAAATATCTATCCACATCGGAGAGATGCTATTAACTGCATGGGATTCCATACTTGTACATTGTATTTCACGTAGGTGGCTTGAGATATGTGAACATATTCAATACATGGAATTGGTCTCCTAGGTTCCCAGGCTCCACTGCCCAGCGTTTTTGCACTTTGGTGGCTGCCAGTGTTTTTCCAAAGTGCAAATATGCTGGCCAGTAGAGCCTGGGAACAAGGCTAGGCACATGTACATCTGATTGCTGAGTAAACAAACAGAGTAATCTGAAGTGGGAAAGTCCCTGGGACTTCCCCACTGTTGACCGTCACAGAGGGAGGGCCTGGTAAGGAGGCTAACTGGTGAATGACTTGTGGCAAGGGGATAGCTATGTACACTTGAGCTGCTTAAATTCAACTCCGAGTCCAGTTACAAATCAGTTGTTTAGAGTTTTGCTCATGCAGCCACACCCCCAGATCATGCTAGAGCCTAGCACTGTTGTCATTATCCAACTTCTCACTACCACATCCAAGTACTGAAGACCTTTAGGGACCAGTACACCAGTTATACACAGCAGACAATGAAATACGTGTAACCATCTGAGTGGTGTCAAAATGGATATAATTTAACTAGGCAAATGTAGGACATTGTGGGGCGAGCCTGAGCGAGTGTCTGTGCATTATATTAGCAAATGAGCATTTCAAAGTGGAAGTAATACAACAGTGATCGGATTGTATGACTAAATAGGGCTCATAGATACTGCAGTAACCACTCTAACAGTAGCCTGGACGCCATTCTTACGAGACAGCCAATTGTGAGAAGTAATACGGGTGCTGTTCTATATATTGTGCATTCATGTTTGAATATTGTAGTCTTGATTTGTGCTGAGACTTTAAGTTACAGAGGGAGAGGAGCCTTGTATCATGCTATGATCACTTCATTCACGTTTTCATGTTCTACTTCTCCATAGCTTTTTTATTTATAAAAAGAACCCACATCACAACATGATTACATAAATGGGAAAGTTTTGAGAGAACTTAGGCAGGAGCCCATAACCTGGGAAGGAGCGTTAAACTTGTGTATGTATGCTTGCACAAAACTCCTTATATGGTAAGTGCTATGTAAGCGCTTAGTACTAGTAGAGTAGTAAACCAGCCATTCCATATGTTTTCTTGTAGGTGCCATTTGACAACAGGTGGAATCACTAGTTTAACGCTCCTTCCCTTTGGGTTATGGGCTCCTGACTTAGGTAATCAAAATTCTGCACATACAACATAAAAATGCACATACAACATAAAAATACATTTATATGCTTCCCACAGTCAACTCCAACAACCGTACAAGCTACCTAGCTAATAACACTTAATAGAGGGAGCTTCTCTGAACTAATCAGAAACCTGTTGTACCACAAATCACTATATGGTCTACTATGGTAGCAGACAAGACTACATCCAGCAGTGTTAAAGTCTAAGCATACATAAAGACAAGGTTGAGGATTGTGCGCAGTTACTAGTAATTCTAGGTTAAATGTACGTGAAGGCTAAATGCTGGTTGGGCTGATCTCTTCTTGCAAAGCTGTTACCGAAAGTGCTGACTCAGCAATTTCGCAATGCTTCTGTAGTTAACCAAAACATTCCAAAACTGGATTACTATCACTGTCTAGCCCTTCTTCGCCATGTAAGCAACATAAAAACTAACTTAGATTAGTGCCTACTGGGCCTGCAAACTTCCAGTAGCTTCCACTGCTGCTCGTGCCACGATAGCAGAATTCGACTCGCTAGTGTGGGGCTCGCTCAGGCTCGCTCCAATTAGTATAGACTGGGATATGTAGATTCTGGTCTGATACCCACTCTGCCATCGGTATGGGACCCTATCCCCTTCTCCTGACACACCCATCAACGGTGAGATCAGCTCTGGTAAGTACTTTCATTCACTGACATAAACAAAGGACAGCAATTAAGACACACAAAGACACACCCTCACACTCCAACTGGCCATGACTTAGATTCTAGCCTCGTTCCCAAACTCTCTGCTCCAGTGTCTACGCTGCTTGCATGACAAAAAAAATAATAGAGCAAGTGACGTAAAAACTGGAGCATAGAGAACGGAAATGAGGCTAACAGATTCTTCCACAGAACTCAAAGTAGACACCTGTTAACCGAATCAGATTAATTACCTTAATTAATACAGCAAATTTCCCAGCACCTCCTACACCGTAAATTAAAAACAGTCTACCCTGTGCAAGGAGTGAAGCATGAGAATGTGCCCAGCAAATGCTTGCGCCAAGAAGGAAAACCTCAACCTGGGAACTTAAAACTGAGGTACTTCATCACAATGTCTTGGAATAGGTTGAAATATGAGAATATAAAGACATCTGAAGTTATAATGGGTGGCTATGGCCACTTTAAAGGCTTTGTACACACAATTCCATGGCTCAATTTATGAAAGAGTGGTAGGTAACGATTATAATTCTGTTTCGCAAGTTCTGATCGCTAACTGGAAGCGCACTAAGAAATTGCTGTGTCAGCATTTCACTGACAATACTGTCTAGCCAAGCTGATCCATTCTACTGCTGCATTTAGCTTAGACTGACGTGTTGCTAACCATAACCTTCAGTTGGATGATTTATATTTAAAAAAACACCCAGCTGGTTTTTAGTTATGAAATATCAGCCTTGTTTTCCATAAAATTAGTACCGTACTCACCATACTTTCCATGCATTTTGTTAGCGAAAAAAGACTGGACTGCTGCCGTTTCGTCTTTAAAACTCTTAAAATGAACTGGGCTGATCTCGTGCCTTGCAAGTTAATTAAGCAAAAATGTGCATCATAGTTTCATCCACATGGGTCTCTTAATGGAGCACACTTGCAGTGAGCTCAACAATAGGTCATAATAGTCCACTGGTTCGTGAACTTTCTGCAGCCAGCCGCAGTAAGTTCACGTGATTCTACGTAGGCTTCGTAGTAGTATTTTCCCCTCCCCCCTCCACACCCCTCCCCGCATGCCTAAGAGTTTGCGAGTACATCGAGCTGGTGAAGCTGGTGAGAAAGCATGTGGCTACTACAGATGGCAAAATTCAAACAATGGCTGCTGGATTATAATCACCACATATGAACTGTACCGCATGTGTGTGCTCAGACAACATGCAGAGAATGCCAGCGTAGAAGGTTTACTAATCAAATTTTTGTTGGTGTTTTTAGTAGTCTCATGACCAGACCAAGGCTCGGCCCCTCGTAGAATGGGGTCTGCGGGTCAATGGGCGGAGTAATGAGCATGTTAATTGAGGATTGTGAAGTGCTGTATAAAAGCCTACTGAGGAAATCAATACCCTCATTCATAGTCCTACATACGTGATTCACTTTAGCGTAGCTGTGGGCCTGGTACTTTTGCTCACGTGTGTGACTCGCAGGGTAGAAGGGTGAATTTTTGTGTGGGCAAATCCAGCTGCAATTCTCAGACAACAAAGGAAGGCAGTGAATTTATACTTCTTGTAGCTACTTATCGGAGCCCATTTGTGCTACAGACCAAGTGCTGAAACAATGTCACTGGAAAAAGGTAGAGAAGTGCAGCTGTCTTTCAAGTAGGCCCTGTCCATTTGCAATTAAGTGAGTTAAATCACGTGATAAAAAGTATCAGGCTCACCAGCGTAAAATACACAGAGAGCCTGGGGACGAGGCTAGGTAATCAATACATTTGGTGGTGCTCTTGACCTGTACTGAACAGTGGTGCAGCAATGTTTCCATCTCAGCAGAAACACAAGGCCAGGTATGAGTGAAGTGCACATGGAGATGCCCCTCTCAAGTGGAGCCTATAGCTACAATACAAACAGTAAGGTCCCTGTCCTAAGAGTTGCTAAAACAAAATTGAGGAAATTAGCATACAACACTAAGTAACCCCCCCACCCCCTCCCATCTGGAAAGCTCCAAGAAAATTCCTACATCAAACACACAAAGGAGTTGGAGGGTGAAGGCTGGGAACGAAGCTACTTCGTGATTTGTAATTCATTATGTACAAGTGTTTTTCCCGGTGCAATACAAATACTGGGGAGTGAAGTTTGGAAATAAGGCTGGGAAGCTCTACCTGCCACTGGAATACTTCATCACACTCACTTGGAATGTGTTAAAATGTGAGGAGGAGGAAACATTACAACACATACGTATACTTACTGTCATTTTCTTGGGAACCGTTTTGTCCCAATTAAAGAGACAACACCAACATGACTACACCATTGGGTTACCCTCGGACCTCACTGACCACAAAGCTGACTACAGACCATGAGTGAAATGACTTGCCACATTCCTGACTACCAAGGCCAGTTCGTGTGCTCTAAATGAAGGCATATCCTTAGTGCATAGCCATCACAGACATGTAACACGTACTGATATGGAACACATTACAGCTGCAGTGAAGATGGGTAGTGACGATGCAGGCTGTGGGTGCTGAATCTCTATAGGATATAGGTCATGACAAATATTCCAGACTAACAAATTCCAAACCCAATACCACAATCAGAGAGCAAGAGTCCTCATTCCAGGCCAGGCTTTAGAATTAATTGACAATAGGGGACCTGTGTCAATTTTAATTGGTGTTTGTTGAAAACACATGTACCTAATAGCACACCTTAATTGGGGGGTCCTGAAGTGCTGAAAAGAATGGGTCTGGGTTGGGTTGCAGTATGTACATCTGCTGGAACCAGAGTACAAAGTAATGCCTGAAGTGAATAGAAAGAGCACTAGAATAATACATACGTACTATTAAGTAATACTAAGACACATCTCAATGCACAGTTACTACTAAGACGCATCTCAATGCACAGTTACTACTAAGACACATCTCAATGCACAGTTACTACTAAGACGCATCTCAATGTACAGAGCTATTGACACTAAACATTTTGTAGATTGTTAGGAAAACAGTAGAGTATCACCGGATACCACATAAAATATCGGACATCAATCGGACACTATGCAAACTGGTAATTTAGTTGCAGTGGAGATTAGCAGTTAACTGTTATTCGCCAATTCAGTAGATTATTGCATATGCACACAGCAATCCTCGCACTGCAGTGTCTGGCTGTGGTCTAGTACAGCAGTTTTGCTGTCCAATGGGACGACCTGTTATTGTCACAAGGCTTAGTTGAACACTAAAAACTGATGGCATGCTCAACAATCAAACATGGTAAGTCGAATGGATTGCCACAGTGCATGATTATTTAGTAATCCTGCCGTAATTTGGCGTTTGCCATACTGTCCATTATATTTGTAGCAGGTTCCAAGTAGTGAGGTTTAGGCAGCTGTTATCATACTTAATGCCTGTAGTACTACAACGATACGAGCTATGCAGTTCATTCTTGGAATGGTAAGACCTCAATGTTTAATGAGACAATAACCCTTTTTATGCACATAGTTCATTTTCCTGCTCGCAAAACAGCGATAATTTTAACTGGTAGAATACTCTACAAGATTGACATTCTAGATGGAGGTAATGTGACTCAGAGATCTTGCTGTGGAAAAGATGTAAATTTCTCTCAGTATTCACCCCCCAAAGAACTAGATGCTATAGCTACTAGCTGGCTGCACAACTACAGAATCGACTTATGACCTCGATGATCAGAAGCCAAATCTTACCAACCGCTAATCCCAGCAGCCAGTACTCTAAAGTAAGTCAGTCCCTCACTTCTGCCCTGGTGCTTCCATTGAAGACCTCTGACTACCACTGACACTCATCAGGGGTGTGTGCTGGGAGGGGTCCAATAGAGCTTCATTACTGTATGTACCATAAAGTTAATATAATGCAATTACATTAATTGGTATTCCTTGGATCCCTCAAGTGAACAACATGGACCCACGACAAACCAATACTCTCCTTTAGTACATCAAGGTGACTCTGTAATGAGAGGCCCATCGACCTCGACTGTATTAAACCTGTAGCCTACATGTATAAAGATTCAGTACATGCTATACAACAATTTTTGTGGATGCATGAAAAATGTGCATGAAGTTTGTCCTCATGCACTGAAAGGAGCCACTGACGAAATGTGCAGTAGCAACATCTGCAAAAACATAACTATTTGCTACATGTACACATCAAAGTGACTGTAGAACTTAAGTAATACGTACATTCATTTTTACTGTAAAATCGCAGAATAACTCCTTGAAGGTACTAGTGTTTAGTAGGGCAGCCTAGATCTCACCCATACTAAAATCTCTTATGCTCTCAGGCTGCTTCTGGTGACTTCTGTGACCAGAACAGAATTTAATAATAGACCATATTTGGTTAAGATGACTTTGGGGGGGCATTTTGCTGCCATGACAACAATAGCTCCTTGCATGTAATATTTATCATGTGAAAAGGTCATCTTTCAAATTTCCCATAAACTGAGGAGTAGATATAACCTTTCAAAAGGTTTCTGGGGGGGTATGCCCCTAGACCCCCTAGTGTTGAGTTTCTCTGTGCTCCCCATTCAAAATGAGATAAAGTAGCCACCCCCCCTGTAAATACCTAGATCAGCGCCTGCATTCCCAGGCTCTTCCTCCGCCAGCTTTTCCTGGAGCTGGAGGGAGAGACTAGGACTGAGGCGAGGGAGAGCAAGCCTCCGTGTGTTTTCCACACCCAGGCCCGTAGCCAGGATTCTCAAAACGGGGGTTATGTTTTTTGCTGCAGGATATTTTTGGCTCTCAGGAAGCGCTCTCGAGAAATAAGCACAGCAGACCAACTTTATCCCTAAAATAGGCTTCCACAAGTACAACAAACTGGATATCATGGTTTCATAATGTGCACATTGCTGTATTAGTATACACGTACCTTGAATCATTAATGAGCATTATACCCGCAAACAATGACCTTGAATTTATCACACAACAACTTCCATAGAACTCTATAGCCCCTTTAATAACAAATCTAAAGTTAATTCTCAAGACACGGAAAGCAATGACATTGACATAGCTACATTGGCAAACACACGCCAGTAAAAATTACGTACCACTTACCTTTTCAACACAGGTACATGGGGTCCGGGACAGTAACTAAATTAACACGTAAGGTAAGGGCGGGGATTTCCGGACAGGATGGGGATTTCAAACTACGATCCTGACTATTTTTAGTGCAGAGGGGCAGTTTCCGAGACTTGAGACTCTCCTGTAATTAAATTTGACTGATTCGCCGTCGGGAATCGCCGAACGCCGCGATCGAGTGCTGAGTGGACCGCTGTAGCTGCACTGAAATACACACCGGCGGACTACTCTTGGATCCGTACCAAGATACTATGGAGCTGCTCGCTCTAATACTGTTGACTCTAGTGCTTGTGTTTGGATGGAGGTGGAAAAGTTGGCTGTGGAGGCTTATTCGTGGTGAGTGTATGGTACTAGCTAGCTAGCTTATATACACAGAGTCGGCTAAGCCGTTTAAGGCCATTACACAGAAGCAAGTTGCACCTTGTAGGTGAGAGAGACACCCCCTGGTATGGGAGTGGCAAAAAGAACAGTATACATGTAGCTATAGACTAAGGTGCAGACGATAAGCTGGTGCCGGGTGAGCTGTTGCGCTTTTCAGGCTGCAGAAATCGACATGCTGACTACTAGTTATAGGCTTCCGAATCTAACTGCTTTCGGGAAAGGATAAAGTAGCCGAAAGTGTTGAAGCCAGCCTGCCATATCGCTCACAAATATGTCGTTTGCTGAGGCGTCTTGAAGGCTCAAACCAGCCGCTTCTCGCTTTAAATAACCACATCTCTGGCTTGCTCTGTTTCTCCCTTCTGCTCAACGTGAAATAACTATCCGTGTACGTACATACTACAGTTCTTTTTGCCGACCAGGGGGCGTGTCTCTCACCTTTAACCGTTCAAAATATGGCCATGCGTACTCAACTTGAAGCCAGCCTGCCATGACGTTCACAAATCTGCTATTGTTTGCTGAGGCATAAGGGTCGTCTTGAAGGCTCAAACTAGCCGCTTCTAGCTTAGCCATGTATAGGGGACGTGTCTCTCACCTACATGTATGATGAGTGACGTGTAGGTGCTAATTTACTAAACAGCTTAGCTGAATCCATGTATAATTTGTGTCTTTCTAGTTTGCCAATTCGGGTGCTAACATGCGGTACCATTCAGAGAACTAGCGTTGCAAAGCTTGTAACACCATGGGTGAAATTGGGACACTGTGAGAAAAAAGCCGAGGTAGGGAGGCTGTTTTGCTAGTGGGGGCTGTTTAGCAGGGCTACGCTGGCTGGCCTTAGGCTAAACCTGTCAACGGGGAGGAGCCAGCCCCAGGGAAGGGGGAGGGGACCCTGCCCAGCCTTCATTAGTACCCCCTGCACTCCCTCAGGATTGTGAGGAATTGGCTCAGGGCCGGGCTCTGACCAGCCCTTAGAGGGCTGACCAACTCTTAGGCCTATAGGCTCTTACCCCAACCCCAAACCCCAGTGGAGAGGGGTCCCTGTCTCACCTCTGGGGCCAGGCACCAAGCTCTCTGCAGGGTTGCCGAGTTTCAGCTGGCCAAGGGGTCTGTGTGGGAGGGGAGAGGGGCCTGTCAGTCTAACCCTAACCCAGCAAGACATGGTCTGTCCCTCTCTGTGCACTCCCTGCACTTAACCTATCACCTACTGTACACCCCACCCCCCTGGGCCCCAGAGAGCCAGTCACATGACCCATGAGCAACCCCCACCCCTGCTGTCAGCTGGCAAGTCTGCTGTCGGAACCCAGGGACTGTTTTGCTAGGGTGGGGGCTGTTTAGCAGGGCTATGCTGGCTGGCCTTAGGCTAAACCTGTCAAGGGGGAGGAGCTGGCCCCAGGGAAGGGGGAGGGGACCCTGCCCAACCTTCATTAGTACCCCCCGCACTCCCTCCAGGCCCAGCTGGGGATGCGGGCTCAATCCTGCACTCAAGCATCCTTCATATAGAACTAGCTATGACATAAATTGTAGGTCACCAACTCTCAATTAATCAAAATTCCACAGCATCATGCTGTACTTAACGCTTAAGTACAGCATCATGCTGTGGAATTTTGATTAATTGAGAGCGCGCGTCAAATGGAATTTCCACGCGATGACATGGTAGGAGTGGAGTGTGGCATTTTCAAACGATGGACTTGGCACAGAAGACAACTGTAAATCTTGGACCTCCAGTCTACCAACGGACACAGGCAGAGCAAGCATCTTCAGAAACAGTAAATTCTATATACAGCACAGAAGTACAGTGCCTTGTGACCAGCCACTAGCAGTGTTGTGTGTATCAGCAGCAGCAGGATGATTTACGCATTTCACAAAGTTCAGTTATAGTCTTTAATTTTTGTATAGCTATTAGACAATCAGTTGTCCACTGCTTATTACCTGGTCCTTCTCAATTACGTTTATGGTCACAAAATACAAAGAGTCTATTGGAGGAAGGTTTGTAGAGAGACACAATCTATGGTAATTTCAAACAGGGACTTATCTGCATGACTCAGGAAGTTAATCCTATGGGGGTTGGAGTGGTGCACTCAAAAGACTCAAGGTCCACCATGCGACTGATGGAATTCCAGTGCAAGCAGAAGTTGTGAGTCCCAGGCAGTGTATACATTCATTACTTCAAATTACACTAAAGGAGCCCTGATGAAATGGTCAGAACCAGAGTGGACTAACCCCAAATCAAGTTCTAGCTGGAAATTGCACAAAAAGAACATGCATAGCTACCGTATGAATGTTTAATAGCTAGACCAACACGATTTTTATAGTTTCAGCAGTTCCGGATCCTGAAACACATTTTAAGACCATTCTAAAGTTTAGAGAGATAGGTTCAATATCTGTGAGTCAGACCACTCAATCTGATTCTGAGCCCTTTTGTTTTGAGCTATAAATGTCTGGCTCTATATCTTTATTTGCAGGCCTCCACCTCTGGGGGGCCCCCACCATTCATACCATTTGTCACATATAATGAAAGGTTTAGAGTAACCAGAACAGGAGCTGTTAGGCAAGGATAGTTAATTACTAGGTGAGTTTATTTTTAGAATTGTCAGAATGTATAGCCCAAACATAGCATGCTTATTAGAAAGTGCACATAGCGTGCTTTGCTGTATTTCTTGTATGAAAATATAGGCTTTTTGTTACGTCTCAATGCATCACTTGGTGTAACGAGCTTGGTCCTTTGGACCTTATTCAGAAATTTGGCTGTCACTTCCTTCATTAGAAGCATGTTTTCAGCCGATTGTAAGCGAATGAATGATGCAAGTTGTGGCATTGACATTGCTGCCATAATTTGTGAGCTGAGGGGAGAGAGAGCAAACAACATCACATGCAAAAAGTCAGGAGAGTCTGACATACTAAGTACACTAATGCGTTTATGCTAATGAGCTAAGCTGGCTTCCCCTTAGGCATGTAGACAGTAATAATCTGTATTCAATGTAAACTGGTTTACTATCCACAACCTGAAATGTACGTACCCTTCCACAGTCCAGCATCAGTCAGTTCCCTTCCTCCCAAGAACAACCCCAGCACGGACACCAGGAGATCAACGGCATTATGTACCAAGTTGCAGGGAAGGTAGAGACAAACTTCCTCAAACCACTATGCTCCAGAGGAAAAAAATGATAATAGGATAGTTTCTGATGACCACCCTAAACTCATATCAATCTCCACTGCAGGCCTGGCTACGTGGTGTGCTGTACTATGGTATGAACAGTTAAGACTGGTTCACCTCTCCTTTAAAATTCTTGAGAAAGTATGGCTACAATACATTCCTCTCTACTTGGCAATACACAGCACATAAGCAAAACACATAAGCACAAACATAAAACACATAAAAGCATAAAACACAAAAGCATGTATGCATATATAGAACACAAGGAGTGACTGTACTTCAGATAATGATTTTTGGGAGTCAAGACAGTGTATATGCAAAAACAGCCATGCATGGTACACAGTGGTAAGTGATAATTGGTAGATCAGTTGAGATCATCAGCATTGTTGTACACAGTGGTAAGTGATAATTGGTAGATCAGATCATAGCATCAGCTTCATCAAAATCAACATTGTGAAAATTCGAAATTATTCGAACCAGGCACTCTGGGTAATTCATGTTTCATGCTTTGCACAGAACATCTTCATTAGGAAGTTAGTGATTATGTCAATTTGCCCTTGGGTGAACATGTGGGTATCAATGTAATGAAGAGAGGCTCTCTTCTTGCCCCCTTTGACATAGTCCTCATGTCTCCATGAAAACTCTTTCCTCAGAAAGATCCTCTCAAGGAGGTCTTTCTTTTGAATTAACCACTTCCTGATGTCTTCATCTTTGATGGTCTTGATGAGTTCTTTCTTTGTCTCCCCCTCTTGGCTGGAGGAATCCTCTCCACTTGAAATGGGGATGACTTCATCTGCTGTAAAAGTTTTAAATTGGACACATGTGGACAGTCAAACCTTTTCACACAGCCATGCAGAATGTGCTCCAAAATGTAAATCTGCATGGCTTCATGTGCAACACACCCCTTGGAGCCCCTAACTAACTAGCATTGCACTAACTAGCATTAAGATGACTGATTCACTGGGCCATCACAAGACATATAGTGCACCAGCTAATATAACAGCAGTATACCTACACATGCATTCATTGTGATGCTGCCAAAAGGCAAATTCTGTGATAATAAACATCCTAACTAGTGAGTCCTCTTCATGAAATGGGTGCAGAGGCATGCTTAATCATCATCATCATCACCCCCATCACCTTCCTCAGCACAGTCACCCCCCCCCCCCCCCCCCCCCCCCACAAGTTCTGCTGTCCAGGCACCAACATGTATCAAATTTACCAAACTACCATGAGATAAGGGTGAAGGGGTCTGGGATGTGAATGAACTGGTTTAGCATGATGTCAAATCTTCAATTACCTGTATTACACTCACACTCAACAGGGTGCAGTGTTTCCTCATGGTCAGCACTTTTGCAGACATGCTTAGAAAACTATGGGGTGCCATATGTAACAAAATTATCGATTTTCCCTGCTTAAATAAATCATTAATGATTTACTATATCATTAATGATATAGCTAAATCAGGAATGGTATAGCTAAATCAGTAATGGTTTAGCTAAATCAGTATATCAGTAATGAATCAGTAATGGTTTAGCTAAATCAGTAATGGTATAGCTAAATCAGTAATGCTTTAGCTAAATCAGTAGTGGTATGTTATATCAGTATATAATGGTTTAGCTAAATCAGTAGTGGTATGTTATATCAGTAATGGTTTAGCTAAATCAGTAATGGTTTAGCTAAATCAGTAATGGTATGTTATATCAGTAATGGTTTAGCTAAATCAGTAATGGTTTAGCTAAATCAGTAATGCTTTAGCCAAATCAGTAGTGGTATGTTATATCAGTAATGGTTTAGCTAAATCAGTAATGGTGTAGCTAAATCACTAATGCTTTAGCCAAATCAGTAGTGGTATGTTATATCAGTAATGGTTTAGCTAAATCAGTAATGGTTTAGCTAAATCAGTAATGGTGTAGCTAAATCACTAATGCTTTAGCCAAATCAGTAGTGGTATGTTATATCAGTAATGGTTTAGCTAAATCAGTAATGGCATAGCTAAATCAGTAATGGTTTAGCTAAATCAGTAATGGTTTAGCTAAATCAGTAATGCTTTAGCTAAATCAGTAGTGGTATGTTATATTAGTAATGGTTTAGCTAAATCAGGTTTCAGCAATGGGAATTGGTAATGCCTCAAAGTTCAAAGTTCAGCTGATGTTGGCATGCGCGCATGCGCGTGGTACATGCACGTGTTTGCGTGGCTCTACTTGTCAGTTACAGCATAGATAATAGACAGCTACTCAGGACCATGACATCTGGCCACAGGTTGGATGTAGCTGCCATTAGCAGCACTGTTGCTGGGGCAGTAACTCAGGCTTTACGCATGGGGAGCCCGGGAGTAATAAGTGCAGCTTTCTCAGAATGTCACACTAAGAACAGTTATACCGTCTTTGCAACAATTATCATAATATGATCATGATAGTCTTTATTGGCAGGGTGTTTTTATGCATGTTATAGCACACTCCATCACCGGTACTAGCTGTGCATGTTCCGGTATGCGAGATCTCCCGGGCTCCCATTGCTGCTGCATGCGTAGATCCTGGGTTACTTCCCCAGCAACTGTGCCATAAATGGCAGCTCCATGCATCCAACCGGTGCATGGCCAGCTGCAGATTCCATGGTCGTGAGCTTCTGTAGCAGCTGTAACTGAGAAGTAGAACTACGCGCATGCATGCGTGCATGCCAACATCAGCTAAACTTTGAACTCTGAAGCATTACTGATTTCCTTTGCTGAAACCATTGCTGATTTAGCTACACCATTGTTAATATAATACTGATTTATCTAAACCATTACTGATTTAACTAAAGCATGGCTGGTTTAGCATACCATTACTGATTTATCTAAACCATTACAGATTTAGCTAAACCATTACTGATTTAGCTAAACCATTACAGATTTAGCTAAACCATTACTGATTTAGCTAAAGCATTACTGGTTTAGCTAAACCGTTACTGATTTAGCAATAGCATTACTGATATAACATACCACTTCTGATTTAGCTATACCATTACTGGTTTAGCTAAACTATTACTGTTTTAACTAAACCATTACTGATATAACATACGACTACTACTGATGGCATTACACCATTACTGATTTAGCTAAACCATTACTGATATAACATACCACTACTGAATTAGCTAAACCATTACTGATTTAGCTAAACCATTACTGATATAACATACCACTACTGATTTAGCTAAACCATTACTGATTTAGCTATACCATACCTGATTTAGCTATATCATTAATGATATAGTAAATCATGAATGATTTACTTAAGCAGGGAAAATCGATAATTTTGTTACATATGGCACCCCATAGCAATTAGAACTTGGTGGTGTATAATTCAAATACGATGATTGTGAATGTACTGGAAACACATTATTAGCAGAATAATTACCTTTAACCTGTGGTAACAGAGGTAACTTGGTAACGGGTAACTGTGGTAACAGTGGTAACAGTGGTAACAGGTTAGCACCATAGTACAGTCATCTAGCAGTCAATCAGGCATGACACACCTCTGGTGTTTTTACGTTGCAGGAGCTGGAGGTAGACGTCATGTGAGTGCATTGAGTGCACGAATATGTACTGAGTGCACCAATCTTGTCTCAGAACACTGGCAGCTATTGTAGTGCACTACTCTCGTCTCAGTGCACTAGCAGTCAGTTAAGTGCACTGATTCTGTATCAGTGTCAGTGCACTGTCATCTGAGTGCATCAATCTTGTCTCAGTGCACTAGTGAGTGGGTAAGTGCACCAATCATATGTCAGTTGATCTTGTACTTAGAAACAAGAGCAGTGCACTGATATTACTAGTGCACTAGCTGTCATCTGAGTGACTTTCCATTCTACTGCCCATTCTACTCTCCACTCTATTTCGTTCTATTCCATTCTTATCCATTCTACTATCCATTCTACTCCATTCTACTGCTAATTCTATTCCCATTCTATATCCAAATCACTGGGGAACTCGTTCACACAGACAGCTGCACGTGAGGCCCCAGTGCCCAAGAATAAAATATTCTTGTTTTATCTCCGATTATTCCCGCATTATTCTCGTACAGAGAAGTCCCTATTATTCCCAAAATTATGCCGGCATATTAGGCTCAGGCCTAGATAGTACTGGTGAAGATTATGTATATACTGTATGCTTACTAAAGAGTGACATGCTTGAACACTACAGGTAACTTTCATTAATGCTAATTACACAAATGAGGAACGCCATCATCAATTTCACAAGGTTCATCAAGTCATTGGCCTTGGTCAAATCTAGTTCCTTCAGATAGCACATGTTCAAGCTCCCCCCATACAGTAGCAATATCTTGGGTCTCACACGATTGCTATATACTTCGAGCCCTAGCATGACTTGCTGAGAGCCCCTCCACAGCCCAAGCATCTGCTCATTGTTCTGTGACTCAATGGCAGAGTCCTCACTCTCTTCGACCTCAGAGACATTGACATTGATGATATTAACTCCGTCATACGCAACGTGGTCTGCATACCTCTCATTCAGTTTTATGATTCTCAGTTCACCTGCTGCAGGACCGGTTGATTTCAACACCCTCTTTGGGAGAGACCATTTTACGTACATAGCCCCAGGCTGTACTGCCCCAGTTGATGTACTATAAAGGTACAAGAATTGACTTGATGTAGTCACATCATGACGACTGCATAGATCGGCGTACTCCCAAGCAGCTTCCAGAAATTGTTTTCCCACACAATTGCATAGGCCAATAATCATAGCCCTAGTATAGGTATTGAAGAATTTTTTGAAGAGAACTTTCACCACTGGCAACTCTGTATCACTAAATGCTGGGAGGATCGCAGGATCAGGTATCTTCTCATCATCGGAGTCTGACTTTGCTTCACGTGCAGCCCTGGCATAGCAGGCTATTACATGATCTGTATCTGTATTTATTCGTGGGAAGGCTAAGACCTGCTCATATAGGAACTTGGCCTTCAAAAACAGTTTTTCTTCGACTGGTCTACATGGAACGTTCACCATGAAATCGTTGGACTTAATTGTGAAAGTGCTGTTGCATAGCTTGAGGTCATAATCACATTCCTGATATTGTCGATAATTATACTGTGTCTCCCCAATGGTCACAGATTCAAGGGTATTCCATGCCCCCTCCATCGAAGCAAATAATGTGTTACAACATTCTTCCTTCGTTCTCTTGGGCCACAAGGTCTCGCTATAGTTTCTGGTCCTCTTCCTGCCAACCTGTGGAAAGGAGCTAGATGTTGAGGTAGGCTGGCTGAAGCTTTCAACATCATCCATAGCTAGATTCTCTTCTTCTCTTAGCTTGTGAAAAGATGACAACTAATACAGCTAGGCGAGTTTAAACTTGTTCAGTTTGCACGTGCGAAGAGGGACGTCACTGTTCGATGGAATGCGGAAGCGGAAACCAGTTAATGTTATTTCCACGGTAACACTGGTAACATTGGTAACGCTGGTCTTTTATTCGGTAGTCATGTAGTTCAGTGCACTCCCATGATCCCAGTAAAAAAACGTCTAGCTTTTGCATAGCTACCCTATACTAACAAAACAAAATAACATGACTAAATTCAAGAGCACACATAACAAAACTTCCCAACCCCGAGAGGTTATGCACTACACATGGATCAAACCACGTTCAGTTTTCCACTTGCCAATCTCTGCCACTAGGCCACTGGAATCTTATCTTTTAAAACAGATATGTGATTAGTAGTATGAGCACCTGACTAGTATTCAGGTCTTGGGTTTCATTCCCAGCCCCAGTAGCCTCTTTCCCAGGCCTCCACCCAGCTTTTCCACTTGCAATACGAAAAGCGCCCCCACTCTTCCTCTCGCTCGCTTTGCTCACTCGCACATGCAGAGCGGGGAGGCGTGGGAGTGAGGCTAGGATTCCAGATTTTTTCTAGAAATTCTCTCTTTGTCAATGATAAAATTCTGAATAATTGGCTTATGGCCTTTGTCATTACATAACTATTGCTACACTACACTCTTTACATAGCTTCTTGTTACTGCCTCTTTCCTGGTTGTTTGATGATGGAGGGAAAGGATTTTTGTAATCCATGTCAAAAGAGAGCAGCTGGAACAGGTAAACATTTCCTTCCACTTACAGTATGGCTAGAGGCACTACAATATAATTTGACACTAGAACTAATTAAAGCCACACACAATCTTAAAATTCAGATGCTAGAGGCCTAGGCAGATTATTCCTGTTGCACCACCTATTATTCTTTTCCTTTGGTTCCCGTGGAACTTCCCATTATTCTCATAATTTAGTACCTATATTCTCAATTATTTATTATTTACATTTTAAATACCCCCATGTCATGTTGTCATACAAACAGAACAAGCTAGTAAGCTGAAGCAGTGACCTACCTATCTTCTACAAGATCAGCAGGTCACTATTACAACTTTTATCTTCCTTACAGAGCTCATTTCTAGCTACAAGCTAAGCCTATTGTAGTAGTCTTCGTACATAATACATACATGGCCTGGGAATGAGGGTAGCTGAGAAATAATCACCACTTGCAAAAGACAGTATGCATACTAACATTGGTTTGGTTACATACAAAGGCCATCCTCTACAGTGGGTCTTGAGCTGCATCTGTGTACTTTGAAATGTGGCAAGTGAAGTAAAGGCTTCTGTGTGTTCGAGGGAAGCCTTTTTCTTACTTCTCTCTTCATGGCCCTTCAATCACAATCAGGGTTTCATACAGGGGGAGGGGGGGGGGGGGGAAGGGGGGAAATCCCCCCTAACCTAAGTTCTACCCTCCCCCCCCCCTAAATTTTAGACAAGACTATAATTAGTTTTGTGTTAAAACAACTGTAAATATTGCAAATATTTGTTAATACAGGTATTAATTACAACTCAATACGCCTATTTTTCTCTTTAAATACGTCCAAAATCTCATCAAAAGGTTCACTACTCAGTTCCGGTCCTTCCATAGCTATCTTCATTAAACGAGATAGGTTACAATCACACAGGTGATTCCTTGGCCTTAAAATGACTGAGGCCCTGAAACTTCTGCTGACACAGTAAAAGTACTACCTGGCCAGATAATTAGCTGTGCCAATTGAATTAGAAGTATTAGGTGACAACTAAGTGAAATTTCTACTCAGTCAGCACACGTTTTTCTGGAGTATAAATTTGATTCAAAAAGAGTATGTAAAAATCGGAAATTTTCTGGGGGGGGGGGGGCATGCCCCCAGACCCCCCTAGCATTTCGTGCTTCAAAGAAGCACGGGTCACTGTTCCCCCCTCCCCAACTTAAAATCCTGTATGAAACCCTGACAATGATATATGACTTTTTCCTATGCATCCTCAAAAGCAATAGGGCGGTTTTTGGTTTGCTCATTTCTTTTCTCTTGGAAGTGTAGTTTGCTCAGCAGGTGTAAGGTACCATATATCAGATATAATGAATTGTTTTCACTTCTTGCATAGGTTTTGCGGCTGTGGTGGAAGTTGATCAATCATCTGAAGAATTCACTGCTTTGTGTGACAAGTTTTACCAAGATTGGGCAAAAGGTTCTATGCCAGTTGGCTCAAGGATGGTTCTAAGGGTCGTTAATCCCACTCTCTCAGAAAGGCTCAATCAATATGCTGATAATTTTCCATATATACATCGGCACTTCAAGTGGGGTTTTCATGGTACTAGATTGGAGTGTGATATGGACAAAAGTCTGGTTTTTTGCAAGAGTAGTGCTTGTGGAGCATGTGGCATTGCCCAGAATGGAATGGACACTAAAAAAATCAGCAAAATGGCATGGCAAAGATATGGGCCAGGGTTTTATTTTGCGACCAATTCTTCAAAGGCACATGACTACGCAGAACGCAAGCAAAACTGTGAAGCTGTCTGTGCTGTCTTTCTCTGTGATGTAGCTGTAGGAAAGGAGTACACCACAGAATACAATGCCTCACAACTGCAGGGTCCACCAAAAGGTTATCATTCAGTGCATGGGGTACACTCTAAGCATGGCAGTCTAAACTATGATGAGCTCGTTGTTTATAATACTGCTGCTGTTTATCCACGTTACATTTTCTTGTATTGACGTTTCATATGTATTTATACTTACCAATTCAACATCACATTCATATACTTACAGATTGTCACGCATAGTACATTGCTACTACTGCTGGTAATGTCTGGCATACCAATTAATGTTGAGTTTTTATAATGTATCTACCTGTCTTACTTATGAATTCTGCCAATTATATAGTATTGATATGACATGTATGCATTTTGATTACAGAAGATTATACATGTACTAACTGCTTGTCTGTGCATGTACCAATGCATGTTTGCATGTATATGAAAAGTTCATAATCAGAGTGGTATAACCCATATGGCCACAAACATTAAATTTGCCCCCCCCCCCCCCCCTAAATTTGAGAATGCTCTTAAAATGTGTTTCAGGTGAGGCTGAAAATTTAAGAATTTGTAAAGTTTGGCCATATGCTCATAGGGTATGTGTATTATTTACTCCGTTTTTGTGCAATTCATGTAATTTCCCGCAGGTTGTATGTGGGTTAGCTCACTTTGGTTATATATGAGCCCTTCAATTTATGAATGCATGTGGCCTGGGGTGCATAATATTCATGATCAAATGATCAGATTAAAAGATCATAATTTTGTATTTTCAAGTAGGTACTGGGTACTACAGGTATGTAATCATATTATGACAGGAGCAACACTTTGAAAAACAACAACAAGCAATTTTTTTCAAAGCGTTGCTCCTGAAGTGCAGCAGTCCTGATTCATACATAAATTATTGTCATAGATATCTTTTATCACTGTAAATCATTGTTATAATTATAGTAGCTATACTTTACTACATTATGTAATAACCATGCAATATAGCTATGACATGGTACACAGTGAATAAGCAGACAAACAGTTTAGGTGTGCATTTGTAATTCAATTTTCATGAGTTAATTAGTCGGCACACCTCTGTGAACAGTTTGGACTACGACCTGCAGGGAAATAGACAGTTCATAGTACGGGCATAAATAAACCAACAGAAATACCAAGCCTCATACTTTGCAGACTGGGCATCTCTTTGCATTGCCTGCACACTGGCTGCACATCACACGGTGGCCACATGGGTTGAAGCTTACATCAGCAGGACTGTCACACATGAAGCATGGTACTACAGGGCAGTCATAAAAATTAATGCAGTTCATAAAGAAAGAAAATTATAGTTTTATAAGGTAGCTGAGCTTGATCTTGGGCATTTCAAAACAGCTGTTACAAAATCTGAAGTAATGTATAGACAAGCTTGTACAAATGTTACCAACTTGTATAGCAATCACTGAATGTATATAGTGTGAGTGATACTGTGCATGTGGGATATGTTTGCATTATATAAGCAGTGATTTTCATATAATATTATATCTCTTGGTGCTAGCAGAGTGCAGTGGGGTCTATATAGCTATGATTACCCATGAAATGATATAGAAGAAGTGCTAGTGAACAAAGAAAGATGCATTGGCAGAGCTTCAGGCTAATTTGGCAGTGGGAAAGTGATGTCAGTCCACCTTTCTCACTGAAGCGAATGGAAAAACAACCTAAGCATTTCAGCTCCCTTTGTTCTGCAGACTGTAGTGCAAATGCTGCACCACGCCTACAGGAAATATGTTTGCGATGATTACTGAAGCGAATGGAAAAACAACCTAAGCATTTCTGAATCAGCTCCCATTGTTCTGCAGACTGTATGCGATGTTTGCGATGATTACTGTCTCTACTTTGCTTCATCCTCGGCGATGTATCTACAACAATGCTCCTTCAATAGCCACCAATGTTTCATTACTACTTTGCCAGCGTGGCTCTGATACTGTTCAGGAGACCCTGTACTCACTGGTTTCTGGGATGGTGGGCTGGATCCCACAACCTGGCAACAAGGCTGGCTTGACTGTTTGAATACCACCACTTGATTTTGGATCCTGCAGTCAAAACAATCAAAATAGGTGAAAATTCATTCAAGAGATTACTTCTACATTATAATGCTGACCTCACTCAGTAGACCAGCACTAGGATGAACAGCAGTTTGAAGCTCAGGGGTAGAGCGCAGACTACCATGAAATGAGCAATTACTAGAAAAACGGAGATAGGACTACTAGAAGTATACTGTGAAATATGCAAATATCATCGGCTGTACCTGCTCTTATTCACAAAATTGAGCATAAGAGTTTGCATGTCTGGAGGACAAAGGAACATGGGACTGTGACCCCGCTTGTTCTTGATATGAATATCAGCTCCCTCTTGTACCAAAAAGCAAGCTAGGATCATGTGTCCAGGGATATTAGCGTCATTCTGTAGGCTGAGTAAGGTGCTGCGTACCTGTTTAGAAAGGAAAGCAGATTCATGCTTACATACTACATGTATAAAGCTTTTATGCGCATTCATTATTGGCCTACTCATATTGGAATAGTCCTTTTGATTACGTTAACGTTAAGTAAACATTACTTTAGGTGACATCTCAACTGTGGTTATAATCTAAAAATCGACTAGTAGGCACATCATAATTAGCTGACAATAATTTTGTATACACTTTACTTTAAAATAACACAGAAGATACAGCATGCATGCTTAAATGATTATTCAACATTGCTAAGTTGTACCTTATTCATTTGAGGTGCATCATTGAGTGGCTTTGCATTCTTTTTGATGAATACTATGTGAAGTGGTGTGTTGCCGTCATTGTCCACATGGTTCAAGTCAGCTCCGAATCCAACCAGCCTCTCAATTACTCTACAGTGACCCTCAATTGCAGCCACATGCATGGGAGTCCGTTTTAAGTCATTTTCAGCATTAATGTCACAGGAATTCTGTAAAAGGATAACGCTAAGGCTTAAGAATATTCACTACCAGTAGCAGATTTGGGCCTTATGTGACTTCATAGTGCTTGTTTCACAGCACACATAGACTGAGGTCACTTGTAGTAAACATTACCAACTACAAAACCGAATCGATAGTGGTATAATAGAGCAGTGTGCAGTCTGGCTTGGGCAATACACAACTGATACAATGTTTTAAATAGCCAGAAATTTTTTTTATATTTCATACCACTCTAGCAAGACATGTGACGGCATATAAACGGTTGTTAGCTGAAGCAATGTGCAGTGGTATATGACAGTCATTTGGTCTCTTCAAATTGACATGTTGAGGAAAGCGGGTTACAAACTCCTCCACAGCTCTGTATAATAAAGAGAATGGTTACATGCAGCACTTTGTATACGTAGTATGATTACAACACTGATTACAAGCTAGATTCTTAAACATGTTTTTTTTAGATGGAGAAGTGGGATGTGGATATACATGTACACACTTGCAAACTCATCAAGTGCTTCTATAAGAGTTGTTGGGCTGTCTACCTTTCCAACATAAATTTATTACTTGCCTACTTCATACCAACAGAATAATACCAATAGAACCATACCATCATGACAACAGGTTTTCATAATTTATACAGCAACACATAGCTGCATCCAGCAATGCAGTAACTGAGAATATGGTTTGCACATCCAGGCCACAGTGATATGTTGGTGTAGTTAATCTATCCATAGCCTCCACCTTTTCAAGTGAGTGCATCCGATGTTTACGTAAGTGATGTCTGCTATAATTATGCATGTTAAGAATCAGCTCAAACAAGTTAAGAACTTACGGCAGAAATCCGTATCCTGCTGCATCATGAATTGGAGCAAAGCAGCGAATATTGAAGAATGCTGGGTCTGCACCAGCATCCAGCAGAAGGATTACCGATTTTGTCCTCTGTGATGCTACAGCATGGTGTAGAGCAGTATTCCCTAGGATGTCCTGGAAGAGAAACAGAATGTTACAGTGTTGTTTATTCAGTGAGTCCAGTACTATAATAATTAGGTGAGCATGAGCGAGCCCCACACTAGCGTGTTCAATGTCGAGTTTGTCAGTTTATTACCGGTATACAGTTTTACCAAGGAAAGCTTACTATACCTCCAAAGTTAGTAGAGTTTGTGTAGCCCCTGTAAAAGTAGAGATATGAGCGCTGGGAGACAGACATACAGAGGTTCAAGCAGCAAAACCTGTCTCTTCATTCTCCCATAGTTGCTATGACTCAACCTTGAACATGTGTTGTAGGCAGAAACACTTCTCCTAAAGGCCAGTAGTTTTATTGCAGCTACTCCAGCATCACTAGTTATTCTCGTGACTGGCTGGCTTGCGACATTCAACTTCCCTTCCTGTCTGCATGCCCTGCCCCAAAGTGTAACAAATCGGTTTTTGTATGTACAATATTATGTATCCTACTACATGCATCCTCAACCAAGAATCTGGCTTGGTTGAGGAACTCTTGATGCAGCTGACAGCTATGCTTACGCACAAACACTTGCTCATGCTCACTTCCCAATGTCATGCATTCATCTTCAAGAATTGTACGCTATTTAAATTATACCTGTGCAAGTATATCGACTTTCTTATGTTCAGTCAACATTTTGAGTAGCTTGTAGTGTCCCACAGCCGAACAGATCATGAGAGGGGTATTACTCTTGCTGTTTCTGCAGTTGATATCAGCACCAGCATCTAACAGTAGCCTAGCTGCTTCAGGCTGATTTCTGCAGGATATATTGAAATCACCACAATGTCATAGCCTCCTTGGCAAGCTTCCATTGCCTCTACATAGTGAGGTGAAAAGAACCCACCCAGAGGAAAGGGGGGAGCCTGGGAATGTGGATAATTAACACACACACACACACACACACACACACACACACCGCAACACACTAATACAGCACATGCAAACACATATGCATACTATGTTTACCCATATATACATACATCAATGTATACAACACACAAATCAGATACACATAAAGAATAATGTAATAGACATATATGTGCACATGAAAAACCTACACACTCCAACTACATGCACATAATAGTTACATGACCCAGCTGGAACAGCATAAGTCTCGTGTCCAGACCTCTACTTGCCCACCAGTGGGTGAGTAGAGGTCTGGACACGAGACTAAGCATAAGCCAAAGATGTGAATGCTGTTCTGCCTGGGTCATACAACTATTTTGTTGGTTGCCACCCATGTAATCGACTGCCATGCCCATCACCAACCTCTACACATTTTCTTTCATGGTATCAGTCTTCAAAGTTGTGGTTGCCAAGCAACAACCAACAAATGTACATACACTCATTCACATACACACACATGCACACACTCACATTATACAGACACATGTGCACATATACACCACACATCTGTACACACATATGGTTACTCACAGAAAAGCACATCCATGCAGTGGTTTTTCACCTTCACCATCCTTATTAGAAAAAGATACATAATGTGATAAACGAGCATGCATGCTGAATTGTATGTGCATAAAGCCTTTACAAGTACTAACCGCCAGTTCCAGATTTGCTTTAAATTCCAAAAGCACTTTCAAAGCATCAATGCGACCATCTTCAATAGCAGCATGTACAGCGGTTTTTCCTTCATATTTAGCATTCACCTTGAAATTAATCAACAGAGCAACCAGTGTGATGAGCCTTCTGTATACAAAACATGCTCATGAATTATACTAAATGATCCCTTTTTACATGAATGGCAAGTTAATCCTAATTGGTACCCAAGCTGGTGAACCAACACCAAGATGTATATGCATGCATGGAAAATAAGCCAGCATCAATGTTATGTACCTCACTGGGCTGTTTCATCAAATGATTTCTAAGAGTGGTTATATCTCCTGCTGCTGCAGCAGCTACAACCAACTCAGGGCTCATTTCAGCTGTCAGAGAGAACAACTGTAACCGCATGTTCAAGTCTGTTACTGAAATACCTGCATGAGATGGACATTTCAAGTGTGACATACCAGTAGAACTCACTGACTCCTTTACTGCATGTACCAGAAATAGCTAATAGGTACATGCAGGAGCCCATGAACCCTGTCTGGAATGGGAGGAGTGGCTAACTCCTTACAGTCACATCTCCTAGAGTAGAGCCGTTAACATGCCATTTAAGGAAAGCGCGAACAACTTGCTCATAGGTGTCACACTCATATAGGCTCCTGATATATGTAAACTTCAACTAGCCTATGTACAAGAAAAATGAAGCATAAAAGTACTTATCACATTTAAACTCAGTGGTGTACTAGAAAGTGTAATCGCAACAAATTTTATTGAGAACTGCGGCATTAGAGCCAATGATTGGGGGGGAAATGACCTAGATACAGCAGTAATACTTTCATATGTCCCTTTCCCTATCTGGTTACACTACTTCACACACTTATACTGCATGAGCAAAATACATTAGTAACAGAGATACACTAGCTGAGATTGAAATTATCTGTCATAACACCCTAGATGTGTTGGTAGTTAGTTCATAATTATATCATACCTGTACTTGCAGGTGGACTCTCCTCCGGTGAAGGTTCTAAGCAGAGGGCATTGTAAGTCCAACGTTTCCCATTGACATCTACCTGGACATCACCACTAGGAAATTCCTTGGTGACCACACCAACCTGACCTAAGGACTACAAAAATCAGTCTTTTAATAAGATTACTATTCTGTATCACTATGTGTACACACAAGCCAAACTGGGTCGCTGTAGCCTTGTACTCAGGTTTTCCTCGCCCGGATTTCATCTCGCAGCCACAGAAAAAAACAACAGAGCCACGGCTGCAATATAAAATCTGGGTGAAGAAAGCCTGGGTACGAGGCTAGGTCCTTGTAGATAAGGTTAGACAAGAACAGTCATTATGCCTAATACTAGACATCACTCAAGCAGTAGCAGTACTGGTACCAATGTCTTTGATCCGCCCATGTGCACTTGTCTACAACTTACATACAACACCATGGCAATCATAACCAACACAAGAACACATGAAAGTGAAAAACAAAAGTAGTCATAACTATTCCTGCTTTGTCTGAGAGTTCAGGTAACTGAAATTTACGTGGAATCCTAATTAAAGCCAAGATTTATCAAGTTGTAATTGGAATATTCGACCCGGCTACAAAAATGCCTGCAATATAGGGTTTCACCATAAATGCTATAAGTCTGTATATAGTAGCTGCCTGCATGCTCATTTCAGTCTAGTGATGACTCAGAAAGGACACAAGTATGAAAAGGCTAAGGAATGTCGATTGCTATGAAGGAGGAAGTAGTGTATAAGATGCGAAGTTCAACATCTGCAATGTAGGAAAAGACAGTTCTCACGGCAGTACCCTTTTAAGTAATTAACTAGTGGATGTCTAAATGCATGTTATACCCAGATGGATGTTCCATTGGCTGCTCCAGTGTGTCCATGCTGAGTCATACTGACCTGATAAAGATAAGCTCTACTTCTGGCTGTGCAATGAAGTCAGCCCATGCCCATCCTTATGTCACTAACCAGTGCCATATCATCATTCCATTCGCCATGGTCCTTCTGCAGCTTGAATACTTCTGTCATGTCATCAAGGATACGAACCACATCACCAATGTGAAAATCTGGTAAATCAACCTGAAAGCCAGGAGTGTATTGAGATTTTGGCTTAGTTTAAATTTTACCATGCACCTACGTCTTGTTTGGGAATGATACATATATGTTCCCAACATGTGTACATATTATACCAAATGCACTGGCAACAACAATCTTCCCAAAAAGTTAAGATGGTCTCTATGCCAGGCCTCCATCGTTAAATTTTAACACATGCACATACAGAATAGGGATCAAAGCCTGTGATTGAGGCTACTGTGAAGGCTGTTTCAACCATATAGCACCACCAGCAATTGTTGCTGGTGTAGTATATTTGGCAAGCTGTATCTCATGTATCTGCCAAAGAATGAGTGCTTGCTTTAGTAGCCAATCTGCATGCAGTATCCGCACCTTTGTGGCTGCTTCAGGACTGACAGGCATGAGTGCATTAGTTGGATACCTCACAAGCAAATCTCCAGAGTCCAAGATTGAGTTCACAGTGCCAACATGATCTAGAAACTACAGGACGTAAGATGCATACACACACATAAGTGTATTATTAGTAAACTAGCCTAGTATACTGTTATATAGTCCATTGCATTATGTATGGAGTTCAAACAGGCAAAGAGTACATGAACACACCATCAGCACTTGGTCCATCACTTCAGAGGTACCTTCACCAAGAGATCTAAAAACGTCCATATCCAATTCAGCCCTCACCCTGTCACCTGATGCAAAGTCTTTTGGATCAGGGGGTACACATGGAGCACCTGTATGGAGCAAATAAGCAATACATTGTCATGTGATGACTGTTGTTTACAATGTCATAGAGAGAGCTTCTGACTAACCAAGTACTGGCAAGTGCTCCGGAAAGAAGAAGCCACCACTACCAGCAACTGTACACGTCAGGTCAACCTATCAATATACACATGACAACAAGTTGTTTATTGCAACGTCAGGGGTTATACATGTAGGCGTAGGCAAGTCTAAAAGGCACGCATGGTTATAGCTCTAGTGAAGCCTCAAAATGAAAACACAAAAGAATGGGTCATTATCACAGACGCGTTTCAGTTGAGTATCATAATAATGATTATATGCACTATAGAATAAACACCTTTCCATTGTGGCCAACTCTGTAGATGTTCTTCTTGCCTTTGTCTTTCCACTCAACTTCAACAACACTTCTCTGGAAATGACATTAAAAATTAAAACATTACTGTACGTAACATTTAAAGCCATTCCATAGTACTATTACTTACAGCAGTTTCATTGCTCCATTCTCTGATAGACATAATCTTGCCAAACTTTCCCACACCTCCTGTATTAGTTAATAACAAAATGTACATGTAGCAGGCTTCATACCACTTAAAGCTGAGGTAAACGTCTGTTGGCATTAGCTCACCGTCCTGGTTTCCCCAGCGCCAGTCACGTCCTCGAGTAACCAGTGCCCCTGGAAACAATCCCCTGAGCTCTACCCTTTGGGCATCACACCTGGGAGGTACTCGGACCCTATAGCAGGTAGCAGCAGAAAAATACGTATTGATGTAGTATGTACATGCAGACAAATACCAGAAGGGGAACTAATTTTGAGACCATTCAAAGGAGCTGGCTTAGTAGATTCGTTGCCTATGGCCATTCATATATGCTTATGGGATACAATCATGGAAGGTTGTTAGTGGTCTTGTACTGGTACCCGGTGCAGGCAACCTTTTTGTCATAGCCATAAAGAAAATATATGGGTCTGGGTATGAGGCTACTCTGCAGCACATGAGACATTACGCATGCAGGGACAGAATTTCGGGAGGAGGCCCTGGAAATATTGTACATGTAAGTATTGCCAAGGTTCATAGAGCCTAGAGCCTTGACCATTACCTTTGAAACTTGGTGTCATAGGGATCTTTAGTGTATGAGGAACCTCACACGGTAGTACCTTTTAAGCATGCATTGGTGCAACATACTTCAGTAGATATAAGAATGCACTCAAACTGCGTGTGCATAACTTGGACTAACCTCTGTCGATCTGCTGTAATGATACAGTCAAATCGGTGCTCAAAAATATGCTTGCCAGCCATATAGCAGATGGTGCAGAGATGGTAGTCAAAGCACTGTAAACACTTCCATGCCATGCCTTTTATTCCCTCAGCACAGCAACCTGAGCATCTAATGTCTGCAAACTTCATACCTAGCGGGTGTACAACATAAAAATATTAATGGTCCCTAATGGCCCAATCTGTGCTAGCCACAATTCCATACAGTATAGGGAACTACAGTGGTGTAACTAGAGCTAAGCAAACACCGGGCTCTAAGGCATGCGCTACCAAAGGCTGTATGCTCTCGTACCATCACAATCCAGTGCTTACTACCCTGCTCTATAGTGTATACAGACATTGCCAAGCTATTTACATGTAGTTGCACTGCTCAGCGAAGAACAAGTCTCTTCAGACAACGTATGAGACCTTTGGCTGGACTGTAGTATACTAGCTGGAATCAGCACTTGAGCCAGTTAATCAAGTAAATTAAATAACTGAACCCCTTGAACCCTTCCCTGGGCCAGAAAGAGGTTCCCCAGGCTAGTCTCATGATAAGACCACATGAAAAACGAGTGGTCTGGGAACAGTGGTATTTCAAATTTGTTCTTGCCACAGCTATAGCTGTGGCTGGAAATGGTACAACTATGTCAGTACGGAATGAACGGCAGAACAATTTTGAAACACAAGTGTTCTTAGACCACTCATACTTATACTAGAAGGCTTCCAGGCAGCAAAGGATGGTAATGTACTCTCCAAAGTTGACTTTAGTAATTTCATTGCCACACCCTGTTCTGGGTGACTCGAAATAGTTTATGAACTCACCAGCTGGTGCACTGTCGAGCACCCTCAGGTCAAACTTGCCCCTTTCCCCACACCGGTATCTGCATCTATTGCCACTGTCCCACTGCACTACCACAGACCCGCCTATTTTGTACTGCTCCGACTCCACCACTGTCCCCACGTGCCACTCCCCTCCATCCTGGTCACCCCAAGTCCAATCTGGACCACGAACTACTCGCAAAGCAACAGTTACCTCCATACTAGTATTGGCTGGCGAAGCTGGTCCGGGAAAATCCCTTTCTTTGTAGCTTCCGTAGGGCCCCGCCCATCGGTTTCATTAAGGGTATTCCCCTGGTGAATCCCCCCGCTGCACGACCCTCGCACTGAACTTTAATAGTCAACTACTGTCCCTGAACTTAGTGCACTATCTCAGATGATGGAGATTGTGCCTGGCTTGCGAGTAGTCCGTGGTTCAGACTGGACATGGGGGGACCAGGATGGAGGAGAAGGTTGTGTGGGGACAGTGGCTGAGGTTCATACGGATGAGTCAACTGATCATGACGCCGATTGCACGGGAGCCCCTCGGACCGTTACGGTGCAGTGGGACTGTGGGAATAGGTGCCGGTACCGCTGTGGGATAGGAGGGAAGTATGATCTCAGGGTGCTCGACAGTGCTCCAACTGGTAAGATATATTATGTAAAGAGATTGAGTAGTACAATTAAGACTATTTTCGTTTTCAAGATCAAGTACCTAACTATAATTTGCCACTTTCAGTAATAGCGTAAGTCATCAATTGTCGACCACCTAATTTTGTACACGTATCTACTCCAATACCGTACTAGCTAGAAACTACGGACAAAGTCCAGTTCCAAGAACACTGATCCAGCTACCAAACGATCATTTTTCGAATGAGTAGCTGTAATGACAGGGTCTTACCGAAGCGCAGCAGTGATCGGCTCTCTTCATGTATTGTCGGCCAGCTCTACCTGTTGTTCACGCAATGTCGGCCATTTCGCATTTCCGTTCGTTGATGTCACAGCATTTGAACCACACCCACCAAGTATATATCTTTCGAATTTACAGCATGCACAGACTCCAAGATTAAAATTTCATTTAAATAGAACTTACAACGTCGCTACAATGCATCTTCAACACTGAGCCAGCTATAGCAATTTTCCCGGGAACGTCGCGGTATCCGTAATCGATCGTTACCGCGCCGTAATTTTCGCCGACAATAGATAGCCAACAATAGATGGTGGTCGATATTCGATGACTTACGCTAGTGCACAGTGCCCAGGTCATTCGCTGCAATTAGCTCCAGCTTGAGAATGGTATTTTAAGGGTGTAAAGTGTGGCTACATGTTGTGACAAATGGATTATGGTAGTTAGTTGTATCATCATACTGACTTACCAACTGTAATCACTGCCATAAGCTCTCTTCGTACCGATTTTAGTCAGTAGATTGGCAGAGACACAACTGTTTTTCACTGGCCTTTGCATCTTTTAAAGTGCTACCACCTGTATTTTGTGCTAGTGATCACTTTTAGCATTTTTTGTGACAGAAACCTATGCCAGAAACGTAATATTGTGTCTAATCACTGTTAATCCTTGTTAAGTATGTGAGATAAAATATGTGTCGAGGAAGGCCTGCTATGTAAATATGACTCGTGTGGATTTTTTGTATAATGAACAACTACGTGTGCAGAAACTTGTGTATAATTATAATAGGTAGCCTCAGAGTATGGTTAGCTCTGTGTGTACAAACCTGCTAATTAGCTAGACCAAAGACAGTCTTCCCAGGAACCCTCGCCCTTGCCGAGAAGATGCAGAGTTTTAGCAAATTGCTGATGTGCAGAGTTTCCTGCAGAGTTGATGAATGGTACTCCAGCTGAGTATTTCTTGTACCCTGTCTAAGAGTTCAGCCTCAGAATTCTGATGAATTTGAAGGACCACAAGCACTGCCATGATGCCACGTAGAGAAACATTGTAGGTAGCCTCAGAGTATGGTTAGCTCTGTGTGTACAAACCTGCTAATTAGCTAGACCAAAGACAGTCTTCCCAGGAACCCTCGCCCTTGCCGAGAAGATGCAGAGTTTTAGCAAATTGCTGATGTGCAGAGTTTCCTGCAGAGTTGATGAATGGTACTCCAGCTGAGTATTTCTTGTACCCTGTCTAAGAGTTCAGCCTCAGAATTCTGATGAATTTGAAGGACCACAAGCACTGCCATGATGCCACGTAGAGAAACATTGTGTATGTAGGCTGGAACTGTGTGCAGGCAGTGATAGGAAAGTGTTTTATTGGTGGGTTTCTCGGTGGTTGATGATCTCTGCTGAAGTATGCATAAGCTATACCTATATTAATCAACTTATCAGGCTGTAGATTTTTTCTACTTACTATGAACTTATTCACTGCACCTTCAATAATCGAGGTAGGCAGTTACCAGACAGTTACCGGACAATTTTTCTGCAGTGAAATTTTCAGAGCCTGAATGAGAAAAGTCTTGTGCGTATCATGCATGGTCGTACTACTACCTTTTATTGGAATGTGAACAAATTAGGCAGTATGGAGCTGCAATGGGTATTGTAGTGCAGTGTGAAGAAACTCTTTGGAAAGAAGTTGGCTACAAAGAACTCCATCCAGAATCTTATGTGTTTTATTGTAGCAATGAAATTTCTAAACTCCTAGCTTGCACTATAAGAAAGTTGAATTTTCCGTCCTCAGGTTTAGTTCACCCAAATATCACATGTGATAGTTGCGGTCAAGATATCGAAGTGATGGGTGGCATGCGGTGGAAGTGTGCCAAATGCTATGACTATGACCTCTGCAACCCCTGCTACATGGCTGGGAACCACAGTTTGGAGCATCCATTCGTGCGTTTTGACACTCGTAGCATGAGGTAGGTTGTGAAACACTGTATAGAAAAGAGTATGTAGAGTATTTAGGGGTAAAGACTATGCATAGGCAATGAAATATGCTCATTTGGAGTCAATGCTATGACTATGACCTCTGCAACCCCTGCTACATGGCTGGGAACCACAGTTTGGAGCATCCATTCGTGCGTTTTGACACTCGTAGCATGAGGTAGGTTGTGAAACACTATAGAAAAGAGTATGTAGAGTATTTAGGGGTAAAGACTATGCATAGGCAATGAAATATGCTCATTTGGAGTCAATTGTATAGATATCGTATCTCAGTGCACTTTATTGCTAGTCATTGGACAAGGCAAGAGCACATAAAAACACACTCTTGGACAAGGCCAGTTATTTAGGTGAAGTATTATGGTCTCCAATCGGATACCATATAGCTGGAAATCTTTGCAGGTGCAATATTGAAATACCTTTAGAAGAAAGTTGCGTAGTCTGACAAAGCCAGACACTTTTCACTCGAGGTCTGGCTTCGTCAGACTAGTCTAAACGATGATAGTAAAGGCTACTTGCCTACAAAGGTATTCGGACTGCTGTACTTGCTGTAGACCTGCCGTGCAATCACTGCGTACTAGTTGCTTTGATACAAACTGTAAATTTGCGGATGTGTTCCTCTCTACTTTAATGGGGAGCACTCTTCACGCGTTTTGTCAGCCACAGGGCTTATAGAAGTAGATCATGGCCCTCTGGTGTCTGGAAGAGCATTCACCAGACTATATTAACTGTTTCTGGTGATGATTGCATATTCTAAATTTCACAGGTTCTTATTTTTTCCCCAGCAACCAGGCCGCAAAAAATGCTAAATCTTGTACCATGTGAAACTTTCCTGCTATATACGATACATGCAGAGCATCTTGAGGTTGACATTGTGAACCAAACACCATGCTCTTACAAGTCCAGTACCAATTTGTGTGCATGTTGAGACCAGTTACTGATAGATAAGCTATAGGTATATATTATACTATACCTAAGTCATTCTAACCAATCAGATTTCAGCATTACAGGTAAATACTGCTTCGTATTCTACCGCGCGAAAAAATATACCCCGATTGCTTACGTAAAGCGGGTACCCGATTCCGTTCCAGTCGTTCAAATGTTCAGAAAGCTGTGGTAGGGCTGGTGGCTAGGGTAGCCTAGGCAAGACGTATGGCGTTTTTTTTGCCCGTAAATCGATGTGGGATAGCACGGTAAGCTATTTTTTTATTTTAAAAGTAACAGAATAAAAATATAAGCATTTTACAAACCGAAAGTAAAGGTGATGAAATGAATGATAAAAGTGGTCCATATAGAGAATTTTCTGTTCAGTGGGTTGGGACGTGACCTTCTGAGAGGGCCACATCCAGGGGGGTGTCACAGTCTGGTCTCGTTGGGTGGTGGTAGGAGGATCGTACTCCTCTGAGGCACATCACTGAAGATCTGACCAATGAAAAGCTTAGCAGGCATCTGATCCATGCAATGGTTTTGTTGTAGTCCTGCTGTTGCTTTTCCGATATCAGTGAGGCCAGTCTCTTGAAGGTGGTAGTTGCGGCTGGTGCCATGCCTCCAGATGCAGAGAAAACTAATGGAGTGAACGAGCCGTGTTCAACTTCTCGAACTCTTTGCTCATAGCTTCTCTTTTTGATATTCTCATGACGTCTGTAGGTTGCATTGAGAGAAGCCCTGCAATTGCTGGGCGCAAGAGGGTTGAACACACGCACATCAAAGAAAGCGCGGGCATGCCTGTCTCCCCAAAATCCCTGTGCCGAGACGTCCAGACGGGCTCCATCCTCATAGTTAGAGGTTCTGTGTGATAGTGTTTCCCCTGTCAGGGGTTGAAGATTAGGTTCAGTGGCGACGTTGGGGCATACTTCAGTGAGCAGCTTTGCTGTCAGGTCCCTGATGTCATTGTGTCTGATCGATGGTAGAGCACCACTTGGGCAGCTGAAGGCATGCTCCACCGAGAAGTTACAGCCACAAACACAATGTGATGGCATCCTTGATGGTTTCCACCCATAGCGGAGACACAGTGCATCCCGAAAGGAGCCTTTATGGAGAGTGAAGTTGTACTCGGCAATGGGTAGTGCTACTACCCAGATGGAGGCTCCTTTTTCGTTCGCCATTTCCATGGCTCGAGTTAGCGTCGCTGGTAGTTCTTCCCTCATGATGTTGGCACACTCTTGCTGTGACTTTCTGTTTTTTTGCTTGATATCTCGTTTGATGCGTGCCTGTTCAGCTCTCACTGCTTGTGGGCATCCCTTCACCTGTTGTCGAATGAGGTCAACTAGTGATCTGGTCAGTTGGATCGAGTTGTGATGGTTCAAAGAGGCCGTTTTGGTTGCGTCGGTGATGCCAAGTCCTCCAAGGCGGGCAGGCAATTCAAGGAGAGCCCTTTCTTGGTCCGTGATCCCTGCATTGCCTGTTAGGGCGGGAAGGAGGTTGAGTCTGATAGCATCTTCCAGTGGCTGGAAGAGTTCCCCGGTATCCGGTATTGCTCTTTGCAGGTAGTTCCATTTGCTGATGAGGCCGTGCGTTAGACCAGCAAAGGCAGCGTGGGGTTGGCTCTGTGGAATCGAGGACAGAGTGTCGATTTCTTCGACCCATTCTTGCACCTTTTTCGTCACAAAGGCTTCGGCAAAGGATCTTGTCCCCAATGATGCACCTAGGTGTCTTCTACCCTCGGCTGTAATTTGTACTCCGGACTCAGCAAAGATTTCTTTTGCTCGGTCGAGGTACTCTGGTTTGACCACCAGCCAGGTCTTAGAGGCATTTGCTGAGTAGCCGTAATCCTGACCACATTCAGCAAGCTGGTCCCACCAGTCGCGCAGGTCCAACAGCTTCCCTCCTGCCGTGGCGTCGTCCGCAAACCAGACCTGTGTGACTTGTTGTTGTAGGCGATTGATGAGTGGTACTGTTGCAATGGCATACATAGCCATTGCCAGAGGATCTCCCTGGGTGGTACCTTCTCTTGACAGCAATGTCTCCCCATCGATGAACAGTTGGGGGTCAAGTCTGTAAGTGTTGATGAGCACTTTAGCGAGAGGGGGGCATCGTTTCTGGATGTTGAGTAGGGCCACTTTTCGATTTAGAGTGTTAAATGCATTTGAAGCATCCACTAGAAGAGCTGCTTCCGTGCTGGGGTCTTCAAATGTCTCCCTCATGGCATGAATGGCTGCCTCGGACCCGGCTTGGTGACCAGCACATACCTGCAGCGCGCCAGCAGCCTCTTGGACTTCGTCTCCAATGGTGGTGAGGACCGCTTTCCCTAGGATGCGTCGCACAACTTCCCCGATGCCTATGGGCCTCACACCAGGGCACTTATCCAGTGCCATCAGCCTGCAGGCAACAAACGCTGTAAGGCCCTCTGGATCAACGTGTGCAGAGCATATTCTTTTGCACACTTCAGCCAAGGAGTTGCAAAGGGCAGCTGAGTCTTCCTTGAACAAGGTACATAGGCGTCTCCATCCTTGTGCGTCCATGCCTGATGGACCGGCTGCGCCTTCCGTTCGAAGTACCATTTTCCGAATGAGAGAGCCGGTGATACGTTCAAAGATGACTGGGTGTGGTTCCTCTGTAGGCCCTGCTGATCCGTCGATTGCAGAGACCATCACTGGTTTACCTTCAGGGTGCTTCAGCTTCAGGATATCAAACACCGTCTGGGTGGTTCCATTCATATCTGTGTTGACGATCTGGTCAATTGCCATGGGGGCACCACCTCCTTGTTTTGTGATCAGGCGAAGGGCTGCTCAAACTTTGCCCTCCATCATAAGTTTGGAAAAAGATCTGGCCAGTTGTTCCTCAGATCTTTTGTCGTGAGTAGAGTGTTGCAGATGTTGTTGGATTGTCAGCCCTTCCTTCAGCAGGTCGTCAAGGTTACCTTCCTGCCAAAGCCTCATGCGTCTCTCGATGCATTTGACATGCTCTTTCACCTTCGACGATCGGTGGGGTTTTTGTAGGATGAGGGATGGCAGGACCATGGCCGCAGTGATAGCCACAGATTCCAGTGTTGTTGCATCTGCGTATGCTTCAAAGAGACGGGTGAGCTCTTTAACAACCATCTTCCCTGCTTTTCCTGCGGGTATTTTAAAGATGTTGCGGCGCCAATGAACGACTTGGTTGTATGCTTTTATGATAGCTTCTTGGAACTTGGGTCCCTCGCACTGCCCCCACTTGAAGCAAGGTCTGCATATATGGGGATATGGTGGGAGGTAGGCATCATTTGGAATCACAGGTGTCTGTGTGATTTCCGAAGGTGTCAGATATGCATTCTGCGTTGCTTCGGCGTGTGTTCGATCCTCTGTCAGTGTAGGTGCCATTTCCATGGGAGTACGGGCTGCTGGCTCCGAGGTAGATATCTCATTTTCAGTTTTCGGAGAGCGAGATGGAGGGGACGGTTTTATCAGATTCTGGCAGCATCCTCTTCGCGAGGGCAGACAGTCGATGCACAGTTTGCCTGACTTTACACAGATACAGTTCACACAACGCCCACTACCGTTGCACCGGCAGCAAGTGGGCATGGTAATCTTGCGTTTCTGTCTCCGCGCTTACTCCAGCTGACCAGTCTCAGAACCGCTATTGGTCTCCGTCTGTAGCTAGTTTTGTTGCGTTTCTGTGTGTTTGTACGTGTGGCCACGCTGCCAGCCTACGTTTTTTTTTGCCAAAATGGCGCTAGGGCGGGCTAGACGGGTAGCTACCGTGGCTATTAGCTGTTGTTCATGTCTGTTACAATTGCTGGGAGTGTTTCGCCACTTGTAGCTACTATTTTGCGTTGTGAAAGCTTGCTAGCTACCTAGTTTATCGCGTCGTGCTGAACGGCACCTTTCGAACCTTCTGGCGAGCAGTAGCTTGCCTTGCAGTTCTTGATGCTTTGGCAACTCTTGTCAGAATGACTTAGGCATAGTATAAGATAGATAGACCACTGCGTAGCGGGGTGTATGACCCGTTATCTACCTTGGGAAAAATTATCTCCCTTGGAAGCCTCGGAAGTATCTCGGGCTTCGCCCTCGTACTTCCTCGGATTCCGCGGAAGATAATTTTCCCCGCGGTAGATAACGGGTCATACACCCCGCTACGCAGTGATCTATCCTATACATATACATGTATATAATACTTTCATAACAATATTCTATAATATAGATATACATGTAGCATAGTGTAATTATGGATGGCCTTATACTGTATCCATTTTAGGACACGAGTGTCTCCAAGAAATACTGCAGAACAATTGGAATCCAAGGGAATATTCCCAGGTGCAGAGGTCATCAAAGGACATGATTGGTGCTGGGAAGACCAAGATGGTAAAGGCATAGTGCTACTGCCGCAGTGTAGCTACTTTATGCTACAGCGTGTCATCTAGACTACCGCTTCACTAAGTCTGCAGTTGCTTTGTCTATTTGTTCATTACCAACCATGCAACGACATACTGTATAGCGGGAAATTTTCACAGGTACAAAATTTCATGAAAATGCCGAAGACGGTTTTAATTATTGTGTTAACGCAAGCCCTTGACCACATGCCACAGCTACACGTGGTAAACCGTTGTCTGTGTAAGTATAGATTGGTTTAAGCATTATTGGTCTAAACAATGGTAGTGTAAAAGCTACTATGCCAACAAATGCATTCAGACTGCTGTGCCTATCACAGAGCCACCTTACCAGAGGTGTGGACCCTTTGCTGTATTTATGCTGTGCAATCACTGCATACCTGTTGCTTAGATGCGAACTGTGAACGTGCGGGTATAATTATACTGTGCATGTGTAAAAGACACATTTACAGAAGGCAACTATTCCTTCCTAGGGGAACAGGGGACAGTTGTGAATATTCAAGAATGGTCCGAGGAAAATGGCTCTGTGCAGTTCTGTGTAAGTATTACTTCAATCCATATGTAATTAATGGTTGGATGTACGTACCACATGTGTATGATTACATTGTGTGTCAAATATAAAGCTGAGGCCTGGGATCCAGGCTACTTACACATGCATTCACAATACTAATCTGTAAATGATTCCTGGCTATTCATTACTATTAAATGATAGTTTTGGTCTATACATTCACTTTCATTTTATCATTACTTTGCTACAGAGAAGTGCAGTGAATGTGGAGTGGAAGTCAAGTCATCAAAAGACTGCATGTCGCATTGGTTACAAAGGGAAGGTAGGATGGATGTACGTACATATTGTTGGGCCTGGACTACAATAATGCACTGTTCCCTCTCTGTTTAGGTTGATCTGAAGTGCACAGTACCTTCTAGTGGAGGGATGTATTATCCTAATCACCTTCCACTTGTTGGTAGGCACACAAATGTAGTCATTATTATATCATGGGCATCCCATGATCACAATTTGTTTCTAAGTATTCCTTTAATAGTCTGAGTAACGCTGCTGATTCTTGTTATTTTGTTCTGTAGGTGCACCTCATGTTCCTATAGACCCCCAGGAGTTTTCTGTTGGGGACTACATCAGAGTTGAGCTGGACACCGATATCTTCATACTGATGCAGGAGGGACATGGAGGGTGGAATATACTAATGGGTGAAGTAAGATGAGAAGTGAACAGTAGTTTGTCAGAGTTCATATATGATGTTATTGCATGTGTTGTAAGAGTTCATCCAGGGTACTTTGTATGTATATACACCGTACCTACACTCTATCATTGAGTGTATTGATGAACTACATACTATTTATGGAGAATTTCCCTATAGCTGTAAAAGTTGAGAGTATGTACATTAGTAATCAGTAAAACCTTTGATTGCATACCTCACTTGCATCCTGGACCTGTTTGCATGCAAGCTAAAAGACACAGAACTTGTACTAGCTCATACATGCTAAGGAAGAGTGTATGACTATATGGTTGCATTATGGTATACGTAAATGAACTTCGTGGCAAAAGTAGTTCTGATGCATAGTAATTCCGTCAGATTAAGTGGCGACTACAGAAGAATTTGTATGTCTTTTGCTTCAAAATGCCATATTGCAATCACAAGTGGCTAATAGTATTACTGACAAGGCATATATACATACTCACTTATCATATTGATGGTACGTATTATTGTTGTCTCAGGTATTGTAATTTGTGCATATTAGATAAAAGGCAAACTAGGAGTGGTACATCATGTGCTTGACTCTGGAGACCTGAGTGTGATGTATGGGGAGAAGACATGTACCATCAACCCTGATGCAGCTGTCAAGGCACGTTTCATGGTCATCAGCAGGATGGCCTGTCTGTGTACAAGTAGCTAGGTGCCACTATTGATCTAGACCTACAATGTGCTTTGACCTCTATTATTATTGACATCTATTGTACAGGTAGATATACCCCGCTATGCTGCAGATGATGTTGTTCGTATTATGGATGATATAGCTGAAGTAAGGAAGCTGCAACAAGAGGATGGCGATTGGAATGAAGAGATGTCAGCAGTGAGTGGAGCACATATGAGTGCATACTTGCTGTGGCAGTTCTAGAATATGTGTGATGAAAACTAATGGTGGATGAGCATAAATCTACAGTAGTAGCATAAATTTTGTTTTCCACTTGGAATTGCTTCATATGAGAAACAAGATAAGAATTGTGTTGAAGAATCCCAGTCTCTTTTGTTCTCTTCTTCCCAGATTGTAGGCCAGGTTGGGATTGTAAGAGGAATGCTGAATTCTGGTACTGTGATTGTCCTTGTGAAGGGCCAGCTGTGTCAATTGAACCCACTCTGCCTTACCTTAGCACCTGAAGCAAAGCCACCAGAAATAGCTGGTATGTACTAAATAGGCATACATATCTTGACCAACTGCTAGTGGTATTTATAAGGATAATTATAAGTATTTCAGGGATCCTATTCAGTTCAGCAAGAATTCTCAAAAAATCTTTTTACTTTGACCTTCGGCTAGATAAATCTCGTAATTGTCTAGCTGTTGTTTTACTGTAGTTTCAACAACACGATAGTGAATTTGGTGTACTCTTGTGCTAAACTTTAATTTGCAGATATTGATGACAGCAGTATGGGGTTGCAACAAAGGATGCTCACTCTGCGTGAAGAAGAGAACTCAGAGTTCATGCTCTATGCTGCTGTTCTGGGGGATGTCTCTGCTATCACAGAGTATCTTCAGAAGTATCCCAATGAGGTATGAAATGCATGTTTTGTTTTTCTCCAACATTTACGTTAAATGAAATCGGATCGTAAAGGTAATCCTCTCGAACATGTACAGAAACCAAATTTTCAATCAGAGATTGCAGATGAAAGGAGTCTCAGGACATAGTTAATACAGCTACAGTATAGCATTCTCAAGTCTCTACAGAGACAATTGAAAATGAGAAGTATATCACAGTAACACAGCACTTTAAAATTAGGAGTCTCAGGATACACTATGTGGTAGAGTGACTCATCAATTGTCAGACAATGTGTATCTTCGAACACTCGTATGTGGAGATGAAGCCTCGGAGACATTTCGCTATACCATGGAAATGGAGCGGGAGTTCATTATACCTTGCACCCCACAAACCATGCCCAAGCATTAGTTCCTGTTTGCGCTAGACACTATTATAACGAGTCTCAAAACATCAATGATCGGCCAAAATCATGTATTCTCAGACAACGTTGCCCATCTCTTTGCAGAAGCAACTTTCAGTGAGATTTCTGCATTATTGGGAAGCTCCAAGACCCTTCTGCTCTGCACCATTTTTCGTCATCATAGCTGACTCGATTACTGAGGGTTGTTACTGAATGTTGTCATTTGTATGGTGTTTAATTACACCACGCACTATTGAGAAGACTCATGATACAGCTATCGTTAGCATCATGATGATACAAGTCTGGTGTTCCTATGTACATGGTGTCGTTCCTGAGATACAGCTCTTCTCCTCAATTCTCTTCAGATTTTAGGGGTGCAAGGTACAATGGACTCCCGCTTCATTTCTGCTGTGTGGCAGAATATATCTGAGGCTTTGTCTCTGCATATAGGAGTGTCCAATGTTACATGGTGTCCGACAATGATGATTTACTCTATATACGTAGCTACGTAGCTTTCTCAAGGCTTTACAGAGACAATCACAAGTAAATAATTGCAGTAACACAGCACTTCAAAATTCTTGTTCTGCACTTTCACCATTATTAGTACCTTCTTTCTTACTGTTTTTGATGTGTTTTTTTTTACTTATGCTGAATTTATTTTATTTTATCTCAGGTGAATGCTAAGTTCAATGGAATGGCAGCAATACACAAAGCAGCTATAGCTGGAAAAACCCCAGTGTTAAAGGCACTTGTGGAGCTTGGTGCAGACATTGAATTAGAGGTTGTAATATCACACTATTTCCACCAATGTGATAGTGTTAAATGCTACACTGTACCTCCTGTAGGATGGATTTGGGCAAAGAGCCCTTCATCACTGTGCAGCTAGGTCAGTCCTAAAATTATTCCTGTACAAGCTATCAGAGATTTTAGATGCGGTTGTTTTGATGTCTGATGTTTAACGTATCATGCCTACTGAATATAGCAGCAGAAGAGTTCACGTATGCATGAATCAGCTGTTCTATTTGATAATTCTGTCCAGTGTTATTTGGCACCTTTGCAATCATCCATGCAGGAATCGAGCAGAAGCAGCCAAATTTCTTTTGGGAGTTGATGCAAATGCGAATGCCAAAATTTCCAATCATATTAAAGGCACACCGGTTATCATTGCTGCTTCGAAAGGATGTACAAAAGTTCTTGAAGCCCTTGTTGGCCATCCCACTGTAGACCTTTCTGTCCAGGTATGGTAGAAATAAACTCTAGAGGTCTATAATATTATTCATTGATTTTAATACCGGGTGCCTACTCTTCTGCAGGATTCTGATGGTGATACTGCTTTACACTGTGCTGTACGTAATCGAAAGCACTTGAGTGTCAAAGTTTTATTTGATGCAGGAGCTGACCCAACACTTATCAACTTCAAGCTGTCTACACCCTTGCAAATTGCTGCAGAAAATGGCTTCTTACCGTAAGTTTATCTCTTAACTTGTTTCTGTCTAGTCTAACTACTATACTAATACAGCAACACTATTTTTATGAATATTGAACCTTACATTGTAGCGTGGGATAAGATACAGTATTGTTACAATGCCACTTAGCTATAAAAACAGTAGAAGGTACTGGTAGTTGTCTAAGTTGTGTTGCCTAGATAGCAAAGATGTAGAAGTTTATCATGACCCTTTTATGGCAAGGTTTGGCTAGTAACTGGAAGTGAGCTACAAAATTGTTAAGCCATCAGTGTACCTGTAGGTTCAGTTTTATTGTGTAAGATAAGACAGCCTACTCAAGCTATTCCATGCACTGCTGTGTGGACTGACCTGTTGCTATGGATGCATGATATATGTTAGCTGGACGTAGACGAGATTCGTAGATGGGTATTACAATATTGCTGTTTATAATCATGTACTTCATTCTGCGATTTCTGGCCTACGAATGCAATTGACTTCCACTTGCATAATTTTTAGAACAGGGATAGTACAAGCTAGTCATGCATTAAGTATATACCTAGCTAGTAAAAATTACCTCCACACGATATCGATGTTAGAATACCAACTGTATATCAATTTTTCACGTGTAGAGCACTTGAGGATATGCTGAAACAATTTCCGCAACTTGTGAACCAATCAAATGATGACAACCTTACACTGCTACATATTGCTGCTCTCCATAACCACAAGGATGTTGCCGCATTCCTTCTAAAGCAGGTACATTATCAAGTCTCCCTCACTTATAATAGAAAGTGAGCATGTGTGTTACACGTAGTGAAAGGGAAATTCACACTACTGCTAGTTGTTATAGTGAGCTACAAACCAGAATTTACAACTTCTGTAGTTTCAATAGTAGTCAAAATTATGTCTTAGCTTTCCAATAGCAATGCAGTTTGCTTTAATCTTCTCAATATTGTAGGAATCATGTGATATTGATGCACTGACACGGGAAAATCACACTCCACTTCACCTGGCAATTCTCAAGGGCCACAGCAGAATAGTGGAGTTTCTAATTGGGTATGGTGCCAGCCTCAATGTGGCCGACAGCGATGGGGACACACCTCTGCATCTACTCTTCATGGACAAAGAAATGGCATCACCTTCAGCTGACACACCCGAACTTAGAAGAGTATGAATGTTGACATGCTTTTCTTAGGTATTTGTTTATAGACGTTAAGAGTTCACCCCAACTTACAGGTACAGGAGAGTTTGGAAGAACATAGTAGCAGTAACAGCTGTTGTGTAGTTGGCTGTTTCTTAGTCAGAGAGGGGGCTGATGTACAAGTCAAGAATAAGAATGATGACACACCACTGGACGTATTTCCACCAGATGTGTCTCAAGTTGTGTCTGATTTTGCTAAGAAGAATGGCAGGTGAATTATTTAATTACACAGTTCCACACTTCAAAAGCGGTCATGCTTGATAGCATAATTATCCTTTATCAGTACTGCACACATAAGACATATATATCTCCTTAATCGATTACCCTCTCACAAAGTATTTTGCATGTATGCTTACTAGAGGTACTCACTCACACGGTAAGCATGCATACAATGACTACTCTTAATGTATACAGTGTGATTCATATTTTATTCTATTCCCGTTACCACAGAGCTAAGCCATTTCATGGAAGCCTGTGTTCCTCAAGATCTAAGAATACTGCTTCTGATACACAGCAATCAACTGAGGTACTGGTGCACTATTAGTTACATATCTGCTATAGGATACAGACAGCAAGATAGCCGTAATTATGCTGTCTAGCCTGATGGTGGGTTTAGTATCTTCTCTCGTTGACAGAGTACTCTAAATTGAGAGACATGGGCCATGTATACTAGTCAATATTCTGACATGCATTCATGCACAGCTACTGCCATGTATGGCAATCAGGTTGTACATCACATCAGAAGCCAATTAGATCTACATGTGCTGTGAGCAAACTAGTAGGAGTACAGCTTGCTCGAGTTTACTAGCAGTGCAGTGTGTAGCTAGCCAGCTCACAGTAACAGCAGCTACTGTCAGTTGAATGAGTTGTGAAATCAGTGTATATGTGTAGTTAGGGAGTGGACTAGATTAGATCTACTCATTTTTGGCTTCCAATTCAAGGTTGGAAGTACACATGCACAATGGCATGAATTGGAGGCAGCGAATGTTCTGACCAAGCCTAGGGCGTTAATACTGAACTGCCTGCAATTCTAAGATCTTTTTGAGAGAGAGGTAGGGTGTGGTTTGTACTGCCAGTATGTTTTCTTTTAGTCTTGGATTAAGCCAATGAACTCTGAGCAAAAGATTAGCCGTAAGTTCACTAACTAAACTACCGTAGAATCGGGATAGTAGACACCGGTGCTTACTTTCGAAATTAGCGGCAAGAATGGGTGCTAACATTCGAGGGGTGCATACTTTAATGGGGTGCTTACAATCGCGCAAATATATGGCTTAGCGGTATAGCTGCTGTGGCTGCCTTTTGTACTACAGGTACGACCATTACACTTGTGGGTTTGGCTCTAGGAAAGATTTCTAGATTGGCTCATTGCAATGCAATGAATACCTAACAGGAAGTGGTGCACAGCTGGCAAGAAGCACTACAACTACTGTGAAGAAGGCAGCGCTGCAACAATGTGTTTCGTGAATTTTATTATACTATTGACCTTACTCATAATAATCGCACTGTTCTGCACTTGCTGTTCGCTCGTGCGCTCTCCGTGTAGGAGATAGTGAAGCTTCCAGTTGTAGAAGACAGTTTTTCCTGGTAAGTGCTGTAGTCTCTCTCTGTTGCTACACTACTTTAGCTTGGGTGTCTTTTCTTGTAGGGTGCTTACTTTCGTGTGGGTGCCTATAAACGGGATGTGGTTGTTGTAATTCAATTGGGTGCTTATATGCTTACTTTCTATGGGTGCTTACTATCCCGATTCTACGGTATCTTTAGTCACTACCAACCTTTGGCTAGCTAGCTGTAGTAAGCTTATAGCCTACTCTGATACCCCTTATGACGGCCACCCCTAAATGTTGGAAATGAGGCCTAAGCCTCTAATGTTGCTGCATTGTAAATCTACATACTGTACGTCCAACATCACCATTTTAATCTGCACCTAGCTACATGGCAAGTGACAAAGATTGTATGGCCTGCACTTGTACTCAAAGCAAGTGTGTGTACATGCATTACGTCACTTATATCACATTATTCTTGCGACAACATATGTTAAATTGCTCAGAGTACAGGCACATGTACATGTACTACACAAATTCTGTAAATAATCATAGTATATACTTCCTTTCAATACTTCGATACAGGATAAGGCCACACCTCCGATTGCAATTACTGATCATGGTGAAACAGCTCAAGAATCTGTGGCTTCTGGCATAACACAGCCAGCAGCAGATAATGACATCTCACCCTCAGATGCAGGACAGATATCTGAATCAGGGATATTTAGAGCTAATAACTTTGATGCAAGAAATATTGCCAATCCTTCCCTTAATACCACCCCAAATGTGCATGGTACTACTGCAGGTCAGTAATCTCTGTTAACTGCACTGTTAAAGTCCCCTAACACTGCACAGCTCGTATATCATGCTTTTTGCGTCTCTATTCCTATTAGTTACTGATTACCAAGAACATATTAATACTCCAGAAGACCAACTGTGTTTGCTGTGTGATGCTCCCATTACTATCAAGTTTGAACCCTGTGGCCATGCAGTCCTGTGTGAGATTTGTGCTGAGAGAGCAAGAAGGTGCCCTGAATGTAGGGTATGTATGCATCAACAGTAAAGCTATAATTGTTTCTATAGCTATTAAGAGAAATTCAATATTTAATTGGAACCATGTGAGGGTGCGCAGAATTCATGTAATTGGTTGTTGCACATTGAATATTATACGGTTACTGATCACTAGCTGTAAAACCTGCATGTATGTACCACCTATTTCTCTGCATGGGCTCATAGTATTGACTAATTATTATGCAAATACTTATGGCATGATAGTAATATTGTGATGAAACCATATAGGCTATATATAGTCTATACCTGGCTATAATTTAGACAATCTGTGAGTTGTAACTATGTATTTCCTGAAATGAATCAAGATTGATGTTGCATTGTTTAGCTATAGATTGAAAGATTTCCTTTGCAAGTAGTCCATACAGCACTTCCATGTATCTTGAGTATACACTATAGTAACTCACACAATCCTGTAGTAATAAATATAAATTAGGGTCACAGTTTATATTATGCAATGTTGTTTACTCTAAGAACTTAAGTACATACAATAATATTATAAGGTTTAGCATTACTTTTACTGCTCTGGTTTTCAGTCCCCTGTGCAAGAGGTACGAAGTTTAACAAGTTCATGAGACAGTACTCCCAATTTGCTTCATGTAACAATATAATTATTGTATCATGCATTCTAAAAGACTACTTTGTTTAATTGTTGCAGTTTGGAATTTTATAAGTATAATTGTACATGTAACAATGTAATTTACATACTCAACCTAACTAAATAATACATGCCATTATTCAAAAGTTCAAAGTCTGCATTAGTAATTAAGTCATGGGTGTTATCTCTATACTTCACGTCTGGATTCCACTGGGTTCTATATGGCAGAAGAGACAATGCACCACTAACACAAGGAATATTTTTTGCATGGTCCAGAGTTAAATTCAGTATTGAGCTTTAGCACTGATCCTTTACTTGATAGCTTAGCTATACTGATGCACTTCCGTATCTATATATATACAGCAATTGCAACACAATGCAATACATTGCAAAGAACACTTCATTATGAAGAAACTCGTATGTACATGCACACTGATATACTCTACAACAGTCAAAGAACCAACGTACCCGGCAATTGGGACACCTTTTAGCTCTTCCTGCACATTGCTTGCACATGGTGACATGACCGCAGGGCTCAAACCTGACAGTGGCAGGATTCTCACACAGAACACAGAGTTGTTCCTCATCGTCTTCTGCTATATAATGCATAGGAAAAAGTAAAACTCATCTCAGTAATATTATATTAGAGACTAGGGCCTGCAGCATGGTGATATCAATCATCCACTCGGGGGTTCCCTAATAGAGATCATACCTGTTTCACCATTTGTAGCTGATGAGCCAAGGGATGTTCCCATATTTTCACCCGAAGTTTGACTGTCACCTTTACCACTCGTGCTCTGTAGCTTCACCCCTAATGGAGGTTGGGGAGTTGAAGTGGATGTAGATGTGGATGTGGATGTGGCACTGATACCAAATAGATTACTGCGGTTAATGGTACCAGCGCTAGGAGATTCTGATTTTGGCAGAGTGAAGCTGCTGTTTTGCAGTAGGGAAGAGTTAGTAGGACCAACTGCTTCAGTATTCTGAGCATCCAATTTAGATGTCTATGAAACAAAAAGTGAGTATGGTTAAATTAATCAGTATGATCCCCTCAAAACTAAAACTATCCCAGAGATACCATATCATAGTATATTGTTATAGGCATCTGTAACTTCGGTAAAAGCTGGTGCACTACTGTATTATTAGATCTCATAACAATAGATGAGAGCAAGTGATTACTTATACTCTATAGCAAAACAGATTTGTACATGTGGTTTCAGGTATAGATAAATTTTATAGCACAAGTCCTTTCAAAACAGTTTAGTGGATACTTTATAAAAAAAGAAGTTGGTAGATGGAAATATAGAAACTTTGACATACCTGTTGTCTTCCTGGCTGCCTCACTCTGATGACAGGAGGGGTAGGAGGATGGAAACGTGGTAGAGTCCCATGAAACACTTTGCCACTATATAAGGTAAAAAAATTCATTGTGCACAGTGATAACTCAGAATATGGGTGAATGTATAGCTATATTTAACTTACGAATTATTCTCTTTAAATCGAACAATGAGATCAGAAATATCCTGCGAAAGGGATTGTAGTGGAGAGGTTCCAAGGTAGTTCTTGAGGTAAAGGTCACCACCCTCTCGTGCTAAGAAGCAGGCAACTGCCACATAGGGCTGTACTGTCATGCCTCCATTTAGACCAGTCAACTGCTCTTCAATCTACATTAAGTATGAATGCATGACATATGCATTAGTATGCACGTATGTATGTATGTATGTATGTATGTATGTATGTATGTATGTAGCGTGCATGCATGCATGTATGTATGTGTGTGTGTATGTATGTATGCATGCATGCATGCATGCAGGTAGGTAGGAAGATAGGTAGGTATGCATGTGTAGGTATGCTTGTATGCATGTACACATGTTCTAACCTCCTGTAGCTGTGGAGAATGGACTGAAGGAGCCATCATATCCTTATTGAAAGTGACAACGTGAAGAGCTGTATTTCCATCACCATCTCTAGCACTGATGTCTGCCCCATAGCCTACTAGGTACTCTACGATCCTGGAGAAGCCTCGCTGGGTAGCATGGTGGAGGGCTGTCAGCTCTTTAAGGTGGTTCTTTGCATTTAGATCGCATGTATCCTGAGTTTATTGAAAAAAAGTAGATAGTAGCTAATCATAAGTATTTGAAGCAAACTGTCACCTCCATATCATGCATGTTTCTTGACTATTATGCAGCATTCATTTAATTTAACTACACCTGCGCTTGTCATCCAGTGCCTATATGTACGTAGTATGGTATCATTTATGCACGCATGATATCGCTATCGGATTACAGTAACAAAACTTTGGTTGTACATTTCAGCAAATGCATAGGTATGTTGCAGAATTTTTGTGGCATGTTTACATAATAGGCAAGTGTAGAGCTCACCAAAGAGGCAAGAAGACAGACAACATCCAGGTGATCATTTGCTGCGGCAATGTGCAGTGCAGTGTGCCCATCATCAATCTTGACTGCATTCACATGCTGGGGGTACCTGGCCATGAACTGTTCCATACCACTGCAAAAGTGACAGTCAAAATTCGTCAAAGAACATCAAACAAGCATATTCATTAAAAAACCTATGCAGATGTGATATGCAAATACTGTAGGCGTTGAATAATTATTAATGCCGGTTGTTAATTTTGGTTTTATCATAATGCTGATCTGCCAGTAGTTGCTCTGTCAAGTGAGCCTGAAGATTCATTTTCTTCATATTTATATGGGTAGAGAGCAGACTACTACAATGAACAAACACAAATTGAGCAAACACTGTTATTGCATGGTAATAACGAAGTTTACGTAATAAATTTGGTGAAGTCTACTGTAGCAATCAATAGCTTTATTGCTTCTGAGTAATAGCTTACTAGCATATTGATTAACTGTAAAAATAGAAAATGAATCATTCTGCTGCCAGTTAATAACACTAGTTTGCTGTTTTGAAGTTGTCTGTTGCTCCGACATTTATACTATTGCCTTTTTAGTATAGTATTAAATACAGAATCCATAGAAAATAATTACATACTCATAGTCCTTTTACTTCCATTCAGACGACCCAGTGTTTTATTCGTTTGGATTATTATAATACCACAGTGATTATTGAGTTGGCAATGGTACATTATATATATGTACGGGTTATTATAATCAAGGGGGCATTATTCTTCAGCACCTATGGGGTCAAAAAGCTGCTGAATAATTAGAGTGAGTATGGCAGTTGGACCAAGAGGATGTGGGTGAAAGTGGGCTCTGTGTAGTACAAGTACACAATGGTCTATACTGTACTTAGTAACTACTTACGCATAGAATCCATTTCTTGCTGTCTCCAGAATGGGGGTAAAGCAGCCGGGATTGTAAAGTGTTGGGTCAGCTCCTGCGTCAAGCAGAATGGCCACAGATTCACATTTATGACGGATAACAGCTACGTGAAGAGGAGTGTTATTCTCAAGGTCCTGTTGATATGCAAGAAAGACGTGAGAGGAACAAGTATCATGGCTAGCACGGACTAAAAAGTTGAATTATTCTACTTGAACACTTTATAATCTACTGGTGCCTAAATCCAACCACAAACACAAAGCTAGCTGAGTGTTGATCCTGTTATGTGCACTACTCTTGAGGTATGTACGTTAGCTATTATGTCTTGTTTATTACCTCTGCATGTACTGGGTGTGTTTACGTCTTTCTCCTATAGTGATTGTTTAATTAGGTAGGATTATGTACCTGGGTGTTGAGATCAGCATGGGGGCTGTTTGCAATGACTTTCAATGCTCGATAGTTCCCCATCATGGCAGCCAGAGAGATGGGTACTACTCCCAGGGCATTCTTACAGTTCACATCAGCTCCAGCATCAACAAGTAGTCGGGCTGCCTCATCCTGATTGCTAAAGGGTAAATTTCATTCCTGATTTGCAAGCCTTTCATGAGCAAAGAATGGATGCAAGTATCACATGTGCATATTATGATACTACTAATATTCAATTATATATAGGAGGTAAGATAACATACAAGTGTGCACAGAAATGCAGTGGACGTTCACCAGTTTCATCCTGAAGAAGATAAAAGCATAGTATGAATATATTATAGCAGCATAAATACTGCTTGAGCACTCTCATACCTATACTAAGTGAGATACACACCTCAATATCCAGATTGGGTCTGTACTGGAGGAGTGTCTTGAGAACATGAATGTAGCCCTCTGCAATTGCAATGTGTAGTGCACTTTTTCCATGCACCTTCGCATTCACCTGATAGTAATGAGACACATGAAATTAATACTAACACTGATGGTACCACAACACCCATATATGGTAATATACAACCCAGTGCTGCATTAGTACATCTCTAGTGATCCACTGTACCTCTCGTGGACATCTGTCCAGGAACTCCTTAATGATGGTGGCATCCCCGGCTGCTGCAGCAACTGGAACGAGGTCAGGGTTCATCTTCTCCATCAGTGAGTCCAGTTGAGATCGTGTCAGTGCATTAACAGGAAAATTTCCTACAATCGGCATAAAAAAAATTACATTATCATTCATCCCAAATTCATCTTACACTCTTTGCAAAAGAAAATGAGCAGAGGTTGGGATAATAATTAAGGCTATAGAAATCTGCCAATGTAACTATTCCGGTGCTAGTGTTTTCTACCACTCATCAGTGGCAATTCACTGCTTGATTATAGCGTTGTAAGCAGATAAAAGAGGGAGGGGGGAAAGCATTATTTGAAGCTACTATACCTTGATCTTCAGATGGGGTTTCATCAGGAGCGGGTTTGAGGCACAGAGTGTTGTAGACCCATCTCCTACCACAGACAGCAACCTGGACATCACCTCCTGGCATCATCTTCACTACGCGACCAGGTTGGCCCAACGTCTGGGGCAGATGCACGGAAGAGCATAAAAAAGGAAAGAGAAAAGTCAGAGGGACAAGTATGGGATGGTAAATAGTGAAAAAGAGATGAGAAAAGGAAAAGTATAGCACCACCTCACCATTGTAGTGCATGTTCTCCTTTCACTGCACAGTGCACTGCACGTGCAAGCAATGCCGTTCCCATAGGAAATATATTTGCAATAATTCCACTCTTGTAGTGTTACACTCATACACACAAGCACGGAGTCTCCATGCAACACGGTCTGTTGCTTCGCTTCCTGATTGGCAATTACTCTATACCTACACCGGATCTAGTTCTAGTTGGAACAAGACTGATATTTCATATCTACAAACCAGCCGGGTATTTTTCACATGAATCAGACAAATGAAGGTTATACTTAGCAACAGGTCTAAGCCAAATGCAGCCATAGAATGGATCAACTTGGTTAGATAGTACAGCTTCCAGTGAAAGTGCTGACACAGTAATTTCGTAGTAGGCTTCCAGTTAGCTACATCACTACCTACCACTTTTTTGCTATTTAAGCGACATAAATGTAAGCTAGCTTGACATACCTTGGCCTACTGAGCCAGCAAACTTCCACTGTGATCATGGCTATAGTGGCATAGTAACGCAATGATGTAACTTAGCACACGTGATAATTGCGGATGAACACACAGATACGGGAACGTAAGTACCAGGCGAGTATGTGCAAAGCACATGCTCGGCTGGTAAAAAGTATATGAAGCAGTGAATATGGTGGTAACTACACTGCAATGCACCATTCATGAACCTGTACGTCCTATATCTGTCAAGAATGCACATCTTCTGTCAGAAGTCCAACAACCCAATTTTGGAATATATAATAATTATTCTCTTTATGATAAAATGCTATGCTAAGATCACTATGCTCTTGTGGCAAATGTGATTGCATATCTAATACACTCACAAGTGCCATTTCCTCAGCCCACTCTCCGTGGTTCTGCTGTAGCTTCATCACCTCAGCCATGTCGTCTAGGATACGAACCACATCACCAACTTGCAGAGAAGGACAGTCCACCTGGAAATGGTATATATAGTCATGTATTTGTAGATTAAGAGCACTATTTTTTGCATCCCAAGAATTTCAAACTGCCATTACACTAGTGAATGTTATAAGTAGTCTAAGACAGCATTATAATTTCTAGGAGCAAGCTAGATTGGCAATACACTGACTGAAATACCTTGGTGACTGCTTCTGGATTGACATGAAACATAGCATTGTTGAGGTAATTCACCAAGAGATTACCACTGTCATCAACCTGATGAACTGTGCCTACAACATCAATGAACTAGAGAGGGAGGAAGCAAAGGACTGAGGGAGAGAATACAGCAGCAAAGGGAACTTTTAATTACACAGTGCCTTAATTGGTGGGCTTTGTTTAGTATACATGTAGGAGCATACATGTACATTACACACCTTCCATACAAATATATATACCACTCAGTCCCACATATATTATAAGCAGGCCTAAAAAAAGTATCACTTAGAAAACCAATTTATGCTATTAATTTTAGACTCTCTCTCAATATTATACAAATAACGACATAGTCTTCTAATCAATGCTAACCATGGCCATAAAGTCATTCCAGCCACCGTGGCCCTCCTGCATCATTTTCCAGACTTCAGGGTCCAGCTCAATTTTAATCATGTCCCCCGCAACAAACTCTCTTTCTTTGGGAGGAACATATGGAGCACCTGCAGTACACAAAAGTAAACTTGAGGTCTCAAAAATAATACTATCATCATTTACATACTGTCGCAGTGGTGAGTTTAATTATTTCAACACCCATAAAAGTATTCTCATTGTTCAACCACTCCTACGTATAAGTACTGATTACAGCACAGCACTCAGTGATACACTTACATAACAGCATAGCACCATTTGTTCTAAGAAAAGTGCCTGGAGACAGACTACATGCATTTTCTGCAGCAATGATGAGTTTCACTTGAAAATAGATTCATCCAAAACCGTACTCTAGTGCTGTAGCTGCACCTGTCAATGCACAAACTGTAATGTACAACTAATGACTCCACATGGTAATCTGGTGGTGTTTCTCTTAGTCAATAGGGAATAACAAATAATGACAAGCAGACCCACTTTTGACAATATAAGATTTACGGTCCACAGTGAATCTATTCTTCTGAGCAAGTGCACAAATATACACACACAAGAACAAGAAGCACTAATTGGCGAGCGTGAGCGAGCCCTTTAGTGTAGTCAGTTGCCAATTTTTGTCGTGGACGACGACGGGCGACGGGTGGTGGACCGACCGGGGCTACCCCATACCGCAAATACGCTGACTTTCCTATTTCACCTGAATGCATGAGGCCGAAAGTAATATTGAGAAGGCTGGAGCGTTACCGAGAACTGCAACGGCTTAGGGTATCTGGTGAGTTGGCAGAAGCTAGGGGGGGCGGCTGGAGCGTCGCCGAGAACTGCGACAACTTAGGGTATCTGTAGCCTCGTACGAGGCTAACGGTATCTGATCAAATGGCTGAAGCTACGGACAGCAAATCACTTCACTTTCACTCATCCAAGCTCACGCTCGCCCCTTGTATCCCATGATACCCCTAGTACATGTGTACATGTATACATACTGGACTTGTTTCCAGACCCCTGCCTTTTTTGGCTATGCAAAAGAAAACAGTTCATAAACTGGGGGTCTGGGAATGAGGCTATGCACACACTAGCACACAGATAATTTACATAGCTATGCCATTTTATAAAACTTTGGCCAGGTATGTGTACATTTTGGGTTTCACAAGTCCCTCATTTGACCTACCGTATAGCGGGAAAATTTGGCAAGGACTTTAATTTGGCGGTTTGACGAATTGTAAAAAAATCGCCAAATTAAATTCTCGCCAATAATAAAACCTGACGTAATGCATACCACCCACACGCATATATATTATCTACGATACACGTACGTGTGAAGCGGTACTATTATCATGGCGCTGTACAAGTATTTCAAGAGAGGATCTGTACTTCTCACTCTACGGACGTGTGGTGAACAACCAAATGCGGAGACTCTTGGAGAGTCATCGAGAGAGCCGACCGGAAATAAAGCTGTCACGCCTCGAGGCAAGTACAATAGCTAAATGCAGAAAGGGCACGGGTAGGGAAGTACGTAGCCTCGTACCCAGGCCATGCGGGGAAAAAAAGAGTGGCCTGGTATCCACTGTTTGCGCACGTGTGACCATTCCCAGAAAAACCTGGGAATCCGCGTATGTTTGGAAATGGTCCGTACAATCGTACGTATACGTCCGTTTTATTTCCGTATCATCGGTGATGGCAGCGAGTTGGCTGACTCTGCTAGCCTATAGAATGGTTTTTCGCCAGATAGATGCCCAGAAAGTGAGCGGTAGTTCAACTCTTGGGTCCTGTTTGCCACTGAAAAGCTTAGAAGGCCAGATCTGTGATTGAGAATCGAGCAGCTCACAACATTGTCAGCAGAGAGGCGCTTCCGACTTTTTACGGCAAGATAGCTACCATAATCGTAGCAGATGGATGATTACAGGCCGTTTTACCAAGGGTGACTGCATTTTCAGTTGTAGAAAGTCTGTTTTTTAGTTCTTTCGCTTACTATACCGTATACTGTTTCCGTACTACTCCTAGGCATGTGACTAAGACCGTTCACGGATACATTTACTGACCCTATTCCGTAAATTCTCGCGCATGCGCGAACAGTGGATACCAGGCCACTCTTTCTTTTCCGCGTGGCCTGGGTACGAGGCTAGGAAGTACGCCGCTGAGAACGGTTCGACCAAGGCGGCTAGGTACTTCAAAGCTTGTAGATAACCGAATCATCAGCGAGAAGGTTTACGTACATCATTGCGTTCGCGCGATCGCTAAAGCACAATTATTACGTCATTTGTGACGGCAGTTAAATTCGGCAAATTTAAATTTCGCCAATATTAAAACCTAGCCGTTTTCAGCCATTTCGACAAATTTAATGTTCGCCAAATTTTCCTGCTATACAGTATTTCAACAAAGTGTTGGTTAGCTCCAGTGCTTAATCATAGCTAACATCCTGCTAACATAATCTTGGGATATAAAAAGCAGCTGTAGCTGCTGATGTTAATAACGCAAACACTGCCAATTTTCTGCAGAAAGCATTATTCATGATTCACCATGCTACCTACTTTAGCTAGTTTATAGTACACATCAGATGCTGAATAAAAAGCAGACCTGCTATGTAACAAGAAATTCCAACCAGCTCATACCTAACAGAGGCAAGTGGTCAGGGTAGTACCATCCTCCACCACGACTCCCTGAGCTGGTACACTGCAGGTCAACCTGCAGGTATATTAGAAGAAAGATATACACATCTAAAAATGTCTGCAAATTCCTCAGGTCATTCTTTAGAATATTTACACATTGCTGCAGGGATTCTATGCAGGCCTAGCCTCTTTGGAGTCTGTCGGACTACAACTTTCCTAAATCATGGTTTCATTAAACCATAGATACAACTGATATGACATCTGACACTTATATTACTATTTTTACCCTTTGCATTGGGTGTTGACAGCACCTAATTCCTGAGTTATAGGCTACATTCAAGTGAAGGAAACTAAGTAATTGTTTTGCAAATTAAAGTCAAGTTATTGTCGGTAAGTCAGGAAGTTGCTGGCCGATATAGAACACAATCATGAGCAGCTCAAATATTAATACATACTTTTCCGTTGTGCCCAACTCGATAAACATTCTTCTTATGGCCTGCAGTACTGCCAGTCCACTCCACCTCTGTCACACTCCTCTTCAAATTGCATGCGGTAAAGAGATGTGGTCAAAACCATGTGACTATGTTGGCATGGCAGCCATTTAATTATATGTAGGTTTTATATCAGGTAGCTTGGATTCCAACTCAGGGTTTCATATACAATTTTTCAGTGGGGGTGGGATAAATTATGTGCATAGAGCCACGCCCTCTAGGGAGGCGTGGGGGATGCTCCCCCAGGAAGTTTTTGTAATTTACACTGTCTTAAGGTTATTTTTGGTGCTTCAAAAAGGCTAGTACTTATGAACTACTGAGTATCAAAAAAATGTCAACTTCAAAATTCTGGGGGTGAGATCCCAGTGCTCCCTACCCCCCGATGACACCATGCAACTGCAGTTTCTTATTTCTCTTTTGCATAAAAAATGATTCGAAAGTGTAAGTAACAATGTACTGCTTGTCTACCATATAGTACTCACTGAGGACTCATTCTTCCATCCTTTAATGCTGATTACTCTGCCCACATTACCATGGCCACCTATAGGAATGGATAAAAAGCAGACATGAACCAGCTTTGTTAGTAAAACTGTGTAGTAAAGTCAGCAAATAAGGCTATATCGGGGCAGACCAACCCATATGTATAAACTAGTAACTGTTCACCATTGTAGGGGTAAGCCTTCACAGGAATTGTGATGGGCCAGAAAGAGTAGCATTGTGCCTTGAAGCAGCCCATTCTGCCTTTATTCTGGATCTCCAAGGCTGTATTCTCTTAGCTGTTGCCTAGCATGATAGTCATTGCAGGCATCTCCCTAATGGTTCCGATATTTCTGCCCAGATCCATGCTCTCTTCCACAGCATGAGCCAAGCTATCCAGGCTAGATTGTATCATTGAAGACCTCATTAGTTAGTACTCTCACTGGGACTGTACACTAGCCTCATTCTCAGGCTCCCCCCACGCAGAAGAAGGAAAGGGTGATGAATCTTACCAGGCCCTACCCTGTATTTCGTACTGCAAGCAACAAAAGCTGGGGTGAAGGCGGCTAACTGTACACCCCGGTGCAACTTTCTCTGTCTCTAGTCTGTGTTTTGTCTTTCCTTTCGTCAGCTCTCCTTGCTCTTTGCTACTCAGTGAGATGTTGTAGCCTAGGCTGGTGCTCTGCTCTATGTATATAATGGGTGGGTTCACTGCAGTAAGACTTTGTTCTCTTTCTTTCTAATGCAGGCTAAAAACAACAGTCCTTACATCCTGCATGGACAAGGTATTACTTGTTCAATCACTTCTTGCTTGCGAACATATAATGGGATATCGGCGATACTTGCTGGTATTTTATGCATTTGAGCATGAGCCTAGCTCTCACCGTCCTGGTCTTTCCACCTCCAGTCACGCCCCCTGACTACTTCGGCACCAGAAAAGATTCCACAGGCCTCCAGTCGCCTCACTCTAGCCCTGAGTGTCACTCGGGTTCTGTAGAGAGAAGCCAAGGGAGTGCAGTTATTGTGGTATACTTCATCACTCCAAGAGCTCATTAATAGCCTCAGCCCATCCCACCGTGTGACGCCCCGCCCCCCACAAAAAATAACAACAAGGTAATGTAACGGCTTACCCTTGATAGGTTAGAAACTGTCTACGCTCTCCTTGCCAATGCCGCACACTTGTTTTATAACTGTGTGATCAGTAGCTAAAAATCTGCATGTGCTTTATATGCATGTGAGAATGTTTAAAGTGGCCATGGTCTAACAATTGTACAACCCTCAGGCACTCATGGGATATTAAATACTCTCAATAGCTAGCCTCGTTCCCAGGTCTCCACCCAGCTTTTGTCGCTTGCAATACAAAAAGTGAGGAAGGCCTGATATCATTAACATTATACCCTGTAGGGTAGACCCAATTAACCGGGTGAGTGCAAATCCCACCCCCACAGGCTCTGTGATTTTGTCACCCTACGTACTCTACATGAAGAATGAAGAATGTTTCTGAGTGCTACCTGGTTATTATAGAAGGTGAAACTCGAGAGTTGATTGTGAGTTAGTGAAAGATTAAGTGAGAATTGTACCAGCAGTGAGATTGAGCTGAAGTGGCAGAATTCTGGCGAACCAGGGTGGGCACGAGGTAAGCTTATGGCCGATGATTTCTACTCTGAAAGATGGGTAGCAGACATAATACCTGCATCATTTATACCCTTTGATAGCTAAAGTTAAAGCTGTTTTAGCTGTTTTTAGTTCACTGGTAGTCGGCAGTCAGTCTTGGAGTAGCTACCACTTCACCATAGGTTTTGCTCCAAGCTAGGGTTGATCCCTGTCTATCTCCCAATTGCTGGAGTCCTAGAGGCATCAGCAACTCTCAATCATCGCTGGTCTAACTTTCAGAGGAGTCAGCAACTCTTCTCTACTTCCTTATTGGCTTGTAGGACTGCATGGCAGCGAGATTAAAGTGTGCAGTAATTGGGTCATCCCAAGGTCTACCGGCACGTGAATAAGGCCTTCCCTGCTTTTCCTCTCGCTCTCTTCGCTTGCTCGCATTACGTAACACAAGCAGAGCTTGCCTCCAAGTGTGTGGGTAAGTAATTGTATAGTGCTGCTAATCCTGTATGCTACTAACTAACCTTCTATTTAAGTCTTCATTTTCAATTCTCAAGAAGAAATGTTCAGCACTGTGCTTGCCAGCCATGTAGCAGGGTGTACATAGGTTGTAGTCAAAGCATTTCAGACACTTCCACAGCATACCTGCTATTGTTCCCACATTGCAACTGTGGCAACGTTTGTGGGGGTATTTTATGCCTGTAAGGGAAGTTATTGTACATTCATAGTGCTATACTTGCTAGAAGGCGGATCCCCAATGATATATCCAGTCAAGGTACACTGTCCTGTGATAATGGACAGCTACGTATACGCATCCAATGAGAAATTTGTACTCACCACCCATGATCTTAAATGGCTATTCGTTAGGTTGATACAACAAGCCATCCAATATCATTGTATTATAATTTTGTATAAACTCTCCAATATCCAGGTGATCACTCACCAGTGGGAGCACTATCAAATACCCTCAGGTCATACTTGCCCCTCTCTCCACATCTGTATCTAAGCCGATTGCCGCGGTCCCATTGCACTATTACACATCCTCCATCACCCACAGCTGACCGATCCACCTCCACTACCGTTCCTACGTGCCCCTCCCCTCCATCCTGGTCCTCCCAAGTCCAGTCTGGACCACGAACCACTCGCAGGCCTACAGCGACCTCCATGATGGTGCACGTCAAACGCGCGAGAGGCGAGGGAACGTCCCGGGGAAATCCCCTAGCTAGCTATAGCCCCACCCTCTGCCACGTACGCAGTTAATTCGCGTAAACACTTGTATCCAGCTATGTAGCACAATTACAGGTCAAAGTCCAAGTCCAAAATGACAGTTAGTGTATTTGAATTCATCTTGCATGACAAAGCAGGCATCTTGTGGACTCTGCAGCACATGCTATATAGGAGAAACATGAGAATCAATTTCATGCACTGATGATAAAGTTACAATACATGTACATAGTGCACAATGTGTTATAATTATGTATATCGTTAGGCCACACCAAGTTCATTTCCTGTTTCTCATTCTCCCTGAGCTCAAAAATGTATGCAGGCGGGCGCAAAAATAACAAACACACGCAAACAAAAAAACAACACAGCAGGTTGCCTATTCTTGACTCACATTGGATACCTGTCAGTGCTATACTAGAGTGTAACTAAGTGCATCAACACAGCAGGTTGCCTATTCTTGACTCACATTGGATACCTGTCAGTGCTATACTAGAGTGTAACTAAGTGCATCAACACAGCAGGTTGCCTATTCTTGACTCACATTGGATACCTGTCAGTGCTATACTAGAGTGTAACTAAGTGCATCAGTACTTCCTTGGTCCAATTGCAAGTAGCTACTGAATTACAGTTAGAAACATTGATAAATCAACTGACTCTCTCTCCGTTTTTTCCCCCCGCTCGCTTTGATCTGCAACCGTACACGGCTGTTTATACAGTGCAGCGAAGTATCTGTGTGTATTTTTAGTAATATTTCCTGGAATGGTAAGTGGGCGGAATGATAAACAGGAAATCAACTTGGTGTGGCCTTACGGAGTTGATTCAAACTAGTCTTGTACCCTAGCCCACTTTAAACCTGCATGTTGATTGTAATTAAAGAGTGACCAACCACCCACATCTTGTATTCACAGCTGCTAGTGGTAAAACTAACCTTGCAGCTATCGTCACAGTTTGTTCCACAGCAGTGAAAACATTTTCACAGTGGCAAAAAACAACAACTGGGAATGGAGTCAAGCAGCTACTAAAGCCACCCAATATAATATTATATATGCAGAATACCTTGCCCCATCAGCTATGTATAAGAGTGGTAGAATAGCTCATACGGCACTCCAAGTAGCTACACATTTTTGGGAGAGACTACCAAGCTAAGGAGTTATTGCAGAGTAGCTACATACACTGCACACACTTGGCCATCTGACTGCCAAGAACACATGAAAAGAAGCAGGTACAAATCAACTTCTGGCCCAACACAGACTTATTTACCTTTACAGTACTTATGTCCACAAGGCGTATATGTTGTTATAGCCTTTTCTTTTCTGCATATGACACACACAGGCAAAACGTTGTGAACTGATGCCTGAGTAATGAGAACAGCAACTGATCATCAATTTTTATCTCAACTAATGACATTATAAAATTTTAATATGTGCGTGGCTTAACCTCTTCCAGCCTCCACTCCACAGCTGTTTACAACATGCAAAAGCTGCAGAGTGAAGACTGGGCTTGAGATGCTACAGCTATTATAGCCTCAAACCATATTATAAGGGCATACATTTTGACACATGCAGCCGTACCCTGCACTTTGGGCACTTTTTTGCTCTCTCGGCACAGCTGCTACACATGATAACATCACCACAAGGTATAAATTTGACGTCAGCAGGATCTTCACACAAGAAACAGGGTGTTTGTACACCTAAGGCAACAAAAGCAGACAGGTTCACACATGCAATCAAACATTCTTGTGTACATGATACTAGTTAAAATGGTAGCTTGAGATACCAGATGTACTGCAAGCCATGCAGACTCCAACTACTCCACTGTCTTCTTGCCTCAGGTTTTAACATACAAATACCAAACACATAAACCTTTGGCTAGAAGGCAAAGCTTGGGGGGAAAGCTGCATGCAGTAGTATAGCTAATGACTAACCTGCGGCAGCAGTGGCAAGTGATGGCATGGGGATGCTGGATTTATCAGTGTACTTGTTGATGTCCTTGTGGTGTACATTGGTAGGAGACTTGCCGTCATCTTTGCTGAAAGCTTTTGTGAGTTGAGCTTCTCTGTTTAGTGCATGACCAGTAGCAGGAGGAGTAGAAGAGGTTGACGACTGAGCTCGTCCAGCTTCACCACTTGCACTGGGATCTCGGCCAACTTTTAGTCCAGGAGGTCTTCCTTGAGTCTGGCTATCAATGGTGTGCATAACAGGTGAACCAGGCTCCTCTTTCTGTACAGGACACAGACATCACCACCAATATGTGTGTGGTGTTAATTTTCTTGAATCAAAAATCTATATTACTACAGCCTTCAGTGCATGCAGTCTGCACTGCTGACTTACTCGAGGCTTCACGCGGCAAATTGGAGGAAGATCAGCAAAAGGATTTATGGAAAAGCGTAGACTGCCATGAAATAAACTAGGGCTGTAGCAATGAAATAAAGGAAAAGCGAGTTAATTCTACAAACTCTAACAACATAGCTACAAGCAAACTATTTTACCGATGATCCTTTGAAAAGTTTCCCAGCAGTGTGGACACATCAGGTGGGCGAATTTGAAGGGGGCTTACACCCTTTTTATTCTTTATAAAGAGTTCAGAACCTTCCCTCACAAGGAAGAACCCCACAATAACATTGGGCGAAAGGGTGCGGCTTCCATGGACTTTGGCTAGATCATCTTCAAGCTGTGAAGTAATAGAAATGCATGATGCAAGTCTACTAGTAATACTGTAATTGGAAAAGGGAACTCGTGGTGGCAACTACCTCCTTTATTTCTGGTGTTTCTTCAGAGGATGGTCTCATTGTCCCTCTTCCAAGGGCAAGATGAAGGGGTGTGTTTCCATCTGTTGTAGCAGCATTGAGGTCAGCTCCAAACCCCACAAGAAGCTCTACTATTTTGATATAGCCCTCATGCACTGCAATGTGTAGTGCAGTCAGTTTCTCATACTTGGTCCTTATATTGATATCACAAGCATGCTGGAAGGATCAAAAAATACATATACATGTACACTAGAACCTAAATCAGCCACATTGTTACATACGTATACACTAGTAGTTTATAGTTACACCAAATACATAAACCAGCCCAATTACTTACATAAACTGAAGATGACAATTATGTTCCCTTAGCGTGCCTTTTACGTAGTACTTATTGTTACAGCAAAAGTTTTAAGTGTGACTATTAATACTCCATCACAATCTGTTTGCATCAGCCATACTTTCTTACATACATTGCATGGAGAAAGGCAAGCAAGTATACTAATTTGTTAAATGCACATATACACTTACATGCGACGCTAATAGAGCCACAATATCAGCATGGCCATTTGCTGCTGCAACATGCAGGGGAGTATAGCCATCGTCCTTGGTGATGTTGATGTGCTGTGGATAGCATTTCACGAGCTCTTCCATACCACTGTAGAATAGTGACATGATATTTAGTTCATCTCAAATTATCATGAAAAGGTTTTCATATTGTAAACTTAAATATAAGCATGTGGACCCTTACATCAATAACTTATAGTAAACTAGGAATTGCTTTATAACATGCGAGACTACTAGAAAATAAGTAGCATATAGCTTTCCCAGCTGAGTTTTAACATCCGTAAGGCTCAAATAAATTTATATGGGCTTTTTGCGTTATGTCTTATTTCTTATTTAGTGTAGCATTAGCGAGTAAAAGTGAGTGAGACTTACGCCAAGAACCCAAATCCAGATGCATTGTGAAATGGGGTGAGAAGGCGAAAATTTAGCAGGGTAGGATTGGCTCCGGCTTCAAGTAGCATGACTACTGATCTTCTCCTCATAGAGGATATTGCGCGGTGAAGGGGAGTTTTGCCTTCAGAGTCCTACAATAAATATGGATATCTCTTAATCTGAAAAATACGGGAACACATCAGAAACATATACATGGTTCTGTACGGAAAGAAATAGGTGTTTGCAGCTCTCAAAGTCAATACACACACTGTCACAGGTCTCATGCAATATTCATCCTTTAACTGCATGCATAATACTGATACACCAATCGTAAAGCTACGTACATATGTATGTATGCATGTACATGGCAGAAACGTATGTCCATACAGCAGTTTACCTGAGCATTCAGTCGCGCATTAGGGTGCTCAATAAGCACTTTGAGGACATCACAGTGTCCAACACCTGCAGCCACTGCCAACGGAGAGGTACCTCTCCCGTCTCTAGCATTCACATCAGCTCCAGCTTCCACTAGCAATCTAGCTGCTTCGAAACAATTGCTGGAAAAATACAATATTCAGGTATTACTAATGTTGTACATTGATTCATAGCAGAGGTAGATACATACTTGTAAGCACACAAATGAAGAGGTCTGTCTCCAGTTTCATCCTGTAAAACAAGGTACAGCAGTAGTATCATTTCAGATGACATAATTTATACACACCAATACCTCTATCTCCAAATCTGGGTAAAATTGAAGAATTGCTTTCACAACTGGAATGAATCCTTCTAAAACAGCAGCATGCAGTGCACCATGTTCTTCCATCTTGGTATTTACCTAAGACAAGGGAGAAGCTATTAGCCTGCAACAGTCAATGATAGTTCAAATTGTGATTAAAACAACATATTATCCATATAAGTATTAGCACTAGAAATCTAAGTGTATGTACATGTACCTAGTGTGAGCATAAAATACTATAATCACCATGCACTAAAGAGTGCATGATATCCAAAATTTGTCCCCATTCTCGCCCAGAATACTTCTTCTGGTGGCTGATGGATCACAGCAGGTTGAACTCAAATACTTACCTCATGTGGGTGTTTCTTTAGGTAGCTAGTGAGAGCATCGACATCACCAGTTGCTGCTGCAGTTACAACAACGTCTGGGCAATTGGCCTCTGCCAAAGAGTGTAGGTGTAGTTTCACACGTATGTCAACACGGAGCTTTCCTGTATGGAAAGATATTAAAATAGCTGATACTGTTCATGTTCCTGAAAATCAGTATTTCAGACCTAACACGCTGCATCATAGCAGGATCTATAGTAAGCCAAAGTATAATTATCTGACCAGAAAGCTCTTCCACAGGAATTTCTCCAGGAGCAGAAACTAGACAGCGTGGATTGTAGATCCATCTTTCTCCATTAACTGCCACACGAACATCTCCATCGGCTTTTACCTTCAACACTCGACCCACCTGGCCCAGAGACTGCAAAAAAGTGGATATTACTGTTATACTTTTGTGTCAAGCTTATACGTATCAGATAGCCTTGTAATCTACGATACTGGTCAGAGACCCAATAACACATACTACATCGAGAGGGTCCACAGTTTTAGCTAGTATCATGCATACGTATAGTATGTACGTTTGACTTGTGCATGAGTGTCTTACTAAAGCCATTTCATCATCCCACTCTCCATGACCTTTCTGTAGCTGGTGTACGACAGCTATGTCATCCAGGACCTTGACCACCTCGCCGTACGTAAAATGAGGAGTATCCACCTACAAAAGACGGTGACGTAATTGTAAACAATGTTCAGGAGTAGCTGATACCATGCAAAGTCAGTTGAATGCTTAACTGACCTCATGCTAAAAGGAAAAAAGCAATCCTGAACTAAGCTACCAGTAGAAAATGCAGATACGTATTAGAATAATACCTTTGTGAGAACCTGAGGATTTAGCTCAAATATTTTGTTGTTTGAGTATCTGACAACAATGTCTTCATAGTCATGAATGGCAGTTACCACTCCATCCCGACCTATAAACTGTGTGTAGAAAGAAATATTCAGGTGATTCAGAAAGATGGGCCTCAGGATCAGCCCGGGAATATAAAATCTCCTGGGGGGGATGTTCTTAAACTTCCATTGATGAGCTAATTACTTTGTTCTCATGCCTGCATGCTCGGGTTACATGCATGACCGATAATGGCAGAATGAATTTACATTTACCTCTGCCATGATGTCATCCCATCCGCCATGTTCCTCCTGGGCTATTTTGAGGACGTCAGGGTCCGTTGCAATTGTCACGACATCACCAGAAAAGAATGTCGTAGGCTGGGGCTGGATGCATGGAGCACCTGAGAAATACATATTGGAGAATAAGGTACATGTATTATTGCACATTGCAAGTTGTGCTCTATCAACGTCAAAATATTTTAACAAGGGACAGCACGAGGAATATCGTAAATAGTGCAGACAGAACTAGCCTCGTTCCCTGGCCTTATTCACACAAGTGAATGAAGTGAGCTAGCATCCTTACTCGTGTGGCGACGGCCTGGGAATGAGGCTAAGGTAGAGTAGCGTACTAACCAAGCAATGGTAGGTGTTCGGGGTAGTAACTCCCACCACTAGCTGGAAGTTTGCACTTCACATCAACCTACATAATAAGTAGAAATGAACTGCTGCAGTATGAATTAGCCTTGTACCCAGGCCTCCCCTTGCAGCTTTTTCACAGCAGGGGACGGCTTTGAAAAAAGCTCCAAGGGGAGCAGCCAGAGACGGCTGTGAAAAAAGCTGCGAGGGGAGGCCTGGGTACGACGATAGTATAGAAGAAGTGTATGTACATGTAATCTCACCTTTCCACCAAGGGCAATTCTGTATACGTTGGTTATACCAGTGTCTCTCCACTGCACTTCAGCAATATTTCTCTATAAGTGGACACATACATATACTGAAGGCTCAAACAGCATGTAGAGAGCATCTACATTGTAGCTATATACTATCCATACATTCAATTGTTATGACTTACAACAGCTTCAGCATCCCATTGCTTGATACAAATGACTTTTCCTGATCTACCACTGCCACCTACATATAGAACACAAACCAAAGGATACATTAATGAGTGCTAACCCCATTCCCAGGGCTCTTGCAAGGTCGCAAGAGCCTGGGAATAAACGCTAGCCAGAAATACGTACGTGCAGCATGCATGTTGGATGAGTCATTGTATAACAATTTACATACCTTAAATATGCTATAATATTATATGTGACCTTCGGTGAATCAGAAGTCAAGATCGATCACATGACAGTACCTTAAATCCATGTAATGCACACTTTCATGTGTGTTAAATATATAACGTACACTTTCTAAATGACGCCCACTAGAGCTATGGCTGTCTGTGGTCAGTGAGAGCACTAAATACTTTAGATATCAGTTGGCAGTGCAGCGTTGTGGAGCTAGTTAGTGCGCTCGGGCAATATACGGTCTCATGCATTATCCTGCCCTCGACCGTTACTATTATTGCCCTCATGCACTAACTGTCAACTGGTATCTAAATATTACACAGTGGTAGAAACAAATTATTGTCTCACCGTCCTGGTCTCCCCATCTCCAGTCATTTCCCCTGACTACCTCCGCTCCAGGAAAGACGCCCCAGGCAGTGTCCACTCTGGCACAGTATCTTGGACCAAGCTGTGTTCTGTATGCATTGGACATGTCATAGCTACACTCTGTACCATATCACAACGTTTAGATACCTATACAATGAAATTACTACGACTCTGTCCAACAAGGTTATGCAAATACTCTGTACCGTTCGGTCTTATCGTCTGTGTCAATCCTCTCGAACCTGTGGACCACGGAATGTTTCCCAGCCATGTAGCAGGAGGTACAGAGGTAGTAGTCGTAGCAATTGGAGCACTTCCACAGCATGCCATATATGTCTTGGAGGCACCAGTTGCAAGACATGCCTGGATGCTTCAGGCCTGAAGACAGAGGCAAGGGTACGACATAGGAAATAGAAATGATTCTTAATCTCAGAGTCCTAGGATATCAGATATCACAGGCTATTTAGTATGATTCAAATGATTTTCAACATCAGGTCATTGCATTTAAAGTGGTAGTTTCCATTCAGGAATCATTATGCAGAATAGGCCACAGTAATTTTACATCTCGTTTTTTATCAGCAAAACCTTTAAAAAGCAAAGTGGATGGTCGGATACAGAACATGCTAACTATATCCAGACTGTGTGTCAATTTCATTTGTGAACGTGATACGTTGTGTTGTGTGGAGCAGCAATACCTAAGGAGTAGCCTCGTTCCTAGTCCACACCCCCATGAAAGAGTGGGTGTGTGGCCTGGAAAGGAGGCTACCTGAGGAGCTGAAACAACGAGTGGCTAGATAAGGTTGAAGACATGGACAGCTTAGACTCAAGCACTGCTCTATGAAGACATGGACAGCTTAGACTCAAGCACTGCTCTATGAAGACACAGATTGCCATTAATTGTGTCGCTAATGGGTTTGAAGTTCAAATATAACATGGTGCAATAATTTCTGAGAAGATTCGTGTTTGAGTGAAATTGAATGAGACATGGTTTAACTCACCAGCTTGGGCACAGTCAAGCACCCTCAGATCGTACTTTCCCTCTGCTCCACAACGATACTTGCACCTGTACTGCTTGCCACACTCCCACTGGACCACGGCTGCCTTAGGGGGCGGGGGAGTGGCTAAATCACTCCCTCCAAACCTGGAAGCAGGATCTGGGATCCGATCCTCTACTTCTACCTGTACCACCGTTCCTACATGTCCCTCTCCTCCGTCCTGGTCCCTCCACATCCAGTCTGGACCGCGTACAACGCGCAAATCAACCGTTACCTCCATTATCGCGACTTTGCTAAGTGTGCGCTTGTAAAGGGGGATTCCCTCACTGCTCTACGATCCCGTTCGGATCGAATTCGAGGCGACGAAAGTTAAGTTCTACGTACAGTGTACGCGTAGCCAATTTAGCATTTCGCGGGGAGGAGATGGGAGCTCTGGATAACTTGGATGCCTTTTGCCGCCCGGTTTCCGACTTCTGGGTAAGCCAAAGGCTTTTACAAATGTGCACCTGATTGCATAACTAGCATACTGGTCCGCTGCAGCTCACTCCGGAGCTAGTTGCAACTTTGCACGGCACGCGATAACTACAGTGAAGCGTATCCTGGGCCGAACTAGCAACTGCATTTGTGTATTAGAACTGGGCTGGGACAGAACTTTATACTGTTTGCTCACTGGTCAGCATGTAATTTTCTTTTCTCCCCTCCCCTCTCCTATTTTGCCCCCTGCATCCGCCCCCAGTGTGGTAGCAACAACTCTTTTGCTCAGTATGGCTGCAATCACGATGTGGACCTCAGTCTCTGCTTCGAGGATACGACCGTCCTCTATGCCATCTGTGCTCTCTTCTGGCTGATGGTGGCAATGGAGTTCATCCGCTCACCATACCCCAGACCTCACATTCGCCACAACTGGTTCAATGTTACCAGGACGGTAGGTCACGGGTACAGTTAACGGTTAATGTATATGTATGTTAATGCTTCATATGAGCAGCAAACTGGAGAGTAGGTCTGGAAGCAAGTCTATACCGTGATCCCTTCACACATGCACTCAAAGTATTAGACCACTAGACCTCTCCCCTTTCTTGAAGAGCAGTGGTAATAAAGCGAGCAGAATAAAAGAGCACCCTCAGTGCAGTGCACGTGTTTATGTTTATTCCGCTTAAGAGACACTGCTTGAAGTTTAGCATTTTGTACAGGGTGTACTTGCATGGCCAGGGTTCAATTTCATTCCTCCTTTTGCAATTTCTCTAGTTGCATGGTTCTTTAATATCGTTGTAGGCTGAGACAGTCTGTGTGTGTTTTAGAGAGATGCATAGTAAATCAATTCTTTTAAGTTTCCACTTCAGCCTGCGCCTTACGCTCCAGTCTCTGTTTTTGTGGGTTTTTTTTTTGCTTTTAATTTTTTGTTGCACAGTGTGAAAACACTTTATTTTGTGTTTTTCTTGTTTTTGATTTTTTTTGCACAGTGTGAAAACACTTTAGAGTGGAGTTTGGGAACGAGGCCATTTCCACTTCACTAGTCAGAGTATAGCAGCTAAGAGTAGATGCACTGAATACATAGCAGGGCTGTCTCATGCATGTAGCTAATTAATATTAATGGGAAGCAAGTTTCCTAACTGAGTCATACATTGCATCTGTGGGGTAATTACTCCATATCTCCCTCTGCCCAGCTACTGACGATTGTTATTTTGGTGGCTGCTTTGTGTGACCTGGGTTACACCATTCACCAGGGTACACATAATGAGCATCCTGCTGACTTCCAGTATCTCACACCCATCATCCTGGCCCTCTCCATGGTGAGTCTCATTCTCAGCCTCCATTCTGCAATCCACATTCCCAATTTGTGCAATGGCATGGCATTGCATGTGTACTGTGAACCATATGGTAGGTATATTTCAACATGGATCCTTCCCTTCCTATCAAATAACAGATTTATGTAATTTCTAACCATATTTAACCAACATACAAAGACAAAAACGTAAAGCAGTGTTAATACCAGTTGACAAAAAGCTTGGTAGGGCAGGCAAATAGCAGTCGGCCATCGGACAATTTCTGGACAATTAATTGAAGTGATCACGCAAGATGTTACATAGTCGGCCTTACTGTCCGAACAATCTATTGACTGTGCTTCAAACTCAGTAATCAGATGTGAGAATGGAATATTTCTAGGCGTAGTACAAGTACTACTCTTCAACTAATACCAACGTAAGCTAAAAATCTGCAGCGGTCCTAGTAGCACCACCATTTTTCGAAAAATCGCCATGCAATTAAAAATTCCGTGAACTCTGGCCCTGCAAGTCCTAAAACCACATGTGCTGAGTGTATAATGTAGTCATCAATAATGAGGATGTGGCCTAGAGCTCAAATGAGGAGGAAATATTATCCTACTTTTGGGTTGGTGTTCATTTACATTGTTGTCTTTAAAGCCATTTTTGCCAGCCTGGAGCGCATGAGTCTGATATTAAGATTGCATTTCACACCTGTTTGTCTGTTCATATACTTCTGCACTTAATTATTACCAAGTTAGCTACATCATTGCATTACTATGCCACTATAGCCTGGCAGGGTCAATAGGACAAGGCATGCTTAGTATTGTGTTGTCTAGATTGGGATAAAGTAATAGCTAGGTGGCAATGATACATAATTCTATTTAAATTGGCAAGTACGACTATGAAATTGCTGAATCGATAGCTCTCACTGGCACCTGTGCAAGACGAGACAACTGTTCTACAGCTGCAGTTAGGTTGGACTGACCTGTTGCTCTGCACACTCTTCAGTTGGGTGGTTTATGGGGAAAATAATCTTAGCTTTAATAATACTATTACACAGTTTTTACCATCGGAAAGGTGCTATAGGTACGGAGTTTGTAGCTATCGGGTATACATGTTTGCCTAGGAGAGTAGTGGCAGGAGCCGTTATGGGTTCCTGGCGGTGGTCAATAGTTAATTTCTTATTTTGGCTAGGATGACTTTCTCCTTGTGTTGAGAATACTGGAGTGACAGCTTAAAGGTGGCCAGAATTAAAGCATGAGAGCCAGTGCTTTAACACTGTGCGAAACATGGGCAGTGAATGTGCATATGAATCAAAGAGCACAAAGCACTTTAAGCATCTTCCCTCCCCTCCCCTCCCCTCCCCTCCCCCTCCCCTCCCCTCCCCTCCCCTCCCCTCCCCTCCCCTCCCCTCCCCTCCTCCCCCTCCTCCTGCCCCTCCCCCTCACAGGTGCTAGCAGTCCTGTTTATCCAGTACAATCGGACGTTGGGTGTGGTCTCCTCGGGTATCATGTTCCTCTTCTGGGTAGGGCTGTTCCTCTACGGCTCCATGAAACTGAGGACTCTGCTGCTCACCCGCAAGAACAGCGAAGATGTATGTACATGTGATATGTATGTATTGGGGGCAGTCAAAATAGCACATAGTATGCACCTAAGATGTACGTGAGTGTGGTATGGTGCGTACACATTTGGTCTGGAGGGGCCTCCATGCAGTGCAAATTATGGGTCTATATAAACTGTGTGTAGGTTTGTGAGGTCATATCTGTTCCTTGTAATTTGCTTCAAACCTGTATGAAACGCTCCATGTCTAGTGGACATGAACAGAGTTTCATCCTGGATAAAGTTTTTGGGGGAGGATCGAAGCACAGCTTACTGAGAAAAAAACACAATTTCTAGGGGGTTCTGTGGGCATGCCCTCCCCCCAGGAAATTTTAAATTTTGGAGTGTTCTGAGAGGCCATCTTAATGGCTTTTGAGGGTCTTTAATTATTTGAGGGGAAAGCTTCTGCAACCCCCCTCCCCCTCCCTCCCCCGCCAGGGTTTCATACAGAATTTTTTTGTGAGGGTGGGGAAAAAAACATGTGCATAGAGCCACGCCCCATAGGGGTGTGTGGGGTGATGCTCCCCCAGGAAATTTTACACATTTACATGCTCTGAGGTTGCTTCTGGGGCTCCAAAAATGGCTGGAAATTAGTTACTAATGAACTGCTTAGCATAAAAAAAAAGTCAACTTCAACATTCTGGGGGGGGGGGATCCCAGTGCCCCCCCTGTATGACACCCTACCCACCCTCCCCTACCCCCCCCCCCCCCACCTGGATGGAACCCTGATGAAATACAAGGGGTTTTTGTAGCCCAATTGCATTTGGGTTGGTCTATTGGATGTCTCATTGGTTAGCAGTGGTATTGTACATTCATGACTTGCAGAGGAGGCATACCAGAAATACCTTGATTACACTTGGGGCATTCATAGTATAGTGGTGCCATGTTGATGTAATATCCTACGTAGCTACTGCGCTGCATTAAAATTCACATCCCACTAGCTGTGCAAAAACTGGATTATTTGGATTAACCCATAGGCCAAAATTTGGTTAGGGAATTTGTTGCCACGACTGGCCATGAGGCATATGCTATAGCTTCAATATCTCTGCAGATTTTGAGATACATACATGTTCTTTGGAGTGTGGTAACAGCTATGTGGTTTGTCTATTGTGGTTTTTCCTACCTTGTTTGATAACTTTTTGGGGATTCCATCTATAGTGACCATATATGCAAGTGAAGTTGTGACAGTATCCATATACCTTTTCTCTGACCTCCTTTACCTCCCCCTCCCCCTCCCTCCTTCCCTCAGGGTAAACTGGATGATGTTTTCCGCTTTTCAACCTTCTGCGTTCAGTATGCTGCCTTCTGTGTGGAGTTCTTATTGGCCTTCCTGCCCGAGCCTCGCGCCAGAGCCCGCTACTGGATGGGCATTGAGCCTGACGTAAGGGGAGAATACGTCATGCATATACATAGTACCGGTACTGTTGTTATCAACTGAGTGGGCAGTGGGCGTTGTATATGCCTACTCCACTGAGTGCACTGCTTGCTACTAACATTGTAGCTAGGAGTAAACATTAGTCTCTTACCATGCCCTTTTCATTCCCATTCCAAGCACGTGATATGCTCCCCTCCCCTCCCCTCCCCTCCCCTCCCCTCCCTCTGCCCTTCCTTCCTCCTCTCCTCCCATAGCGGAAGCCATGTCCTGAAGAGACTACCCCCTTCCTCTCCCGCATCACTTGGTGGTGGATGAACGGGTGAGGGGATACCACAATGTCATCTTGGTAACGTAGCCAAGCACGGAGCTAGTTTTTTCCCTCCTCCCTCCCTCCCTTCCTCCGTTCATCCCTCCCTCCCTCCCTCCCTCCCTCCCTCCCTCTCAGGCTGGTCTGGCGGGGATGGCGCCACCCCCTGGAGTACTCTGATCTCACTGATCTCAACCAGTACGACAAGTCTCGTGTCATTGCCCCAGAATTTCAGAAGAACTGGGACAAGGAGATCAGGAAGGCAGGGTGAGGGGTGGAGCTTACTTTAGGAATTGTAGTATATGTGTGACTCCAAACACTTCCCTTCCTGTCTGTCACACACACACACACACACACACATGCATGCATACACACATACATACACACAAACATACACACATACATACATATACACACACATGCATACACACATGCACATGCACCCCCACACCCCCCCCATCACACGCACACCTCTAGTATCACCTTCAACCGGGTGCGAGTGGAAGAACAGGAGTACCAGCCAGTGAATCTCAGTGAGACCCACGGGGTTCAGGTGGGTGTTGGCGGGAGGGGGGGGGGGGAGGGGGAGGAGGCTGGGGCAACGTGGGACTGTCCTCAGTGAGTTTCCCTGAACAGAGTCGTACATGTATGACTTGTACAGTTTTTTCTTTTGTACTTTTTCTGTTTATACAATGCAGTCATTCCTTACATATCTATGGCCATGGGGTCAGCTGGAGTTTGAACCCATGACCTTCAGAGTCATACACGTTTTCCGTTTCTCCCGCTCTTAGATGCTAACTCCAGTTGAGAATGGCAGGGGTGGTAGGCAGGGACCGAAGGAACCCTCCCTTTTTTGGGTGCTTGTCAAGTCCTTTGGTGTCTACTTCATGGGAGCTGCGGTTTTCAGGATGGTGCAGCTTCTGCTCACCTTTGCCAGTCCACAGCTTCTCAAGTGAGTGCCTTGTGTGTGTGTGTGTGTGTGTGTGTGTGTGTGTGTAGTGTGCAGGTGTGTGTGTGTTTGTGCATGTGTGTGTACACATGCATGTACGCACATGAGAGTGTATATGTGTGTGTTGGTATACAGTATATTATTTCAGCCATAATCACCCACACACACACACACACACACACATGCACACGCACACCCACCACTTCAGACTAATGATCCAGTACACAGAGTCCCACGTGGAAGGACAGACCGACGACGACTGGAAGGGCTACTTCTACGCTTTCCTTCTCTTCCTCACCGCTGTGTTCCAGTCCATCCTCCTCCACATCTACTTCCACCGTGTCTTCAGAGTAGGCATGCAGATCCGAACAGCCGTCATAGCAGCTGTCTATAAGAAGGTAGGTACACGTTATTACAATGTATGTAGTAGCTTAATCTGTCCCTGTACATGTACAAGTGAGTTGTTTTATGCTAATCAAGAATTTGTGCTCGTAAGCTATTGACATCTTAGTGATCTGGAGTTAACCACTTGCAGTAGCCTCGTACCTCGGCCTCCCCTCACAGCTTTTTCACAGCCATGGAAGAATGCCACAAGGAGAGGTCTGGGTACGAGGCTAGTCTCATGGTCAGCTGTTCACTCCCTCCTTTGCGAAGGAATGGAAAGAGTGTGAACATTTTAATAACAATAATTCTAGGGTTTGGTAATACTAGGGGGTGCTCACTGGACTCCAGTTGACTTATGCATGTTACATCATGTCCCAGGCTCTGATGCTGAGTAACAAGGCTCGTCAGAACAGCACGGTGGGAGAGATCGTCAACCTGATGTCGGTGGACGCCCAGCGCCTGAACGACGTTGTCCTCTACCTGCACTCCATCTGGTCTGCTCCCTTCACCATCTTGCTGGCTCTCATCTTCCTCTGGTTCAGCATGGGTGCCTCCATCTTTGCCGGCTTTGCCATCATGGTCCTGCTCATTCCTGTCAACATCGTTGTGGCTGCCAAGAACAGGAAGTACCAGGTAAGGCTGGAAATGATCGTTACAGTGACACTATTTGAAAATCAGCCATGGCTGCAAGTGGAGAGTGGAGAGACAGGCTGTGCTGCTTGAAACTCACGCACACAATGTCATCGTTTAATCATCGATTATGCTGTCTGTCTGCCAGTACTCATATTACCATTTATATGTAAGCTACACAAGTGCTACAAGCCTGGGAACTGTAGCTAGCCTATCCTATTACTACCGTGGCCGACAGGGTCGCTTTTTCCACTCCCACCGCCCCACTCGCGTTCCACCTCTTCCGTCTTTCCACTCGCGTTCGCCCTCTTTCCACTCGGCCGACAGGGTCGCTTTTTCCACTCGCGTTCGGTCTCTTTTCACTCGCTTTTTGCCTCTTTTCACTCTCTGCTCTTCCCACGCGTTTGGTCTCTTTCTACTCTCGTTCGCCTATCTGTATATGATTCTGACTACATGTAGCTACCTCTAAATTGTTTTGTTGTTTACCAGGATGCAGTTATAATTTTGCTCATTGTGTTTCATGTGTGTATAGGTCCATATATCAATAATACTATAGTCTTATTATTAGCTACAAATTTCTAATAAGAAATTGATACAACGTGACACAGTTTGTAGAAGTGACATCACGGTATAGGTGCACCAACTGATGACACTGTAAACTAAACACTTGACTGTATGGTAATGGTGGCTCTTGAGTCATCAGTTGTCATGTACTGCATCCACAGGTGAGCATCTACAGGTTGTAGATAATTTCACAACCTGCAGCAACAATACCATACCTAACTAGCTATGCAGTACACTACACTACTACACTACAATGCTGACATGTAGCTAACGCCCTATATTTGACACGGCAGGAATAGAAGTATTTGAGAAGCAACTCTGCAGAGTTAAAACAAACTCGAAATTAAAGCTACATACCACCCAATTATGATAAGAGCTATTACTATCGAGTTGCGCTGGTGTCATTGCTTGCTGGCCATGACTCGTAAATGTCAAAGTCCGATTACCTCAGACCACGCCCACCGACGCGACTGAAAGGCGCGTGGAAAGAGGACGCGAGTGGAAAGCATGGATAATACAACCTAAGCTGCTTGGGAAGAGGCTAGTAAGAGTGGGACGTTGCAAATTGGAGTAGTGACTCTGTCGGCCGAGTGGAGAGAGGGCGAACGCGAGTGGAAAGAGGGCGAACGTGAGTGGGCGAACGTGAGTGGAAAGAGGGTGAACGCGAGTGGAAAGAGGGCGAACGCGAGTGGAAAGTGGGCGAACGCGAGTGGAAAGAGGGCGAACGTGAGTGGAAAGAGGGCGAACGCGAGTGGAAAGAGGGCGAACGTGAGTGGAAAGAAGGAAGAGGTGGAACGCGAGTGTGGCGAGGGCGTGGAAAAAGCGACCCTGTCGGCCACGGTATATTACAAATATAGTAAACATGCTTAGAACTTTGATTATTGCTGCACCATAAGCCAAAATGCCATTTGGTGCCAGAGACACCATTTTAATCGGAAATACCGATTAAACTAGTAACTGCTGGCGATTGCATTTCAAAAGTGTGGCATTTATATACAAACGCTAGCTGAGATTCACAGCAAGATTATTTTCCTCTTGCTAACTCACTCGGCAAATAATAAATGGAGTGTCATGCAAAATTTGTCCTATATACATATATTAAAGTTTGGCTAAGGTCTATACTGTTCTGTATACATGTTCATGAGTTGTATGCATGCGTACCATATGAAAGCTTTTGGGAAGGGATGTGATCCTGGTATGAAAAAAAAAGCTGGGGAGTGGATACTGGGAATGAGACGAGGGTCACACATTTAGTGGATGTTTATACCTGCCACCGTTGCCAAGCAACATGCTGCTTCCAGTACCCACTGGAGGTAACAGGTGAAGCCATAGAGAAGCCTCTTGCCTTTAATTATTATTTGAGTACATATGCCACCACATTTTGACAATACCATTCATGGTATTGTTGGGAGTGACTGTGTGTTCACACTGTCCTTCCTTGCAGGTTCGTCAGATGGTCCAGAAAGATTCTCGCATCAAGCTGGTCAGTGAGGTGCTCAATGGAATCAAGGTATGGGTCAGTCCTTGTGTTATTATAAGGGCATTGTTATTGTAACGTGTGTGTATGTGTGTGTGTCCTGAAAAATTAAGTGAGAGTTTTTACAGCGCACTAGTACTTGAGCTCTCTCCAGAGCGTGTACACCCCAAACTCCTCTTTGTTCTTCCTTAAGGTGATCAAACTGTATGCCTGGGAGATCCCCTTCCAGCGTCAGATCATGGGAATCAGGAACGATGAGCTGAAGGTGCTGAAGGCCTCAGCCTACCTCAATGCTGCCACCTCCTTCACCTGGACCTGTGCACCCTTTCTGGTGAGCCATGGCTAGCCTAAAGAGGAAGTGTGCAAAAGCTAAACAGTTGCTATGGCAGACCAAATTGCTGCAGCCACCTGCAATGCCATGCCAGATGTACATTTACAACAGGATATTGTGCACATACTGTTGCTCACACACACACACACACACACACACACACACACACACACACAAACATGCTACACACACACACACACACACACACACACACATGCAAATACACACACACACACACACACACACACAAACTTGCAAACACACACACACACACACACACACACACACACATACACACACAAACATGCAAACACACACACACACACATGCTACACACACACACACACACACAAACATGCGAACACACACACACACACACACACACACCACATTTCCAGGTTTCTCTGGCTACTTTTGCTACCTATGTTCTTGTCCACCAAAACTCTACTAACCCGGATGACCGACTGACGGCCGACAAGGCCTTTGTAGCCCTCTCGCTCTTCAACATCCTCCGCTACCCCCTCTCCATGCTGCCCTACCTCATCTCCCTCCTCATAGAGGTCAGCCACCTGACTGTCACTAGGCCAGGTTGTCAACTGCCTGTGACTGTCACATGACTAGCACCTGATTGTTATCTGTAGCTCAGAAAGCTGGTAGCAGTTAGTAGAGTAAGTAATGTATTTTCAGACCACTGGACCAGGTATAATCGGACGCACTAGCACCATACACATAAATTACCGGAAGTGAGTGGTTCTCAATTAGTAAATGTTGCAGGTTACTTCTAGTGAATTAATGCTTGTAGCTCTCGAGTTTCCTGTTACCTTGTTATGCATGTAACTAGATGTTTGAAGGCCTACGTATGAACAATGCCACAATGTGACAGAATTTTTACTGCCTACTACATGTCCATGTATATTTTAAGAATAACACTCTCTATGTTATGCACACTTACACACTCATATGCACACACACACACACACTTACACACCCATACACACACACACACTTACACACCCATACACACACAAACACACACACACTCACACATACCCACACACACTCACACACATACACACACACACTCACACATACACACACACACACACACACACATACACACACACACACTTACACACCAAACACACACACACACTCACACATACACACACACACACACACCCATACACACACACACACACACTTACACACCCAAACACACACACACACACTCACACATGCACATACACACACACACTCACACTCACACATACACACACACACACACTCCTGATGTCTTCTTCTAACTCTGTAGTCTAGTGTGTCAGTGAATCGACTGAAAAAGTACCTGAAGAATGATGAGCTGGACCCCGCCATCGTGCAGTGGAGGCCAGAGCCAGCCACTGGTCAGTAGCTCCTGCATACATTACTTGCTTGTGTGCTTGTCTTCCACGTCACGATATGTGCTTTCCTCCCTGTACATCAGAGCACGAGGATGCCATCTCTGTGATTGGAGCCAAATTCACCTGGGACTCTCAGGCGAGACCATCTCTCTCAGAGTGAGGCTCCTACGTAACTTATAAAGTGTAGAGCTCTACTTTTCAGACAGTTGTATAGGCTCATGTAAGCCACTGCTTAGTAATGTGGTGGTATACGTGTCAGTGTGGCCGTTGTTGCAAATTAAAGTAGTGATGATCGAACCTATACTTAAATTAGATATTAGTTATGAGTTCTTCTAATGTGATCATGGGTATTTTGATATGGACATCATTCACCTGTGCACTACTCAGAGTCAGCTTCTTGCCAGCTTACTAAGAAAGATACATGTGTTTGACTGTTTGTGTCGGTTTATCAGTGTATTCTACATGTGTACGTAGGTGGATTACTGCTCTTATGGTGTCTGAGCTAGTACAGTTCATAACTTAAATTCTGTGTACACATTCCATTGAATTTCTAATGATGAGATCATTTGCCTCCCCTCCCCCCTCCCTTCCTCGTAAGCCTGAACATCCACGTGAGGCCGGGCCAGCTGGTGGCTGTGGTGGGACACGTGGGAGCAGGCAAGTCTTCTCTCGTCCAGGCCCTCCTCGGGGAGATGGACAAGCTGGCTGGCAGTGTGACACTCAGAGTAAGTACTTTGACCAGAGTTTGGGTGTAACAGTGCTTGCACGGCATAGTCAGGTATCGGACTACAGTATCTGCACATTTGTCTACAATCAATCATGGTTGAACCATAGCCTCATTCCCAGGCCTGCACCCCAGCTTGTATCACTTAATGCAGTAGGACAAACATGGAGCCTGGGAATGAGGCTAGCATGACCGCATTGCCAAGTGTATGCCAAGGAAGCAGTGATGCTGCATGGTGCAATGGATAACAATGTAGGCAGAGCATGTCAAAAATCACAATAGGTGGAGTATGTAGTTATTAGCGATGATGAGTGCTATGGTGCTTAATTAGCACAGATAGGCTCAAAGCTAAAGTATCTGCAAACTTGATATTCTTTCTATAATTATTGTCATGACCTGTTCCTTAATTGATAGTAGTACCAGCACTGTGATAATTATTCCTCCCTTTTGTTGCACTGTGTTCAGGGCCAAGTGGCCTACGTGCCCCAGCAGGCCTGGATTCTCAACGACACGGTGAAAGACAACATCCTCTTTGGCAAGGATCCCAACGAGCGCCACTACCAGCAGGTCATCCACAGCTGTGCCCTGGAACCAGATCTGGAGATCCTGCCCGGCGGTGACCAGACTGAGATCGGGGAGAAGGTGTGTGTATAGGGCGTTAATATTTACATGAACGTATTTGTTGGTTTTATTGTTGCATGAGTACGGAAAGTGTATGTTTACACATGTATTTGTTGGTTTTGTTGCTGCATGGATACCTGTGGTACTATCAGTAGTTGTAGGAGGTTGTTTAAAGGGAATGCATAAAAAGAGCAGATAATTAGTAGAGAAATGTGCTATTGATTGCTAGTAGTGGGTAGCCTCGTCCCCAGGCTCTCTACGTGTTTCACACTGGAGAGCTTCGTACTTTTTCTCACGTGATTTAATTGCACGTGGGTAGGGACCGCTCAAAAGATGGTTACACTTCTCTACCTTTTTCTGGTGACATTGTTTCAGTGCTTGCATGGTCTATGGTGCAAACGGACTCTGAAGAGTATAGCTACAAGAAGTATAGATTCACTGCCTTCCTTCCTTTGTTGTCTGAGAACTGCAGCTGTATTCGCCCCCAAGCGAAAACTCACCCTTCTACCGCCCTTCTACCCTACATGTCACGCATGTGAGAAAAGTACTAGGCCTACAGCTGTGCTAAAGTGAAACACGCACGTGGGCCTGGGAGCGAGGCTAAGTAGTGGGTGTTCCTTCCCTGCACATTAGTTATGTAGGACGTATACAGTTAGCTGTTTTTTTCTAGTATGTGACTGTATATGTGCAGACATGTTGAGACTACAGCCCCTCTTTCTGAAAATGCAATGTTTAGTCTCAGTTAGTAGATACATTTTTTGCTCTGCATCTTCGTTAGCCCTTGTATCCAGGCAGCCGAAAAATGCAGCTTCGATCTTCTGCCCTTTTGACTGCCTTGGGTTTGAGACTAGTTTCATAGTGCAAAAGCTAACTGTTTAGAGTTAGTTTCATTGCTACCCACTCGAGCACTAACCTCCCCCCCTCCCCAGGGCATCAACCTAAGTGGTGGTCAGAAGCAGCGGGTGAGCCTGGCAAGGGCGGTGTACCAGGAGGCCGACATCTACCTGCTGGACGATCCCCTCTCTGCCGTTGATTCCCACGTCGGCAAGCACATCTTTGAGAAGGTCATCGGGCCTGAGGGCATACTCAAGGAGAAGGTATGTTTGTGAGGGGGAGGGGGCGGGACTTGTCTTTAATCTGGAAGGGCTGGATCCTAACACAAAATTAAATACTAGAAATGCGATGAATTATGCAAAAGAAGTAAACATACCTTATTAGTATATAGTTTGAATTAACTCGCCAGCATCTCCTAAAACATTTTGTTGCATACTTTTGAGATTTAGATTACAACGTACTTTGTACGTAGGTGAGAGGACACATAATGAGCGAGCCCCAAACCTAGCGACTTTCCCCGTATCTGTATGTTTTATAATGTTTGGTACATATGTCTTGCCCCCTGGCCCCCGGGGGGGGGGGGGGGGAAGCATGTGTTTCAAATTGTCAGAGTCAGAGCATGTGTTAAAACAGTCAGAGATGAGGACAAGCCTCTTACATAGTTTTACCAAGGGACTTCTATAGCTCCAAAGTTAGTAGCATTTGCCTACCCTATGAATATGAGTGCTGGACATACTGGAGACGGATGGCACAATCGAGTGATGCAAATGGGAGCTTCGAGCAGCACAGCCTGTCTCTGCTCTCCCATAGTACCCATGGCTGAGCCTGGGGTATTCATTGCATGCAGAGAACTCATCCTTTTGAAGACCAGTCGTTTTTTCATAACTGAGTTCCCAGCATCGCTCAGACAATCATGGTCTGTCTTATCACTGCAATCTTGTCAGTATGTAAATAGTCACACTCCCTCAGGCTCGCCCCACATTGCACTAGTATAGAGTGAGCTGTATGTTTGTATCTCCATTGTTGTTCCTTCACGTTTCCAAGCTATCATCTCTATCCTCCATCCATCCATCCATCCGTACATCCATCCTAGTGTTATAAACCAGCCAGTCACCTCCATCTTCATTCGGAACTTTTCTGAGACTTCTGATGACTCTACGTACATTCAGCAATTTGAGAGACACCTTAAGCTACTGCCATAGCCTTCCCATAATATACATGTACATGTAGCATTCACCGCATATACATACATACATGTACACAACACACACACACACACACACACACACACACACACACACACACACACATGCACACACATACTCTGTACTTAGGTTCGTCTACTGGTGACCAATGCCCTCGGCTTCCTGCCACAGTGTGACCACATTTTGGTAATGGACGAAGGCCGGATCACTGAGGTTGGCAGCTATGCTGAACTCATCGACAATGACGGAGCTTTTGCTGAGTTCATCAGAACCTACACCAGCATGGAGAATGAAGAGGAGGACCCTGGTAATTACTTACCCTTTTTTTGGAGGGGGAAATGAGGGCGAATGTTTGTGTTATAAGTCATGAGTATATAGGGCTGTGTCAGGAACCGTGGACTGGTGGTACCCTGCAGAGTACTGTTAGTTTGTTTGCTAGGAGCAATTTGTGGTGTTTAACTTCAGCTGGCAGCTATTTTGGTGTAGAACTGCCAGTGCCTAGCAGTAATTGGCATGCAAGAACTTGCCTGTAGTCCTACCAATGTCTGTACACTGATTGAAGACCTCTGGTGTATGTAGGAGTAATTTCTGGATGTTATTAATTAAAATCCTACGGAGGTGATGAATGGTGATTTAAAAATACACATTTACAAAGGGGTGGAGTTTCAGCATAACTACTGAACTCGTGCATAGCTTTGAGGAACCTGTAGAGTTAGTGAACTCTTTCCAGCTGAGCGCCCCTTGCACCAGCTAGACTCTGTATGCCTGTATATTCTAACAGTTTACTTGCAAATATCCTTGTTACTGGTTATCCAGGAGCCCTACCATCACCTAAGTCTTTACTAGTCTAGAACCCTTGTGGGGAGGGGGGAAGTGCCCTGGACCTCACCTTTGGCTGCAAACTACTGCCATGCTTGGTTAGCCAACAGAGAGCAAACGAGGAGAGAACATTGAGGAATGGGACAAAAGGCAGAATACCAATAGCCATTGATAGAAACGCTCATCAGTCGGGGCGTCAGGGAGCGGGTTCTCAAATCCTGAGTACTCCGATACTGCTGGAGCTGCGATGGTGGCCTCACTCCCAGGCCTTCACCCCAGCTTTTGTCGCGGGGGGAGCCTGGGAGCGAGGCTACTGCAATGGATGGGTGGGAGAAGGGGTACAGGGAGGTCGTGTGCATGTGTGATAGACCCGTAATCATAGTTCACCCTCAGGCTACTAGTTCCTGTTGCTTGCGTATTAACTGTACATGTTGCTATGCCGTCTTTCCCTCACCCATTCATCTACAGCTCCATCAGAGTACTCGGAATTTGAGGACCATCTCCTTGATGCCCCGGCTGATGACAGTGCTACCACGGATGACCCCACCCTCTACCAGGATGCAAAGACCCAGCTCCAGCTGGAGGCCTGCCGCAGACGTCTGCAGCGCTCACGTTCACGTGAAGGGCCGTACACCAAACCTCCCCTTAAGAGGGGCACTTCTAGGTAAACGTAGACTCATTCCCAGATCCTATACCCTGGCTTTAATCACCTTACAGAACGGGTAATGGATGTAGGTTACGTGAGGGAAGTGTAATGATACTTGTGGTGATTTTTGCTGGTCCCAATCCCAGTACTGGAATAGACCATGCCATTGGGCTGTAGACGAGAGGGATTTCTGTAGCTATGGTGATGATATTCCATGTATTTCATGTCCGCTAGGTATGGAGGGATTCATTCAAGTTTGAAGCAAATTGGACGTTAGATTATATGAGCCCATAAAATTAAGTTTATGTGGTCCATCACAATTACGTTTGTTACAGTATGGTTGGGCATGAAATACAAGGAGTATGGTTGTCATAGCTACTGAATTCCATAATGGCATTCATACTGAAAGGGTCTACTATGTAGCAAGTTTGCAAACGCGTCTAGCTATTGTACTCATTGAAAGTTCACTGTAATACATAAATACATGCACGATCTGAGGTAACAGAAGCAGGCATTGAGGCTAGTGTTCCCCACTTCTGTATCACTATAGCAGACAGTGAATGAGGGTATAGTGGGCTGAACATAATAGGTACCTTCTAGCATAGCAGCATATGCTGGAATATTAGGCCAATTAGTAATACTGTCTCTGGAAGTGATTTATCTTTTTATGATGTTCACATCATAGCATAATTTTACGAGTAAAAATGAAACAAAAGTACTCAAATTTGAACAACTCACTTCTGACATGCTGTAGCACATCTCAGCATGATGGTAATTAAGCCTTATACATCTGTACTAACAAACTTGGACAATATTCACTTTCTGTTATGTTGTAGCATAGCCATAGAGCCATGCTATCCCACGTGTACTGTGAGTGCATATACTTGTATGCATGTACCATGTGTTCAAGCATAATACTGAGCTTAATGGGAGGGTTTTACCAGCAATGCTGGCATAGCATAATAGGGCAAAGGTTAAACATAATTCACCAATGCCTACTCGTAGACCTACTCTAGTAGCTTAGGTAACTTCTGTTGCAGGCTAGCAGACTGGAAGCTATTTAGCAAGCAGGCTGGCAAGCAGGCAAAATATTGGCTATTCAGTCAGTAGTGTACACGGGATTCCTACTGTATCATGGTGTTACTGGTAAAATCGTACATGTATGATTGTACCAAAGTTTTCTAGGTTTCCATATTTGCATGTGCTATAACATCCAGGCTGACTTAGAATATTGTCGTACTCTTTGCCCACCTCCAGAGTGGACCTGAAGCGGCAGCTCTCCAAGCAGGTGTCGGTTGTGGAGGAGAAGGCGGGGCCTCAGGAGGCCGGGGCCCTCATCGTAGAGGAGAAGGCAGAGGTCGGGATGGTAAGTCAGGCCTGCTGCTCTACGCATACAGTCAAGAAACTACACATCATACTGTGTTTAGTAGTGACTGCCAAGAATTATTATGCGTTTGTGGCAATCCTGGGTAGATGTGATCCGATTGCGTTGCTGTGTTCAAAGCATTGTATCTCTGAACTTCCAGTAAGGGTGGTAGTGTGTCGCGTATGAGCCCCACCCTTACTAGAGGTTCAGAGATACGGCAGTTTGAACACCGCAACACATTGAAATGCACAACTGAGTATCCGGGACTGCCCCATATATCGTCTCAGTGGCAAAATCTGTAAGTAGCACGATGAGATCTCTTATCACCAGCATGAGGTCAAAACTGTTCCTTCGCGATCATCCCTATACTGTTTCTCCCTCCTATTATTTTGCATACCTGCACATGCATGTGACACGCACACACACACACGTACACACACACAAACACAGGTAAAGTTTTCTGTGATCTTGTCGTACTTCAAGGCCATCACCTACCCAATGACAATGCTGCTGCTCCTCTTCTACATCCTCACCAACGGCGCTTCCGTGGGCTCCAACTTCTGGCTGGCTCACTACAGCAACACCCAGACAGCAGGGGCCAGTGGGAACAGCACGAATACCACTGGTGGTAGCATTAGTGTGTGAGTAGATACATTATCATGGTACAGTACATGCATGTATGTTGCATAACATGTCCTTAACTAAAGCCATATTATAGTGAGACGTTTATAACAGAAGTATACTCATGGGTGCAACCATCCCTGTAAATGAACACAAAACACTTTTATATCCTTGTTCCCAGGCTTCACCCCCAGCTTTTTGCGCACAGTGTAGTTTGTGCAATAAACGTTCGAGAGTAGAAGCTAGCAACGAGGCTAGACTAAGACATACATGTATGACTTCTATCCCCCCCCGTACCAGATATAACGCTGTTCTGTGGTTCCACTCTCCAGTATTTTTTGCAATGCCAGTCAAATTATACCCTCTGCGAATAATAATGCAGGCTAGAACTTGGGAACAAGGATTACAGATATACGAGTGCTTCAACTGTAATCAGTTGGAGTGAACTGTCTACTTGATATATTGGTACTCTGTCTCTCTTGCTTGTTAGGGGGCTGTTCCTCGGTGTGTATGGAGCCCTCGGTCTGTCTCAGGCCCTCTTTGTGCTGTTCGGCTCCTTTGCCCTGGCCATTGGTTCCATCCGTGCCTCCAGGTCGCTCCACAATGGCATGCTCGGCAACATTCTCCGTTCTCCCATGTCCTTCTTTGACACCACGCCCCTCGGTCGCATCCTCAACCGATTCTCCAAGGATGTCTACACCATTGACGAGGCCGTGCCCCGAGCTCTGAGGTCCTTCCTCATGACCTTCTTCAGTGTGATCAGTACCATCATTGTCATCCTCATTGCTACGCCAATTTTTGCTGTGATTATCATCCCACTGACGGTCCTATACTTCTTCATACAGGTGAGCCCATTCAGACACTATAAAATATCGGTATAGAGGTATTGTGTGTGATGCATCAAGAGCCGAATAGACCCTTTCCGCGAAAAATTCCATTAGGCTACAGGAGAGGCTTCTGTAGCTATGGCAACGATACTCTGTCCATTTCATGTCCACAAGGCATGGAGGGTTCTTTAAGCAAATTGGATACTTAATATAGTAGATATGACCTCACAAACGTATACACGTGTTATACAGGCCCTTATGAGAGATTTGAACTGAAAGTGTTGGCTCTCGCTCTCTGTTTGGTCTTAAACGTACATTATACGCCTCAGTCTATGGTTTCACTCGTGCGCTGGCTGCTAGAAATTGACCAAGCATTCCTGTAAGTATACATTTGAGGGTCTATAGGCCTGATAGGTTTCTAGTGAGGGGCTTGCCTTATAGTCTCATTCCCAGACTCACCTCCAAGTTCTCCTTCACTTACGTATGGCATGGACACATCGGGACTGCTGGAAGGGTGAGTGTCAAATGGGCTAAGCTACCCTTGCATATAACTGCTTGGAATAAATATTTTCACGTTTTCAATAATACGTTGTTCAGTGTACCACAGATGATGTTGAATTGTATAGTCAGCTGTGCATAATCGTCTCTCCTGTTCACCATAGCGTTTCTATGTGGCGACATCTCGACAGCTTAAGCGACTGGAATCCATTACCCGCTCTCCGATCTACACCCACTTCCAAGAGAGCCTTCAGGGGGCCACCAGCATCCGAGCCTACCACCAGCGGGACAGGTTCATCCTGGAGAGTGAGCGGAGGGTGGACCACAACCTGCTGGCATACTACCCCAGCATCTGTGCTAACAGGTTAGGGTACTAAGTGTTTAACTCACGGCCATGGAGTGCTAATTTCTCTCCATAGCTGGTAGATGATGATCTGGGTATGTACATGTAAATCTTGGGTAGTTACTGTACCATGCTATTGGTGTACAGTGTAATCTAGGGCTGGTCTACAAACAAATGAAACTCCTGCCCTATCCAACACTGTCAGGAAATTACTGTCTGCTTTTGTTTGGGGTCCTGTCATCTGTTACTACACACATCAATATCCCCACCCCCACCGATATATGGTTTTGTAGGCATCTCACGGCCCCTCCCCCATCCCTCTCCTTCCCTGTCCCTCAGGTGGCTGGCCATCCGACTGGAGTTCATCGGGAACCTCATTGTCCTCTCTGCTGCTCTGCTTGCCGTCCTCCAGACCAACTATAAGGACAAGATTAGCCTCCACATCAGCCCTGGCCTGGTTGGACTCTCCATCACCTATGCCCTCCAGGTCAGATCATGTGTCTTACCTAGCCTCATTCCCAGGTTAGATCGTGTGCCTTACCTAACCTCATTCCCAGGTTAATAGGTCATGTGTCTTACATAGCCTCATTCCCAGGTTAGATCATGTGCCTTACCTAACCTCTTTCCCAGGTTAGATCATGTTCCCAGGTTAGATCATGTGCCTTTCCTAACCTCATTCCCAGATTAGGTCATGTGTCTTACATAGCCTCATTCCCAGGTTAGATCATGTGCCTTACCTAGCCTTGTTCCCAGGTTAGATCATGTGTCTTACATAGCCTCATTCCCAGGTTAGATCATGTGCCTTACCTAGCCTTGTTCCCAGGTTAGATCATGTGCCTTACCTAGCCTTGTTCCCAGGTTAGATCATGTGTTTTACTTAACCTCGTTCCCATGCACCTTGTTCCCAGGTCATATCATGTAATTTACCTAGCCTCGTTCCCAGGTCAGGTCATGTACCTCATTCCCAGGACTCCATCTACCTTTATTGCTTATAGTACATATAGTACACATGTACATGGCTTATGGAGTATATATCTCACAACTGGTAAGAATAGCTAGAATATGTGATAGCTCTCAGAGGTTTAGCAGTAGGAATAAGCTTCTTACCCATAGCCTCATTCCCAGGTTAGATCATGTGCCTTACCTAACCTCATTCCCAGGTTAATAGGTCATGTGTCTTACATAGCCTCATTCCCAGGTTAGATCATGTGCCTTACCTAACCTCATTTAGGTCATGTGTCTTACATAGCCTCATTCCCAGGTTAGATCATGTGCCTTACCTAACCTCATTCCCATGCATGCACCTTGTTCCCAGGTCATATCATGTAATTTACCTAGCCTCGTTCCCAGGTCAGGTCATGTACCTCATTCCCAGGACTCCATTTACCTTTATTGCTTATAGTACATATAGTACACATGTACGTGGTACCTGGGACTATGGGATGCAGTAATCAAATTTTGAAGTTGCAAGGCAGTCGATGTCATGTTCCCCTTTCAACCAAAATTCCACCAAAGAAATACATCTCTTCTTCCACTGAATGTCTCGGTGTGTTGTCTGTGGATCTCCTCCAGGTGACCTTCACTCTGAACTGGATGGTGCGCATGACCAGTGACCTGGAGACCAACATTGTGTCGGTGGAGAGGACCAAGGAGTACACTGAGACACCGAATGAGGTGAGTGCTTAGGGATGAGCCCACTGTCCAATTGTCACACTTGGATGCTTATTACTAGCCGAGAGCAGTATATACAAGTATTGGAGATAGTGTAGAAGACACATTGTATTTGGATTGGTTATTACTCACCGATGCACAAAGAAACAAACTTCATTGGAGTCATCATATGATATTTGACTCTACCACTGTGTTGCATGCGACTTGGTTAACTGAAGCATTTTCACTAGCCTCATTTGTATTTATATTGCAAATTGTAAATTCTGTAGTCATGTTGAATACATCCATGTATCACTTAGCAGTGTACTATTGAACCCATACTGTAATCATCCTTGTTGCTATCCTCTCGGATGGTACATGTATGTGTGTATATATTATTTGTACCAGTATTCCTCCTCCTCCCTTCACTCCTTCCTCCCTCCACTTGTTGTACATACAGGCCGCAGCCATCATTGACAACCACCGCCCTCCTCAGGGCTGGCCCCCTCAGGGTCAGGTCAAGTTTGATCACTACTCCACCCGCTACCGGGAGGGACTGGACCTGGTGCTGAAAGACATCTCAGTAGACGTGCCCGGGGGAACTAAGGTATGTGGATCAATGTGTGGTTACGTCCCCTCTCAATTGAAGATCCAAACCTGTACATTGGGAGTTACATAACTCTCAGACTGGTGGCTCCTCCGGAACCAATCTGAGACTGATAATAATGGTTAAAATACTGACATGTATATACACAAGCAAGTGGTCTCTGCATTAAGTACACTTATTACTGCCACCCTCCAAACACACACACACACATACACGCACGAACACACACACACATTCACCCACACATTCACACACAATCACACACACACACACTCACTCACACACACACACACACACACACACACACACACATACACACACACACATTCACACGTTTTAGGTTGGTATTGTGGGTCGGACAGGAGCCGGAAAGTCGTCACTGACAGTTGCTCTCTTCCGCATCGTTGAGTCGGCCAGTGGGGCCATCTTGATTGATAATGAGGACATTGCTACCTACGGACTGCAAGACCTCCGATCCAGGATCACCATCATCCCGCAGGTAAGTAAGGATTTTGCTGCACTGTGTTTTCCAATGAGAGATATTTGAAAGATGATAATCAGCACAATGTACCTGCCTGCAAACCTAATAACCTTTGTATGTATACATACACGCACATACGTACATTGGAGAAACTACTTCTGTTACACAATACATATGTGAGTGGATTTGAGAAAAGGGACCACTTCGCGGATTTTTGTAAAATTTTTAGCCAATTTTCAAGCTGTCATATCTCCACGTCCATTATTGCGACATGAATGATTCTTGGTACTGTACAAGTACTTACCTTCATCTAAAGAAATCCCATGCTAGAAGACTGCAGCTTTCTTTGTTTCTGTGATACATACCTTGGTAGCACCGGCATTTTTGGAAAATCGCTGTGCGATCGAAAATCCTGCATGCAAACTTGGCCCCGCATCGTCCTAGCAATAAGGCTGAAAGGCTTAATTTCCGGGTTATAACTGCAGCAATGCCTCCTGCATAAACCACCCACGTTTCATTTGAATAGCATGTAGTACGCATCTTTGAAGTACACGCATTTAAAATGTGTGAGGTTGTTCCTTTTCTAATATCCGCTCACATATAGCTATAACATTTCATGGTTCTAGCTTCGTTCCCTGCCTCATATGCATTTGATAAAGCATATTGAGTGGGAAAGGTCTATCCATGCATGCTACGTATCTTCTTTCATCGCCAGAGAACATCATGACTGTGTAGAAATGTTTGTATGCTCACAGTATGTACAGCCCGGGAATGAGGCTGACACACTCACCTCTTACCCCTGTAGGATCCTGTCCTCTTCTCCGGCACTCTGCGATTGAACCTCGATCCGTTTGATAGCTACAGCGACGAGGAGGTGTGGCGGTCCCTGGAGAGTGCCCACCTGAGCTCCTTTGTTTCCAGCCTGCCAGAGAAGCTGGAGTATCCCATTTCAGAGGGAGGGGAGAACCTCAGGTACATGCGTGTGCAGTACTTATCCAGACACATAGTGTTTTTGTTTTGCAAGATCGACATTCGTACGTATCAAAAAACAAAGCCTGGCATTGTTTACCTGAATCATCCTACGCTATGCTCAGCAACACATCAGGCCAAACTAAATGCAGCTACTTGCCAATACAGAGTTATAATCGCTACCTACTACTTTTTCACCATATGAGCAACTATCGTAAATGATAAGTGTGGATGCTCTGACAAATAGACATGGGGAATTTAAAGCAATTTGAATCCTAGTACCAGCCAGGTGCGTATGTATAGCTTCTTGTAAGTCCTTGTTGGCCATGGGACCTATGTGTGTATCTCAATCTATATGCTTCCTTTTGTTACTCCCTCTCTGAGTTTGTATGTGCTGAAGCTAATATCGCTGCATTGTGCTCTCATGATCGAGCATCAGCCGTAATTAACTCACTACCCTGTCCTGAAACATCTATGCAATCCTGTTGATTTAGTGACTCCACTTTTATGTGTGTATATCCCCCATGCAGTGTTGGTCAGCGCCAGCTAGTGTGCCTGGCACGGGCTCTGCTGCGTAAGACAAAGATCCTGGTGCTGGATGAGGCCACAGCAGCCGTGGACCTTGAGACTGATGACCTCATTCAGAAGACCATCCGTGGGGAGTTTGCCGACTGCACCGTACTCACCATCGCACATAGACTCAACACCATCATGGACTATGACCGGTATGCCAGCCTTAACGACAGCTACGCTCAAAAAGTAGGCACTGCGGAAGGTAAGATGCACTTACGTACAATGCAGTAAGTATGCACTTTTGCATGTTCAGTGCATATTTCTGCTTAATCGTACATAATATTATGTGGATCGTATTTATGTATACGAGTATTAATATTAATGGATTTGCAGAGCATAATTGGGGGAGTAGAGGTGAGAAAGGTACCATCTTACAGCCACTGTATGAGGGAGAAGGGCATGTCCTGTCACGTAATATTTGGACCCCCGAAATATTCGTTCCCCCCGGAACGAATATTTCAACTTTCGCACGAAATAAATGATCCCCCCTTGAAATATTTGTTCCCCCTTCCTGTATGTGCATACCGTGGAAGCCGAGAAGCTCTATCTCCTAGTTCTCAGCTTATCCTATCTTCTAGCTTCTATATAGCTCCTTGCTAGCCCTTCATAGCTCCTAGCTCTGGACTACCAACCGGCGAATGCTGCTAGTTACAAGATTCTAGCTCTTTATATTTTTAGACTATAGTTGTTAATAATTCTGCAATCTCATTGGTCACAGCGAGGTTTCTAAATCACTTAGAACCCTTGTATTGAAGCCTTCCGGCACTTAGAAAACCTAGTATTAGTATCCTAGAGCACTTAGAATACCGCTGCACGGACCAATCAGATTGAACCGCTCACGCACGAGGTCGGTACCCGATTCCCGTTCCAGTCATTAAAACGAGAAAGCTGGGGATCCTAGGTAGGACGTATAGGACGTATGGCGTTCTTTTGCTCACAAATTGTTGTGGTAATCCTATACTGCTGTCTGTCTGGGCTACTTTTGATGGTTTCCGTGTGTTTTTGCAGGTAGTCATGCTGCTAGGCGTACCGTTTACTTCTGAAAATAGCGCTAGACTCATGGCTATCGTAACTACTAGCGGTCCTCCTGTACTTTCTACAGTTTCTGGGAATGTTTTACAAGTTCTATGTGGCGTTCTTGATGCAACCGTATCCAATGACCCATGTAGTATAGACTTTTAATGATGTTCCACCTGCTTTGCTTGATGCTCGATGTAGACGTTGCTGTGGTTTTCGGGTCTTTAAGTCGAGCTAGTTGGAGTCGTTTTTAGGCTTTGTACCACACTGCAAGTCAATACCTCTCTTGCCTAGCCTGGGGATCGTTGATGTTGTTGCTTGCACATATGGGAACTCTTGGTGTCTCAGTTGTCACATCCTCATTCTTTGCCATCTTGTTCCCAGATGACTTGTGAAAAGTCGTCTGGGAATGAGACTACATTGCCAAGTGACCTTGGTCTAGTACGTGCCTATTGCATGCATGTGTCATGGTTATGATGTAATTTGTGTTGATGTAAGCCTAAATGCAGTACATGTACCAACAAACGAATATATACAACATTAATGCTGTGTCTCTGCATTTCCATGCCAAGACAAAAGGCGAACTAATACTTACATGTACCTTGTAGCCTTGCTTTGCATATTGCATATTTGCAACACATTCGAGTGGACAGATACTACATTGCATTTACTTTTATCCGCCCACCCGCCTTATTCAGCTAGCACTTAAGTGGCCCACCCATGGGCAGATAATGCACAGAATACGGTAATCATAGCCCGCACAACTGTCATTAGCATGATTACATGAACTGCTCTCTTTCATGCAGCATCATGGTACTGGATGCTGGCCGTGTTGTGGAGTTTGGATCTCCCAATGAACCTCCTGCAGTAACAAGAAGGGATCCTAACTATTCAATGGCAAAGGACGCCAATTTGGTAGTGTAGTTATTTTTTGCATGCATAACATAGCCATTGAGTTGTTGTACATAGAAGTGTTAGTATGCTCTTGATTATATAAACTAATCTTAGATTAAAAAAATACTGCTTGTATCGAGGGTTATCGCTCTGCCAAGTGCAAAGTATTGCGGGCGAGTAGAGATGCGGATAAAGAATCACGATCTGGGCGTGGTGATCGCTCGATCGTGCAAAGGTCGCGGATGCAATTTTACAGAAATTCAAGGCTGTGCGGTCAAAGTGCGTCAATTCCCGTGTTTGAAAGTTGATAGTTGGGGTACATAGAACTGAGAGCGGCGTGGATTTGAAAAGTGACTCGGGGTGTTTAGATGTCTATCTGCAACATATTTTCAAGAATCAGCCATGGCTACTATGGGAGAGTGGACAGACTGCTTGAAACTTACATGCGTTAATAGCATATATCTATATGATAGACTTGTCCAGATCACTGACTCTTTGTGCGCCACAAGTTCAAGACGGCATCCATGTATTTAAACGGCCAGAGACGCCATTTTGAACGCGTGCCTTGTAGGGGCCATAAAGACCCATATAGCTAAATCTCTCATACTTCCTCCCCAGAAACTGAAAGTAGATGAGTTTCACATCAGTTTTCCTAGATTTTACCCAAGGATCACAATGGTATAATCACCCGAGACTAGACCCAAAGCACGTTTTGGCTGTCTTATGGTTGCTAGCTGCAGTTCAAGTCCGACTGTTGGAACTGCAAGTAGTCAGCTTAGTATAGTGAACCTATTAAGAGGCTGAAAAGGAGTCAATAGCTACCTAGCATTCTGGAAGGTGTAGTACTGAAGGCACTGTTAGTATTATGCTGGAATATACTCTTGCTTAAAATTATTCTAGCATAATTCGCCAAGGCCTAGCGCTAGCGCTTATGAGCTATACTAACTTACTGTCAGTATAACTGTACTGTAGTCTAAAATCGGCTCCAATTCTCTCCTTCAGCCGTGGAGTATCAATCGATACCGCACTACGACTCGACTCTTTCTTTCTTTCTTTCTTGCCTCCTCGTCGGGAGAGTACCACGAAATTGCGGGTGGGTTTAAGAACTGTTGAGCAGGATTTCTGCGTGCAAGACTTTGAGTTCGGTGATAAAGTTGACAGCGAATTCTTGTGTTGTCTATCCAGGGTATGCTGAGTAGGGTCGACGAGAATTCATCAGGGTCACATGCTGGGTCTGGAATGAGAGAATGAAGTGTGGGGGCAGGTCTTGTATTAGTTCGTAACGTCTTCCTTCGAGGGTGGGGCATATAGCCAGAAAGTGGGTAGGGTCTTCGTTACCTAGCGAACATAGTCTACAAATGGAAGAGCCTGCAACTAGGCCACAATTTCTCACTCGAAAACGGGCAGCATCTGACTCTAATCCATGGCAGCCTAGAAGGAGACACATTCTAAAGTTACTCTTGGCGGTGAGGTGTAACAGGTCCCTTCTGTGTGTGCAGGTCCAGAGAGGGGACGGGCTGCCCGGTTGCTGGTTCATTTGGGTGAAGTCGGATTTCCGCTCTGCTTCTTCAAGTAGGGACGTCATTTCTGCCCTTGTGCGGATGATGCCAGTTACTACTCTCTTCCACACAGGCTTAGATGGAGCTTGCTAGTCTGGCGAAGCCAGACCCCGAGCGCGAAGCGCGAGGGTCTGGTGACAAGCCTGTACGTAATACTATACGTAAGATTACATAAGGCTTAATGATATTATTAAGTACAGCAAACACATCACGACCCTTTACAAATGTCAGTACGACTTTCAGCTGTTCAGGTTTCAAGTCCAGGTAGCTCAATTCCCTTGCTGCACTTCTGGCTGGTCCGTTCTGTGTGTGCAGGCCCAGAGAGTCACCAGAGACTAGGAGCTTGCCGCATCAGATCATTGATGCAACGTAATCCACGTGTACGTGTGGAGCTGCAGCTTAGTTTATGCGATCACAATAATACTAAGAACAAGTATATAACCAATGGTAAATTGCAGCTCAAATGTAAAGACATGCAGCGCTTTCGAATTCTGACTATTATTATAAAAAGTCCAAATTTTTTTCCGCGCTTCGAAAAATTCTCGGCTACTTTGCAGCCTCTGTGGGATACACCTCTGGGTCTGAAGTTATCTAGCAGGTAATACCTGTATGATGAATACAAAAGTCCTTCAGTGAACTATACAGGATGTCAAAAAGACTGCATGCTTGACTAATCCGTTAAAAACCTAGTCAGCTGAGTCATGACAAATTGAATGTACTGTGAGTTCATTATGTCATCAGAACAATTACATGTGTACTCACAGAGATGTAGCCACTACCCTCTTACATTTGCTTTGCGTTGGTTTAAGAGTGATGCTATGAGACTTTGCTACAGTGTCATATTGTGATACTGTCGCAAAGGAGTGAGCAAAATATTAAAGAGCTATGTATTAATATGGGGATTGGTTGGCCAGTTTATTCCTAATCAAATGCAAGATGGCATGGGAAGCCAGTTTCATTTTCCCCTATAATTATTGTTTCCGGTAGTGGCTGGTGCACATGGAGTATAATTATTATGTAGATATATCTAGGTTGGAATTATTAGAAATCAATGTCAACGCCATATTATGTGGTACAAATTTAATTATGCTGTGTAATTGTCCCAATATTCTAGCATTATTCCCATAATTATGCTCTATGGTGTCTGTTATTCTTCTGTTTGCAGGATAAACTCATACACAAGTACAATATTAATATGTATTACCATTGTGTGTTGTTTTACAATATTGATAGCTATCACTACACAGTAACAAAAATGAAACACATTGATGATCGATAATGGTAATTTCTAAAATGATAACTTCAAAATGACGCCGAAAATACCAACAAATATTGAGAGGTAAGCTATGTTATAACCAAACTGAATCTGCGCACACAGAATCGACACTTTAAAACCACTTTTGTGATTCTCAAGGTATTTAATAAAACTGTCTTTGACAGTGTGGGGTATATAAGTCCAGGAAGCCTCTGAAACATTTTTGATCAAAATATCTCTTGCAGCTGTAACGGATGCTGCTCGAAAGCATGGATATAAGAAAAGAATGCAATGCTCCAAAGTAAACAGAAGAATAAATGCCAAGTTTAGCCTGCATATTTCTGTGTGTTCATGATGACATATGCCGCCATATAGTTCCTGCGTGACTGTTTCCGCAAAGTAAGCAATGGACATGAAGGCCGTCAGTGTATAAAGAACCCAATGAACTGCAAACCACGTTCCGTATGGCTCGAGTGATTTTTTGACCATTTTGGTGTATTTTTGGTCCATTTTCTTAAGAATAGTTTCATATGCACGATGACGAAGTTCCACATTGTGAAGAGTATCTTGTAGTCTCTGAAACATTTCTTCTATATTTCCATCGCAATTAAAGGCTGCTTGTTTTTGGGGAATATTGGCACGTTCAAGGTAATCATCCAGTCTAAGAGCAATCCACTGCTCACTGCCAATGTCTACATCTGCGCCATTGAACTTGTCAATCATTGCAAGGCATTCATTACAAACTGCATAAGCAACTTTGGAAAAGATGAAGCAACTCAGTATGGCACAAAACTGAGAACTGAACTGTGCTGTAAGGCCAGCAATATCGATAGCTCTTAGAAGGGGATCATAAGATCCTATTACTTTTGAAAGAATAATATAAAATACAACAATAGTGCTTGAATACAGCACAAGGTTAAGCCAAAAAAATACATGAAAGTAAATTGTTTGCCGAGCATTCAGGCAAGTAGAATTGTCACCTTCAGCTGAGTCTTCAAAAGGACTTAAAATTCTCCCTGTGCTCGATCGCAACTTACACCAGATTTTTAAATTATCGTAATGGGGTTTTAGAAAACTGTACTGGCAAAGTAGGACAAAAATCATGAAGTAGTATGAAAGGAGTCCAGATATGCTTGCAGTGGTGAAAACAGTTTTTTGCCAGTCTTCATATGCTGACTCTTGCTCAGGTTGTATAGCAAGGTTTTGTATGTTGTTTGAATGTACAACTGTCTGCCATTCAGTAGTCACATTGTGCAAAAAATATGTAACTACAATTTCGAAATGGACATACAGCGACTCACATAGACTGTCAGCCACAAAGCGGATCCCAAATTGAGTAGAACCAGACCATCTGATGACAGGACAAAATGGACCTCATATCCTTACTTTAGCCTATGTCTGCATGCATAGCCACCACGATTATGAAAGGTACAAGTAGTTAACTGACCCGAAAGGTGAGCTATATAAAAAGTAGAACAAGCGTGTTAATATGGCATGCAATACCATACGTTTTACAACTGGAGATCTCAAAAGGTATCGTTTAAGGCCTGGACTCTACCGGTATGAGAGTGGCCCCACCCTTTCTGTAGACAGTCACAGGTCGAGAGGTTAAAGGGGCCGAAACCTGTGGCTGCTCGATGTGAGGCTCCAAGAAGTCTGTGGTACTCCTCTGATGACCAGCTCTGAAATACTATATAACTACAAGTATATAACGTACTTGTATGCACAAAAAGAATGGGTTATTTCTTAGATGAATAAGTCGAATAGTTAGATGAGCTAAATTAAAAGTTTCTGGTGTATGCCTAGCATTCATATTATGCAATTGACCGGTTCCCTGCCACAACCTGAGCCATTTGTTTTTCTTCCCCCAGCAATCTCTCAAAACACGTCACCAGACACAAAAATTTACCTCAAGCAATCTTAGGACCAGCCGGTAGAATACAGCGCGCTTCTTCAGGTGGTGTATTATATAATAATCACTGCACTGCATGCATGCATGTGAGAGGATATGGCAATATCAAAAAGCTCGAATTAGCTAGGCCCTGTAATTAGCCACTGCTGTGTCATGTGAGGTATAATGTTGTCAGTATATGCAGTGTGGGTAGTGGTGCTAACAGTGCAGCAGTGGTCTGACTGGCCTGAGGTTGTCGTGCATGGCAGTCACTGTTGAGTTCGCCTCATTCTCATTCCAGCTCTATGAGAACAAAATCAGTTCCGTGATGGAAGAAGTCACTTCAGTTTTTGACTGTCATGTACTGGATGTCTACCAGTGTAGTGAAAGTTACTCCTCTCCTTGCGGCTCCATCCCAGGACTTAGTTACAGATGAAATAGCAGACGCTGGAGCTGAAGCACTGCAGCTGAAGCACTGCTTAAGCACAATAACTCTCTACAGAAGTTGAGCAGTAAGTAATTTCCTAGCAGGAGATGGCCTGTCCCAGGTGGCATGCAGTAACTCTCATGCCCAGATCATTTCCAGGGGGAGGGGAGGGAGAGTTGGGAGTGGGTCATGGTGCAGGTGTGAGGTTGTGGGGGAGGATGGGAGGTGGGGTGAGTGGGTGTAGTGAATCACTGGCAGTGCTAGCCTCAGTCTTCCATTGTATAGCAATTCACTGAAACCTCAATAGCATGCTTACAAAATATCCCAAGTGATCTTACACACACACTGAACATGACCTCAGCTGCATAGGCCAGATCTTTATTGCAAGTAATAGCGCAAGGCTAATAAAGGTCTTGAAAGCGTTGGTTTACATATTCTGAGCTACAAATTTTAATTAGGGATCTTAAATTTGGCAATCAGTGATCCCAGTGGCATAGTTGCTAAATGTGCTGTTCCTGGACACAACTGTACGTTGCAGAATGCTGAAATTCAAAGAGGTACAGACACTGATCCAGACACCAAATATTGCAGCTTCTGGACAATTGCCTAACACTATCAGTTTTACCTCATGGTTCCACCCCACTTTGATTCACGGTCATTTTCCAGTGTCACTAAATACGTCTCAGAGGTAGAAGCGTAGAACTACTAGCCACTATGGGAAAATGTATCTGTACAGCAATAGTTCTAAAGAAAACTTTTTATTTTGAAGGTCAGCTCAGTAGTGCAACATTCTCAGCTTTTGGCACCTGTGAATAGAGGACGACATTTCCAGATCTGTGCACACACTGGAACGAGGAAGAACAGTTCTTTTGCCTAGATTATTGCCGAGTGGGAAGCGAGGCAACTAATCGTGTTGCATTGGAGACCCAAGCTAGGTATGTAGTAACACTACAGGAATGCAATTATTGCAACATATTTCTTGTGGGCGCGGTACCGCTTTCATGCACTACGATGGAATCACCCTGCAGAAAGGCGGCAGTGATCGGGAAGGTCTGTAGTATCAATCAAAGATCCCACCCACTTCCAGTAATTTATGGCAGCATAATGCGACTCGATTCCCACAAGGCCCTCGTGCATGGAATACCATGTATGCACTAGTATTTATTGCTGAGCGCCTTAGCATGAGGCAAGTGATGTGCAGTGTGGGGGTCGAATAGCTGAACTAGGGCAACTCTCCCATAGCAGCCGGTTGGGGGGGGGTCCTTGAGAGCAAGCACGTGTTCAAGATGGCGTCATACCAGTTTAATCAAGGATACTTAATTACTAAGTATCCTTGGTTTAATACATGGATGCTGCCTTTTTACTTCTAGTGTACGAAAAGAGATCAGGACAAATCAATCACTTCTTTACTACAGCTCCAACTTAATTACTAAGTTGGTTTCGAGTTGATTAAGCCTCTTATATGTTTCAGCAGAGATCCTGAGTGCACTGGAGACGGATGGTATGCAGAGTCTCCTGGGTAGCAGACATAACTGGTCCTTGGAACTGTGGTAAGTTGTATACAGAGACATCCGTCTCCTGAAGGCCCATTCGTGTAGTCATCGCTTCTCCAGCAATTGCATGGGCGATGCGGCTCGCGAACATTCTAGTGGGTGTGGTTTTGTGTGAACTATCTGACGTCAATACCTCTGTGCAAGGCCCCATCTGTGCAATGCATATACCGGTACTTAGTAATTACCTAGTAACTACAGGCTGCAGCATGCTGGGATATAGCTAGGCGATAAGGTGAGAAATTAAATTTCTTATTGGTGGTCTACTACCGCTACCCATAAGAAACGAACTAACACAGAAGACAAGCTTAGGTTCGTGCATTTCACCCACAGATCAGATGCATTGCAGCATCAAAATATTCAGAGGAACCCTTTGGCAAGTTCCATCTATCACAACAAAGCAGGAGACAAGACAGTTTGGCATTGTGGTGCAGCCTCTGGTCTCGAGATTGTGCAGCTGACCATATGGAGAGGCTCATGCACCTCCACCTCTCATTTCAGAGGGAAAGGCTGAGAATTTCTCAGGCAGTGACCAAATACAATAGATGAGTAAGGATCGACGCAATTCCAAGATAATGAATGGTGCGATGAACTGCATTTGGGGGAGGAAATGCCCATTTAGTCTCCACACTGAAAAGCCAAAGCTTTTGATTGCGGATGCACGCAGGGTACAGGATACTGCAATGCCCAGAAAGCTTCTTGCAAGACAAATGTCATTCTTGTCCTGGTTCAGCCACTAGATGTTGGTCATCAATGGAAAGTTCAAGCAGATTTTTAATCACCTGTAAACTGAACACAACTTCTAGCAGTATGTTAACAATCATGAGTCTCTCTGCTTCACAGAAGTGTAGCCTAATCACAGGTTGTGTTGGAGCTGCCTGGACAGAAGTTTGTCCGATATAATATGGTGAAACGTGGATTCGAGAGAAGTAGGATATCTGATAGCAGTACAGATGAAGTCATTATTATTCATGTTAGTGATTATGTGGTGAAAAAGAAAAAGCATGCAGCTCTGAGATGGGAGAGTGATGAAAATGACGTATTGCTGCAATAATAACAGTTATGATAGGTAAAATTATTCATGGCGTTGCTGTACTAGAGAGGTTAGGAAGTGGGTGGTAAAATGATGTGGGATTGCTGTAAAGCTAATAACTATACTTGTGGCAGTCAAACCCAGACACCAGGGACAGATCCTCTTGGTGGTGGTCCAGGATGTAATCTAGCACTGACGACTGAAGTAGAGCAGAATCACACAATAGCCAGGGCCAGTTTCCTCTCACATGGTGGATCACAACTCTTGCTCAGTAACTGTAGACCCTTCATCGCCTTCCACCTTATAGATCCAAAGCAGCATCACACAACATACTGTCTTGCCTCCTCCAGAAACCTTTCCACGATCTTCTGTGTCGTGCTTACTCATAGATTATACACTGTACGTACTCTCTCACTCCCCTCAAACCTGCATCAGTAAATTGTGTTCCAAGCACTCCTCTCTCACCAAACATAGAACTCCGACATCAGCTCCATGGCCCATGCACCAAGACTTGACTGATTTCATTACCACTATATAGGTCTGCACCCAGCCATCACAACTAACTGGATTAAATGAACAATTGAAAGCAACGTAATTGCGGACGCAATCTGTATACTCAAGCCACGTGCCACAAAAATTCAGGCCAGGTCAAAGTCTGCCGTAATTAATTGAATGGTGACTTGGGTGGAGGTGAGACTGATCACGAGCTAGCCTCTCGTGAAAATAACAACTAACCCGGAACCATGCATAACAATGCTGCTGGAGAAGCTACCAAAAGGCGATTGATCTTTGGCAGATTGCTGTCTCTATTTGCAATATAATGGATCAGGGATGCTATGGGAGAGTGGAGAGACGAACTATACTGTGCATCGCTCAATCATGCCATGTACTAATCTGGCAGCTGTAGTAAGCCTTCCTTAATACAACTGTGTGGTAGTCAGGCTTGTCCAGAGCTCTGACTCTTTGTGCGCCACATGTTCAAAGACGGTGTAACTGCCAGAGATGCCATTTTTAACACGTGCCTTGATGGAGTCTCATAAAGAGATATATAAAATGTATGTGGCTTTGTTTTGACCATAACTTCTCACAGAAACTGAAAGTAGAGAAACCCTAGGTTAAAAATCTTAGTTTTCACCCATGGCCAAGGATCACAATGTTAGGCCCCTATTAGTTGCATTGTTGTTTCTGCTCCACAGGTACTCTTCCACAGGATGCGGGCGGGCGGTAATCATTAGTCATTATGTCATTATGTCATTATTATAATATCACTTTCTTTCATTAAAATATTGTTTCCTGTAGCACAAAAACGCATGCATAAAAAAGCAACGAACTTTCTTTTCAGGATAGGCTCCCTTTCGGAAAAAAAAGCTACACACTGTGTGTACTATATTATGCATGCTGTGGGTAGCAGGCATCCTCAACACTGATGTTTGGCACAGTAAATACAAAATTGCTCCCTTACGTCATAATAATGGTGAAATTATGCGGGCCCCAAATTTAGATGCGGGCAGGGGAGCAGAAACATTATTGCACTGAACAGCGGCCTTATAAGTTTCAATCCGACGCCTTCTTCGTATCAAATGTTATATTACATTACACTCCATTAAAGCTTTATACTTGGGAGTGTATTAACAATTCTCCCGACAAATTAAAGATCATGGTCAATAGTCAACGCGTACCATTAACAAATAATATGTGTCCCGAAATGCCCCAGAATCTATTTAAAATTTCTGTGGGAGCGTGCCCCAGGCATAAAAACTGTATGCTTTGCGCGCCTTGTACTGCATATGTACTCTTGGCCTGCCCACTTAAATTTAGCTTGCTCAGGGCCGGGTCGTAAGTGCACATGAACATTTGTCACGTTGCGCCTATTAATCTCGGCCCAAACACGTTATCATAACCCAACACCCTTAGTAATAAGCTCACCTTCGGCTGACATGATCGAATCCCTTATTTCTTTAGCCAGTCACTCAATCGATCGGCGGCAGTGCAAGCGAGATCAGATGTAGGCTGCTGTCTCCAGTGTGACTATGTTGCGTATACGTTGAATTTCCGGTGTTGTAAGCTTAGTTCTTGGGCGCCGGGCGTCCCCTGGGGTCTCCCCGTTCCATTATAACATTATTCATGGTGGTCTATTTTTCAGATAAGCAGACTGATAGACCCATTATACATCGGAAAGAATAGATATAAAGGTGTGTAGCTATGTGTGCATATGTTTGTGTGTGTATGTGTGTGTGTGTGTGGGGGGGGGGGGGGGGAGGTGCTCTATTTTCCTGACATGAAGAGATTTTCTCGACAGAACTCTAGCTGATTGTAGTTATCATTGTGTGGATAGCTCGGGGTCAAATGCCAAAGTGCTATGACCATTAAAAGCATGGCTCTCTACTACACAGATGTTAGCTAGCCACCATTGTAGCTAGCTACACAGTTTAGACAGGAAACAATCCATTTTGTAGCTATGGGCATGTGACTCTGATAACATAGGTTTATATATGGTCATGCACATGTCAAAGTGCGACAATATACCACGTATCAATGACAATAGTAACTGTTATGTCCGAGTCCATTATCCATTGTCCATTGTCTATAGCTAGCTAGCTAGCTAGTAGCTGCAACTCTAGTACTCTAGTAACTAAATTTTGGTTAACATAAACTTCAGGTTTTAACAGTGCATGCATCTAGCTAGCTAACAACCCCCTCTGCTTAATAATCCACAAAATGGCTCTGTTGCTATAATGCCAAATTTTGCCATCTTCTTGAGCATTAGCTACCGATACCCACACAGGACAGGCCAAAACCATATGTAGCCTTTCTCACAGGAACACTTCAAACCCAGTTTTATAGCTCAAAACTCAGTTAGCTAGCTAGCCTCAAACACAATCAATTCACGATCCAGACTTTGAAATGAAATTTTGCTATAGCTAGCTAACCCACGTTTGCCATAATAAATTGACCCAGTTTACAAAGGTCAGCCTATCCATAACAAAATAGGCCCACTCAGTCATACTCAGCACTATTATACTATTTACATTTTTTCAGCGTCCCAAGAATCACTCCAGGACATGTTTTTCAAAACACAGAGTACAAACACATACCTTGTCAGAAAGAAGAAGCTAGCTAGGACCAAAGAAAACTCAAAAAACGGTGTGTATAGTGGGCATTCAACTGCTTGCCAGTCCAAGGACCACTGAGATCTCAGCCAGCTTGATAAGTACACACATAGACTAGTGTCATTTTAGGCCATACTTCCTTATTGAAAATGAAATGAGAAATCGTTTTGAACAACTTTTCCCAAAGATCACAACTGCCTCCTTAAAGCCATAGATACACCCCCCTGTACACTTATCGGTGTGTACATAGGACCCCTTACCTTATCATAACTGAGATATGCATTATCATAAGCAACTGCCAGCAGAGCCTTCACACTCCCACTGAAATAAAAGTAGTGGCCTCGTATCCACTGTTCATACATGCATGAGACGATTGTGAGAATTTTCAGAACAGGGTCTGTTAATTTATCTGTGAACTGCTTAGTCACATGGCCAGGAGACAGTGTGTGTATGAGGGGCATCAGGCTTTTCAGTGGCAAATAAGATCGAAGATTTGAAGTACCAATCACTTTCTTAGTCTCGTGCCCAGACCACGCCCGCCTCCGTAGTAGCTATTTCACTCTTCACCTTTCTAAGCATCTACCTGGTGAGGAGCCATCATCACATGCCATGAAGGACCATGCATGTTTGGCAGGCTTCAATCACATTGGTGCAATTCACAGTCTTTACCTTGTCTGTAAACATTAAGCGGTTTCATATACAGCAGCATTCAAGCTATCATATCCGCACATCGTTGTCCGCAGTGAGTGTATAGACTTTTAATGATGTTCCACCTGCTTTGCTGTTGCCTTCTCAACTGTTTGCTCGATGTAGACGTTGCTGTGGTTTTCGGGTCTTTAAGTCGAGCTAGTTGGAGTCGTTTTTAGGCTTTGTACCACACTGCAAGTCAATACCTCTCTTGCCTAGCCTGGGGTCGTTGATGTTGTTGCTTAATATGGGAACTCTTGGTGTCTCAGTTGTCACATCCTCATTCTTTGCCATCTTGTTCCCAGATGACTTGTGAAAAGTCGTCTGGGAATGAGACTACATTGCCAAGTGACCTTGGTCTAGTACGTGCCTATTGCATGCATGTGTCATGGTTATGATGTAATTTGTGTTGATGTAAGCCTAAATGCAGTACATGTACCAACAAACGAATATATACAACATTAATGCTGTGTCTCTGCATTTCCATGCCAAGACAAAAGGCGAACTAATACTTACATGTACCTTGTAGCCTTGCTTTGCATATTGCATATTTGCAACACATTCGAGTGGACAGATACTACATTGCATTTACTTTTATCCGCCCACCCGCCTTATTCAGCTAGCACTTAAGTGGCCCACCCATGGGCAGATAATGCACAGAATACGGTAATCATAGCCCGCACAACTGTCATTAGCATGATTACATGAACTGTAGGTATTCACAAAGAGTAGAAATGTGAATAACATACCTATCCACCCCTGCTGGAGCTTATCACAAACCAGGTTGCAATAAAGGGAGGCAAAAACACCCCCTCAGTTTTAGTGTAACCATCCTTTCCAGTACACAAATATTTTTGCTAACAGTTAAATGCCACTGTATGTACTCTCCTTTTGTGTAGCATCATGGTACTGGATGCTGGCCGTGTTGTGGAGTTTGGATCTCCCAATGAGCTCCTGAGTAACAAGAAGGGATCCTTCTATTCAATGGCAAAGGACGCCAATTTAGTAGTGTAGTTTTTTCACATCATGCATAACATAGCTGTTGAGTTGTTAGCAAGTAAAGTAACATAGCAGGCTCGTGATTATTCTATTGGAAATTTGTTTTATAGATATTCTCTAGTGGCTACCTTGGTCTAGTACTAGTGGCTACCATAGCGTTTGGCTACACAACAAAAACATCAGAGTTGTTTTCAGCCAAGTTGGGTTACTTCAGCAATTCAAGCTAGCCTGCCACCGATGTGGTTTGCTAGGTACAATTTCTGCGGTCGCTTAATCATTAATTTAAATGCTTCCAATTACTCAGGTGGCCTCTTCAAAAGTTTAAACAATTATGTTGTGCCATGTGATACTGTACCCCAAATAGTAGTACATCACCAATAATCAAAAAGCTTTTAAGAGGACATTCAAGTGACCCCTAAAAACAAGCTAGCTTACCATGTTATCAGAAATTTGATATCTATATGTATGCACAGTGATGGGTAGCGAAGCTGCCACTGAGATAACCCTAGCTGCATGGGTTAAAGGAAGCCTTTTGTTTTTGCTAATTACCTGGATGAGTTAAACATGGCAGGTGTGATTGCAGGAGGGTTGGATAAGAATTTGCATAATGAAAATTTTATGGCCGTGGTATGATATCCATTACTTGAATTGGGTTGCAATTTGAAACTCATTTTAGTAGTATGGTTCATATCATACATTCATTCCCATGCCTTCCCTGCACGAGCGAGCAAGGTAAAGCTCTCTTCGCTCGCTCGTGTGGGGAAGGCCTGGGAACGAGGCTAGCATAATATAGCTACTGAGTTGTTAGCAAGTGCAGTAACATGGCATGTATAGATGTCCTCATATCTATTTCCTGGCCTGTTATTAGCTATAAACTGTATGAGTACTGACAATCAACTCATATACTATTCCAGTTCCATGTTCCGGTGTTTGAGACATCCCCTGAAATATCTTATTGTAAAGTTTCATTTTCATGATCATGACATTGTGGTAGCTAAGTTAGCAATCACAGAAATGGATAACGAAATCTTGTACATGTACCACCCCTCAAAGATGTAAAATGTGCATGGTACAAAACTTTATTATTCATTTCTGTGAATATGGTTTGTTCTGATGCCATTCAACCTTATCCACAGAAATGTATACAGCTAGTTACTAGACTTAGCTAATTATACTTTTCAATTTAGCGTCACAAGATTTGCCTTAATTCTTTCAGCTGAAATTTATAAGCATAGAGAAAACTATCACCACAGAGCTGCAAAAGTGATATCACAGTAAAGAATAAGAGGTTATTTTACTAAAATTTGGTTACCTGAGTTGCAAAATGGGCAGACTAGAAGCTACATGTATTCCTAGAAATATGTTGGGATGCAAATTGTCTGTACGTACAATTTCCTGGCCTGTTATTGTCTATAAACTGTATGAGTACTGACAAGTAACTCTATGCTATTCTAGTTCCGTGTTCCAGTGTTTATAGACATCCCCTGGAATACCTTATTGTTCATTTTCATGATCATGATATTGTGGTAAGTTATCAATCACAGAAATGAATATAACAAAATCTTGTACCACCCCTCAAAGAAGCAAAATGTGTTTTGTTGAGGCATGGTACAAGACTCTATTATTCATTTCTGTGAATATGGTTTGTTCTGATACCACGCAACCTTATCATGTACAAAACCTATTCACAGAAATATATGCAGCTATCTGCTAGACGTAGCTAATTACACCTTTCAATTTTACAAGATTCAGCTAAAATTTTATACCTTATATGAATAGAGAACTCTATCACCACAGCACTACAAAATACATAATATATATATATATATACACCGTAAAGTGTAAGAGGTTGTTTTACTAAAATTTGGTTACCTGAGTTGCGAATTAGTAGCTATTTGAAGCACCATCTGTGAATATGTTATCGATTCCTGCTCAGACCATTGGTCAGGTGATGGAGTAGATTACTGTACCAATAGCTATTTTGGTCTTTCAAAATAGAAATATTCATAAAGCTACTGAGTTGATAGTAAGTGCAGTGACATGGTATATATGTAGATATCCTCTAATGGATAGCCTTTTACTTTCAATGTCATCACTCGCTGCAACTGTTGTTAACAACATTCATAAGTCATACTTAGCTACTCCCAAATGTATCCAGTTTCACTATGTCTTCAATCTTTGATCATGTAATGGAATATGAGACCTGTTGTTGCAGTAACTATGTGTGCTTGCACTAATGAACTCCGAGGTCTCTACTCTCGGTACACACAACACAGCCGCATGCAGCTGTTTATGGTCTGTTTTATAGGCATGCTAAGGCAAGTGGCACTAAAGGGGTAATTACCTTATTCCCAGTCTCTCCCTCCATGCAGCTTTTCTGTACGAAAAGCAAGCAGCGAAAAGCTGGAGGTAAAGGCTGGGTATGAGGCTACTAAATCTGTTTTAATTATTTCCTTTGTACAGTCATGTGTATTGGTTGAACATAACATTTAGCTATTTTTGCAGAGATAATTAAACCACACTACATTTTACACCATATGTAACTACACCTTTCAATTTTACAAGATTCGCGTAATCCTTTCAGCTGAAATTTTATACTTTATATGCATGCATAGAGAAAACTATTACCACAGCGCTGCAAAAGTTGATATATATATATATACACACTGTTAAGATTAAGAGGTTGCTTTACAAAAGTTTGGTTTCCTGAGTTGCAAATTAGTAGCTACTTAAAGCAGCATCTGTGAATATGTTATCAATTCCTGCTCAGACCATCAGTCAGGTGTTGGAGTAGATTATGTACCAATAGCTGTTTTGGTCATTTGCCACTCTCCAAATAGCATAAGCCAGCAGTGCCCACACATGCATGCTGCAATTATAGCCCACACATGAATATGTGCCTATAGGCATTTACGAAGAGCAGAAATGTACCTATCACCCCCTGAAACACTTAACACCTCACTGAAACAATTGAGGGGTTATTTTAACCACAATTTGGTTGTCCGAATTGCAGTTGCAAACTACAGCTTGAATAGACTCATAGGGGCAAACCCAGGGTCATTATTCACTATCAAACTTTGGAATGCATCGAATGACATAACATGTTATGCATCGGATGATAACATGTCATCGACATTCATATGCCAAGTGAAGCCCCACATGCTCACTTATTACATTCATAGCCCACACATGTGAATTACCACTCAAAACATTTAGTTACAATATGGGTTATCACTAGACACATCCAGAGGGGTAGAACAAGGTATACTACTCACTGATATGTGAATGATGACTCTTATTTTACCTCTCTGGATTGTTATTAAGCCAGTTTTGCAATTCAGACAACCAAACTATGGTTAAAATAAACCCTCTCTTTTTTCAGTGAGGTGCCAGATTGCAATTCATGCAGGTAGTTAACGGAGGCAAAATCAAACCCTAAGTTTTTGCAGTATATAGCTAACTTAAGCTTTCTTGACTTGCTGCTATATGGTAATGGCCATGCAGGGTATGTAGACCTATGCGGCTACTTTGTGGTGCCATTCTTCTTGATCTGAATTTTTGAGTTTGAAAGTGCTGCTCTCGGCCAACACTGACATAGCTATCACTTTACTGATCAACAGCTAGAATTCAATTCAAATTTTTATGATAGATATACTACAGGCCAAATACTACCTCTTCGCAAAAAATATTGATATCACTACACAATAAGGAAGTATATACAAATGTATACAGGCAAGGCAAATGTACACAAGAAAAAGGTAATACAAGAATGGTAACAAAAGACATGTTATAATAGATCTCTAAAATGATAACTTCAAAATGACACCAAAAATACCTACAAATATTGAGATGTAAGCTATATTGTAACCAAAATCAATCTGTGTGCACAGGATTGTCACTTTAAAGCCACTTCTGTGATTCTCAAGGTATTTAATAAAACTGTCTTTGGCAGTGTGAGGTATATGATTCCAGGAAGCCTCTGAAACCTTTCTTATCAAGACTCCTCTTGCAGCTGTAACCGATGCTGCTCGAAAGCATGGATATAAGAAAAGAATGCAATGCTCCAAAGTAAACAGAAGAATAAATGCCAAGTTTAGCCTGCATATTTCTGTGTGTTCATGATGACATATGCCGCCATATAGTTCCTGCGTGACTGTTTCCGCAAAGTAAGCAATGGACATGAAGGCCGTCAGTGTATAAAGAACCCAATGAACTGCAAACCACGTTCCGTATGGCTCGAGTGATTTTTTGACCATTTTGGTGTATTTTTGGTCCATTTTCTTAAGAATAGTTTCATATGCACGATGACGAAGTTCCACATTGTGAAGATTATCTTGTAGTCTCTGAAACATTTCTTCTATATTTCCATCGCAATTAAAGGCTGCTTGTTTTTGGGGAATATTGGCACGTTCAAGGTAATCATCCAGTCTAAGAGCAATCCACTGCTCACTGCCAATGTCTACATCTGCGCCATTGAACTTGTCAATCATTGCAAGGCATTCATTACAAACTGCATAAGCAACTTTGGAAAAGATGAAGCAACTCAGTATGGCACAAAACTGAGAACTGAACTGTGCTGTAAGGCCAGCAATATCGATAGCTCTTAGAAGGGGATCATAAGATCCTATTACTTTTGAAAGAATAATATAAAATACAACAATAGTGCTTGAATACAGCACAAGGTTAAGCCAAAAAAATACATGAAAGTAAATTGTTTGCCGAGCATTCAGGCAAGTAGAATTGTCACCTTCAGCTGAGTCTTCAAAAGGACTTAAAATTCTCCCTGTGCTCGATCGCAACTTACACCAGATTTTTAAATTATCGTAATGGGGTTTTAGAAAACTGTACTGGCAAAGTAGGACAAAAATCATGAAGTAGTATGAAAGGAGTCCAGATATGCTTGCAGTGGTGAAAACAGTTTTTTGCCAGTCTTCATATGCTGACTCTTGCTCAGGTTGTATAGCAAGGTTTTGTATGTTGTTTGAATGTACAACTGTCTGCCATTCAGTAGTCACATTGTGCAAAAAATATGTAACTACAATTTCGAAAAGGACATGCAGTGATCACGTAGACGGCAAATGTTAGGGATCCCAAATTGAGCAGAACAAAAGCCATAAGCCAAAAAAATGACCAAAATTTTATAGCAAGCCCACACTGTCGCCACCGATATTCAGTACGAGTCAGCTGACCTGTTATTGAGCAAAAAAAAGTAGAAGATCGTATGGAAAATGCACGCAACAGTACGCGTTAGTGCAGATTGCTGTTGCGGACCTCCAGCTAGCGCAGGTTGCTGATGTGGATCCGGAACTCCAGCTGGTGCAGGTTGCTGTTGTGGACCTCCAGCTGGCGCAGGTTGCTGTTGTGAACCTCCTGCTGGCGCAGGTTGCTGTTGTGGACCTCCAGCTAGTGCAGATTGCTGTTGTGAACCTCCAGTTTCAACTTGCTGTTGTGGACCTCCAGGTAAAAGCGGCCGGCGTTCTGTATAACGATACCAGACAATCTCACTACATTATTTGGCAGGAAGTATAAAATAAGAGGCAATTTACGGCATATTTTCATCACTGTATCTAACTAGATGTTAGATCCACATCGAATGAGCTAGCTAGTATAGACTTATTCACTCGTATATATACATACTAGCATGGCACATGCAGATTGACTAGTGGCATTTCAGTTCACGCGTTTCAGTCCAACTGCTGAAGTTTATTAAACAGCGTATTAAAATATGGGGTGCCATATGTAACAAAATTATCGATTTTCCCTGCGTAAGTAAATCATTCATGATTTACTATATCATTAATGATATAGCTAAATCAGGTATGGTATAGCTAAATCAGTAATGGTTTAGCCATATCTATTTATGGTTTAGCTAAATCAGTAGTGGTATGTTATTATCAGTAATGGTTTAGCTAAATCAGTAATGCTTTAGCTAAATCAGTAGTGGCATGTTATATCAGTAATGGTATAGTTAAATCAGTAATGGTATAGCTAAACCAGTAATGCTTTACCTAAATCAGTAATGGTTAAGCTAAACAAGTAATGCTACAGTAATAATTTAGTTAAATCAGTAATGATTTAGCTAAATCAGTAGTGGTATGTTATATCAGTAATGGTTTAGTTAAAGCAGTAATGATTTAGCTAAATCAGTAATGGTATGCTAAACCAGCCATGCTTTAGTTAAATCAGTAATGGTTTAGATAAATCAGTATTATATTAACAATGGTGTAGCTAAATCAGCAATGGTTTCAGCAATGGAAATCAGTAATGCTTCAAAGTTCAAAGTTCAGCTGATGTTGGCATGCACGCATGCATGCGCGTAGTTCTACTTCTCAGTTACAGCTGCTACAGAAGCTCACGACCATGGAATCTGCAGCTGGCCATGCACAGGTTGGATGCATGGAGCTGCCATTTATGGCGCAGTTGCTGGGGAAGTAACCCAGGATCTACGCATGCAGCAGCAATGGGAGCCCGGGAGATCTCGCATACCGGAACATGCACAGCTAGTACCGGTGATGGAGTGTGCTATAACATGCATAAAAACACCCTGCCAAAAAGACTATCATGATCATATTATGATAATTGTTGCAAAGACGGTATAACTGTTCTTAGTGTGACATTCTGAGAAAGCTGCACTTATTACTCCCGGGCTCCCCTTGCTGCTGCATGCGTAAAGCCTGAGTTACTGCCCCAGCAACAGCGCTGCTAATGGCAGCTACATCCAACCTGTGGCCAGATGTCATGGTCCTGAGTAGCTGTCTATTATCTATGCTGTAACTGACAAGTAGAGCCACGCAAACACGTGCATGTACCATGCGCATGCGCGCATGCCAACATCAGCTGAACTTTGAACTTTGAGGCATTACCAATTCCCATTGCTGAAACCTGATTTAGCTAAACCATTACTAATATAACATACCACTACTGATTTAGCTAAAGCATTACTGATTTAGCTAAACCATTACTGATTTAGCTAAACCATTACTGATTTAGCTATGCCATTACTGATTTAGCTAAACCATTACTGATATAACATACCACTACTGATTTGGCTAAAGCATTAGTGATTTAGCTACACCATTACTGATTTAGCTAAACCATTACTGATTTAGCTAAACCATTACTGATATAACATACCACTACTGATTTGGCTAAAGCATTACTGATTTAGCTAAACCATTACTGATTTAGCTAAACCATTACTGATATAACATACCATTACTGATTTAGCTAAACCATTACTGATTTAGCTAAACCATTACTGATATAACGTACCACTACTGATTTAGCTAAACCATTACTGATATAACATACCACTACTGATTTAGCTAAAGCATTACTGATTTAGCTATACCATTACTGATTTAGCTAAACCATTACTGATTTAGCTAAACCATTACTGATATACTGATTTAGCTAAACCATTACTGATTTAGCTATACCATTCCTGATTTAGCTATATCATTAATGATATAGTAAATCATTAATGATTTATTTAAGCAGGGAAAATCGATAATTTTGTTACATATGGCACCCCATATTAAAATGCAATATGACTTTATACTGTACCTGCTTCGCTATCCGACATGACCGATTTCTTTACTTCTTAGTAGATTACTCAATCGGCGACAATTATTTGCGAGTACTAATAAACGTACATTCTATCATAATCGAGGAGGAGGCCTAGTGTACAGAGGTGACTCTGCTTGGTACTTTATTGGGGCGAGACGGAGTTCGACCGCAATATACGGGATCGTGGACTGACAACCGCCAGTGCACGTGAACGTCGAAGGCGCTAGGCGCTAGGCGTGGCCGGCCTAGCGGCCTAGCCTCGTTCCCAAGCTCTCCGGAACTGGAGAGCTCGGTATATTCATAGATAATATGAATGGTGAAGCTATATTATATAAGGTATATTGCATCATTGAGTCGGGAGAGCCTGATCCCAACGAGGGACCATCACAAATATTAGTCTCGAATCCAGACCCTCCCCGCGCGCCCCGTTGAAAAGGAAAGAGGCTCTGGCAAGTTTGGAAAGGGTCACGCGGATCCTTGGAATGTATCATTTTGTACTTCAATATTGTGACGTGTACTTCCGTAAGAAAAAATTTCGCTAGCGCGCGAGTGCGCGCGTACGTGTACCATCGTAGTCGCGATCGAGTGCATCTCGTACCTTACACACTATGGTACTGCACCACTGCTTCCTCTGTGGAAGAGAGATCGCTAACCACCGCTAGTAGCCATGTCGGATAGCTCTTCTCTAAATCAACAAAAACAATTTACGGTAGAATGTGATGATTATCTAATAATTAGCTGCGCTTGCATTCCAGGCGCGGATCCGCGTGACCCCTACCGTACTCGCCAGACCCGCTTTCCTTTTCTACTTTTCCGACGGGGCGCGCGGGGAGGGTCTGTATTCGAGACTACACAAATATACTTCGTACATAAACACAGATACATGTAAGATCGTCTCCTGTATATGTCCTGATTCTGTGTCCGTTTCTCTTTCGCCACAAAGAACGATTGTTTGCCGTAGTTGATTTGGACAGCTGAAGGAGCTGAGAGCGGTTAAATTTGTATTCTTTACGCGTGACCTGCCGTACGTTTACGCAATTATTACATTCTTGCCGCGCAACTCATGGGCGGGACTCATTTCAATGATAACTTTTAATTAAGTGGTCGGTTTCGCGGTTGCATTAATGCCTGACTCTATTGCCAAGCAGTGTAAGTCATGGGTGAGATTCATTGGCCTTCAAATCACTCCTAAGAAGTCGGTTTTGCGATTGCATTATATTAATGGCCTCTAAGTAGTCTCGCGAGCCAGCCCACTTCCGCAGAACCGATCGCTTTTTATTATCGGTACGCGTACCGATACTGAAACGCACGATACTGAAAGCGATCGGTGCTGCGGAAGGAAGTGGGCTGGATCGCGAGACTACTACGCACGCCACATGTACATGCAGTGAAGCGCGCGCCTCCACGATAGCAGTTTCGCGTTTTGCGCTAATTAGCTTAGCTTATCAAATCAAGAATATTACAGCAGAAAACACAAACGTTCCTTTACAATGTAGCTACTATTAAAGTTTTTAAGCCTTCCCCACATTGGATTGACCCTGAAAGTCACTAATAAAACACATCTTATGATTATTACAAAATTCACTCTACGTACTTGTTCACTTGACCTAGCTATCAATACAGAAACTTCAGTTATGCTATCATACAAATTGCGCAGCTTAATGATTCTTGTAGCTAAATGTTAGCCTCAGCGATAAAAGTTCACACTGACATCAGCTAGCTACAGCAACACCACCAGAGCCAGTATGGCCAGCCCTATAAATGCAACTTTAGCAACCATAAGAGGTTTGCCAGAATTGAGAGGCCCTTCAGTGCAAAGTCCAGTTACAGGAACACCACAAGATTCCCAGAGAAGAAAATCATCTATTGCGACATCGAAACCCAACTGACTTCCCACCTCGGTCAAATTCCCACAACATCCAGCAGTGTCTCGGAAAGTCTGCAGTGAAGTTTGGCAGGTGGTGGAACAGGATGTGGAACGAGGAAGGCAAGCAGTCTCTGCAGGAGTTCTAGCATCAATTGTAGCTTGAAGTATCCTTCCACAGGTGTCCCCATTTTCATTGATTCTGCAGGTATAGACTAGAACATCGCCTTCTCCAGGACTATTGCAATCATAGAACAGGTCTACAATTGGTTGGCCACATCTTTCACTGCAAAATGCAACTGCAAAATCGGTATCGGCAAGTTCATCCAAATCGGCAAGTGCAATTCTATTTAAGTCGATACCAGATAGCCTGCTTACACAGTCTGCAGGGTAGTTACGAAGGGAATTCACTATGTCAGTCTGACTGCAACTGTGGAGAGGTAGACATATCATATTAAATATCAGCTATTATCCCTGCATTGGAGAGGGCAGGCAAGAAGCTAGGAACTAAATTCATATTACGTTCTTGGTCACTCAAGCTCACAGCACAATCAAAGTGACTGCTTGGTGACTTATCCTTTTCTCTTCTATTACCGTTTAAGTCTGAATACCTTACTAGATTGGCTATAGATGTAGACCGTGTGCCTAAATGGGCATGGTTACAAGTGGCAGTGATGTCATGGGATGTGGCGTCAACATTCTGATAATGTCATGTAGGGCATAAAATGGCAAGTTTGTACAGCGACGAGATTATGAGCTGGCTATGAGCCACATCTAAAATTGCTACAGTATGACATGCATCGCTTGTAGTCTTGACTCCAGACCCTTCCCACGCGCCCCTAATTAGCCTTGTGCAAACAGTCGATATGGGACTTTGACTGCAGCCCATCTTGCACACTGCAAAAACAAAAGGATTGGTTTAACCCATCTTGGGTTACCTGAGTCAAAGAATGTACATACAAGGAGATCAATTACATTGTTTGACCATTATATAACCTGACCATTATATACAGATAAGAAGGGGCCGGGTGTAAGTAACATAATAATAATAATAATATACTCATGTTGCTGCCGTAGCGCTTACGCCATTGACCACGCACCCACAGACACAGGCGGAGCTTGTAAGACCTCCAGTCAGAGGACAAGAGCAAGAACAACCAGAGACCACACAATCGTGATCACCATACAATTCCTTCTTCCTAGTCTCCCATATCAATAATACAAAGCTCTTAACTAGCTTTAATAATGCTTTAAAATCATCCCTGTTCCAATTCTCAAATCCTAAAATAAAACTTGCCTTATTAAAATTATCAAGTGTACTAAACTCCCCAAACCTCCCCCCAATAGATTTTCTAATTCTACCATGAAATTATTTCTAATGCTGTCATATGCTGGACACTCCCAGAGAACATGTACCACACTCTCACATTCACCCCTGCATAATTTACACTGCCTATCATCATTTTTACCCCTATGTCTTCCTAACTCTTCATTCAGACCGTTCGTACCTGACCGAAACTTAAACAATAATCTTGTACCCGGATCACCTACCCCCTGCAAATAATTCTTGAATTCTATTTCCTTACAGAAAGACTTGTACAGATTCAACTTAACTTTAGTATTCAAGCTGTCATTAAAGTCCTTGTATTCTCTATCCCTCAACGCTTCGTCTACCGTATCTTAAAACAAATTAATATTATCTGCAGCTAATACCTCTTGGCTATCTAAATCTAACTGCAGCAGCAATTCATTAATTACTTTCATCCAAGTTTTCCTTTGCCTACCTCTACATGGTTTCACTTCCCACTCAGCATCTAATAGTACTCTAGGATACCGCTCAATATCCAACTTATTGGCTTTATACCACCACTTAAGTTTGCTTCTATCCCTCCTCCCTTTCAAGGACTCTAACCCCATATCTCCCCTTACCGCTTCATTACACGTTTTGGAAGAGCAGCCAAGTATCTTCTTAGCTGCTCCTAGCTGAATGGATTCTAAGGAAGCTGTCTGCCGTTTATTACAAGCCCACACTTCACTACCGTATTCTAAAGTAGGACGAAGTACTGAAACTAACAATAATCTCCTTGCAACGGTACTGATATTTCTATTACTGACAAACCGGTGCAAACAATTAAGCTTTTTCTTCCCATTATCAATTACCTTCTGTACATGACTATCCCATGACCCATTCTCAGCAAATTCAATCCCCAAGTAACAGTAACTTACAACCCTTGGAATTACGTTATCTCCCCACTTCCACGCACACATATCTGTAATAGCCACCTTAGAAAATACCACAACAGCACTCTTTTTGATGTTAGATTTCAACCTCCATTTGTTACAAAACCCTTGTATACATTAATCAACTTTTGTAAATCCTCCGCATTAGTAGTTAAACCAACAAAATCATCTGCAAACATTAGTCCCCCAACCTTAACATCATTCTTAATGATTATACCAAGCCCAGCTTTCTCAACCTCATCTAGTAACTGATTAATAAAAATGAAAAATAGGATAGGCGATAGACTACAACCCTGTGCTACCCCCTGGCTTATATCAAATGGTTTGGATTTTTCCCCCTCCAGTAAAACAGCACTCTCTGTAATGTCATACATCTTCTTAATAACTCTCCACATCCTACCCCTAACACCCAATTCCCACAACCTAAACCATAAACCATCGTGCCAAACCGTATCAAAAGCCTTCTGGATGTCTAAGAAAAAAGCATAAGTGTATTTTCCTTCTCTTATTCTGCCTTGTATGATCTCGTTCAAAGTATAGACATTATCAACACAACTTCTTTTCGCTCTAAAACCTGCCTGCCCCTCATGAAGAGCCTTTTCCGATTCTAATCTTATTACCAAGCGATTATTTAAAATCTTACAAAACAGTTTACCAACAACGTTCAATAGAGTAATGCCTCTGTAATTACCTGGATCCTCAACATCACCTTTCTTATACAAACTAACAATTAATCCTTGCCTCCATTGTTTAGGAATACCCTCTTCTGTCCAGACTACTTCATATAAAGCTTTCAACAGATTCGCCATTCCAGAGCCACCATACTTAAAAAGCTCCCCAACTAAGCCATCATTACCTCCAGTTTTGTTATTCTTTAGACTTTTCAAACGCTTTTTAATTTCGGCATAACTAACATAATGTAATATAATATATATATACATGACCACTAAACTCACCTTCCTATTGTCTGCCGGGAAGGCCTAACCAACGACCTCTTGTGCATAGCAGCTTGAGTGATCACAGACAGCATTTCGCCTACACGAGCAAGCTTGCTCTGGATCTGAGCCTGTTGCTTGCCACATGCCAGCTGTATAGTTGCATGGAGTAGGAGCACAGCCAGGGTAGCAGGGATCAGAGCTTTCATCTTCTTTAATTTGGACAGTCAACTGCTGCAAGGAATGATACAAGGGTGCAAGAAATGCCATATTATAACTAAAATCTAGAAGTAGAATTGGCAATTGATAATATCAATTCCATAATATGTTTATTCAACATGGAGTGAAAACATTGGTTCTCTGTCGCACATTCAGTGCATGCTGTAGCTACATACAAACACATGCACGGATAGTCCATCTACATATGCACAGTATAGCTAGCTACATGCAGTCATACCTTACGATCAGTCTTTGTTGCCAAATGAATGCACCACTCAGAAGCAGTTCTGAACTCTCCATAGCTGCAGTAGCAGTTAAATACTAAAGCTACTCCCACGTAGCTATGTCTCATTTTATTGTTAGCTATCACTTTTCTTTTGGGAAAATATTATTACGCTAGGAATGTTAGCTTGATAATATTTTGGGAAAATTTATCCCAGACACAAAAGTGCACTAGGAATGTTAGTGTGATATAGCTAATATTTGGGGATAATTTATCCCAGTCACAAAAGTACAGCTTATAGTCATGCAATAACGGAAGGAATGTGATCCCCCCTGCATGGATCTTGCAGGATTCATCAATTTTCATGCTTAATGCAAAGTAGGTGGCACCAAAGAGGTATATACTTCCGACTTTCATCCTAAAAATACAATTGCTGGACCTATGTGTAGGTTAGAAACCTAACCCGAGGTTCTTAGGGGTTTAGAAGCCCTAAATACTAAAGCTACTCCCACGTAGCTATGTCTCATTTTATTGTTAGCTATCACTTTTCTTTTGGGAAAATATTATTACGCTAGGAATGTTAGCTTGATAATATTTTGGGAAAATTTATCCCAGACACAAAAGTGCACTAGGAATGTTAGTGTGATATAGCTAATATTTGGGGATAATTTATCCCAGTCACAAAAGTACAGCTTATAGTCATGCAATAACGGAAGGAATGTGATCCCCCCTGCATGGATCTTGCAGGATTCATCAATTTTCATGCTTAATGCAAAGTAGGTGGCACCAAAGAGGTATATACTTCCGACTTTCATCCTAAAAATACAATTGCTGGACCTATGTGTAGGTTAGAAACCTAACCCGAGGTTCTTAGGGGTTTAGAAGCCCTAAATACTAAAGCTACTCCCACGTAGCTATGTCTCATTTTATTGTTAGCTATCACTTTTCTTTTGGGAAAATATTATTACGCTAGGAATGTTAGCTTGATAATATTTTGGGAAAATTTATCCCAGACACAAAAGTGCACTAGGAATGTTAGTGTGATATAGCTAATATTTGGGGATAATTTATCCCAGTCACAAAAGTACAGCTTATAGTCATGCAATAACGGAAGGAATGTGATCCCCCTGCATGGATCTTGCAGGATTCATCAATTTTCATGCTTAATGCAAAGTAGGTGGCACCAAAGAGGTATATACTTCCGACTTTCATCCTAAAAATACAATTGCTGGACCTATGTGTAGGTTAGAAACCTAACCCGAGGTTCTTAGGGGTTTCTGCCCTCAGTAATTATGTAAACACTTCCTCGGGCTTCTAAACCCCTAAGAACCGAGGGTGTGGTTTCTAACCGGCTTAGAAAATGGCTTCACACACTAATTGGGTTAATCAGTTGATACAGCTACACAACATTGCATAATCACTTGTGTACAGGACGCGTGCAGCACACTGCAGGTACGTGTCATGTTGCTTCAGTAGTGCGCGTGCAGCGTGTCATCCAGCTGCAGTCTGTTGCTATGGCTTAGCCAATGAGAACGGCTTAACCGTGGTTGCCATAGAGTAGCCAATAGACGGCAGACCATTTGCTATAAAAACACCGCTGCTTCCCGCTCTTTTTAGTCTAATTGACGCCTGTTTTTTTTTGTGCTGTACCGGTGGAGCTGTCCTTGAGCTGTTCTTGTTGATGGCGGTTGCTGCAGGAGTGCGTCAAGCGTGGCTTGTTGTTACTGTAGCTGACTACAGAAGCGTTACAAGAAGCACAAACTGTAAGAACTAATCTTTGTGCTCTGAATTCGCTGTAGTTTGTATTGTTGCCCTTGTTTACTTGCATTTTTGCCTTTGCATGGTAACCTTGCTGACATTTATCTGTGCATTTGACTGTATTCTGCATCATTTTAAACTGTTTTGCTTGTATCTACTGCTTGTTCTGTACTGTTTGCTCATGTCTTTTCCGCATTTTCTTTTTTCACTGCTTTTCTCACAACTGCTGCTTGTTTTGTACTGTTTGCTCATCTCCATTTTGCGCTGTTTTGTATTTATTTTTACACTTTCATTCGAATTTCACTTGGATTTTGGCCAATCTGTCTGCTTAACGCGCTTTCTTTTGAATAATTCATGAGGTCATTTTTTTCGCATATGCGAAAATAGAAACCTCATTAATAATGCATAGGTCTTCTACGTGAAATAAATGCCCTCATTAGCGGCTTAACATCAAAGCTTGAATATTCATAAATTTTCTAATTCACGACAGTAGCTACAATTGGTGCATATTTCATGGTAGCTTTTACGCATTCTAAGACAGTTGGGATCACGTTGTCATTAGCACATGCCCTTATAGGTAGTCCTGATTAGGATGTGTCTACTGTGTAGCTACAGAGACCACATATCTGCATGCCTTACTATGACATCATCATGATAATGACCTTTAGACTAATAATAATAATATACTCATGTACAGACGCAGGCGGAGCTTAGACTAAAGCGATACATTGTTAGACTATTGGGAATCTTGTCTGCTGTTGTTTGGGAAAATTATAGCTAGCTACCTATCTAAATATTATAAGAACGTAATGACATAGAGAACCCTGATAGCTAACAATAGAATGAGACATACATGGGAATCCAAGGTCCATGGCTACAGGGTTAATTCTCTAAGTGGGTCATCATGTTCTTATAATATTTAGATGGGTAGCTATATAGTTTTCCCAAACAAATAGCAGACAAGATTCCCAATAGTCTAAGAATGTTTCGTTGTGGATGTTTAGTCTAAAGGTCATTACCATGATGATGTTGGTTTATTATTCGGTTATGTAGCTATTCGTTTATGTATCCGTGTCATAAAAGTGACAAACGATGACAGTATTATTAAAACTTTGAGCTGGTACTGACAGTTTTTTTTTCACTATGTAGCTAGGTACCTACAAAATGACCGTTAGCTTGAGTCTTCGATCCGGTTCGCCTCTGATCTGCAACTGAAAATCAAGCAGCTCACAGCTACTGCCAGGAGAGAGCCCACCAGACTGGGTTAGCCAGTTTGGTGGTCTTGTAAGCCCTCGGTTTTGGCGGAATACGTGTACAGCAGTAGTACAGACATCCACGTGCATCATGCACGCATTCACAGACACACACACACACACACACACACACACAAATGCACTCTCTCTCTCTCAGGCAGTATTATTCCCATTTGACCTCTATGGCGACTCCAGTGCTGTGCAGAACTTCCTCGAGCACTCTACCACTGAGACCTTTTAAGAGAACCCCATAATTGTTTAATATTGTGACTGAACTAAACTGCCCAAATTCGGTGTACTGAGACTCTTAGCACCAAAGGGTTAAAATGTATTTGAGTTTCCTCAGTAGCTCCAGACCAACACTACCACAAAAGCCATAAATAGTGTCTTGCAGCCATGGAGAAAAATTGGGGAGCACCCACGTCAGTCGCAGCTGTGGAGGAATATTAGGAAGTAGCTACTTCCCAATTTTTTACTTCAGGGCGGTGAGATAAATTCTGGGTGTGGAAGGCTTGGGTACGAGGCTACTGCCTATAGCTACATAAATAGCTATATATACTCTAAGTATGGTGGAGTATAACCCCTAGTGACTTAGGGTGAATGGCGAGCATTCGCTCGAGAGCGCTAGTAAATCACTGCCAAAAACTTTGAGCTCTTTGAGAGCGCTCTGGTATGAGTGCAATACCCAGCAGAGAATGCCGCTTCTTCGTGTTTGAATCATTGTAATTCCTTCAGTCATTATTGTCCTAGCCTCTCAAAGAACTACAAAAATCAACAAGACTATTCACATATCTTTCCCTTGACCTCCCATGAACGCCATGCAACAGCGCTTTGTTGTACCTGTCGCTATAGCAGCACACCATTTACATATATATATATTTACATATAATGTGCATTATATATAAATAACGCACATTGTATGTAAATAATATATAAATAATGCACATTATATATATAAATAATGCACATTATATGTAAATAATGTACATTATATATAAATAATGCACTTTATATATAAATAATGTACATTATATATAAATAAAGTACATTATATTATAAATAATACACTTCTGCATAATTTTTACGCAAACGGCACCCCATACAGTCCCATACTGGCTAGCTAAAGTAGAACATTGATAGCACTGGTGTAGTTGCCATCAGTTTACTTTCTCAACTGAAAATAGTAGCATAGTTTAGGTTGCTATAGTCTAAATTGGTTAGACGCCTCGACCAATGGGATCTACATGAACCTTCAGGCCCTTAGTAGCACACTCGCTCTGCTTGGGACACTACAGCCTCGGGCTTTCATGTTTCTAAATCGCGTAGATCCCTTGATCTCGGCATCTAACCTGTACATGGTAAAATCTCTGTATACGCTCTCTCAAGTATTGTCTGTCCTGGCTGGGAGGGGGAGAGGGACACCTATTTAATGGAACAGCTCCTTAATTATGCGGAGCTGACATGAAAAACTTCATTGTTATTTATTATTAAGTATTAATAAATAATGCCTTTCATGTTATCATTTAATGGCTCCTTGAGCTTGTTCTTCCAACAACAGATCCAAGGCATCTGTTGAGATCTGTCCAGTCTCTGAGGGCCCATATTGAACCGCTGGCTGGTGGCCTACACTCTCCTGTCTGAGGAGCCCCACCCTCCTGGAGCTATAAACTACCAGCAGGCTACAGGAGGGAGCTGTCATTACCAGCCATCATCAACAGACGGATTATGGCACACTCTGGTTGCACAGTTGAATTTTACATGGTGTTTAATCAATACCGCACTCGTTCAGGCGCGATAGCACACTCTAGTTGCACAGTTGGCACTCGTTCAGGTGCGCGAGTTCCGCCCTTTTTTAATCACGTGAAAATCTACTGAGGGATACTGCAAATCGTGAAACAAGAGCCTAAGGCTTGGTAGGAATTCGGAGGGAACGGGGATGTTTCCATGGCCTACACACGTGCCATGGTACCCTCTTAGCGCTGGGAACTCCACCGAGTGAGTGGCCCTGTGAGAATGTATATATTATGAACTTTAAAACATGACCCTAGCGTATTTTTCATCATCCAAGGCTGTATATGCTAGTACTCAGATCAGATCAAGCTAAATACAGCAGTAGAACAGATCAGCTTGATACAAACTAAATGTTTATAACAACTTACAGCTGCCCAGATTTAATCTCATGACCAGGCCTAGGCCACTTGGAAAACAAGCTAGTGGTCTGGGAACATTGATATTTGTTCAGACACAACTATAGCTATAGTTGTGGTGGGAATTACCATACCTCAGCATACAATTGAATGTCATTTGTTTCTGCATGGTTTGGGCACAAGAAAACTCCAGTGTATCATCTACATGTATAGCTACCACTTCATTGCTGTCTAGGAACACACACAAAAAACGGTTTGGTATAGCTTAGCCTGCAACTGTACAGTCAGTGAAATTGCTGGAGCATGCGTATGGAAGCCTAGAAACAAAGGTGTGGTCCAGTCCTTCACAGGACTGTAGCTAGATCATGCAATAAGTAGTTCAGTAATCAAATTTTCTCTGTTGGCAGTGGTACTCCATGTAAGTAGAATATCAAAAGGACAATTGTGCTACATTTAGACCCTTGTGTAAGTGTCATACGTACACATGTAGCTTAAACGTACAGAAAGTAACTTGAGATATTTTGTGTCTCCAGACTGTTAACAAAATTAGTGAGTGATCTACCAGCTAGGCCTTGGTTATGTATCAGAATGGTCATAGTGAATGTATTTATAAAGCAATTGCAAGCTATACGGTGAGGCTGAGCACATATCACTGTAAAAGTAAATCTGTTAGCTTAACAATTTGAGGGAGATGCTGCTGTTGTGAATTGGTCAATTGTTCCTTTGTAGGTAGCTATCCAAGGGAAGTGTATACTATCAGATTGTGATGGACCAGAGTCCATCTGTTGAACTTTGAACTCTCTGGGGTGCTATTGCCTTGTTATTGTGTGCTTTTGTTACGTTTCTCTATTTAATGTCTTGTATGCTGTGCTGTACGAGGTGGGGAGTTGATATAGAGTTATTATCGTCGCTCGGTCCGTTACACAGATTATACTTTAATTGCTGCATGAAATATGTCGCCAGTGGTTAGCTTGCTGTTTCCACTGGACATCTGCTAGTCAACTGATCTAATGCCTGCATATTGCAGGAATAAGAGTGTTTGGACTTTCATTGTAGCAGTTGCAAGAATAACAAGGTAGAACCGTGTGGCTACTATATAGATATATGGTTCCAGTAATTTTATGTCACTGAGCTATATGTACTTTCCCTTGAGCTACAAAGAATGTCCATCACTCATGGGCATCAGTCAGTTGACTACACAAGCAGATGTCCAGTGGATATAGCCACTATAGCCACTAGCTAGCCTCGTTCCCAGGCTCCACTCCCCAGCTTTTCTCGCACCGTGTAGAAAAGCGCTTTCTACACGGTGCGAGAAAAGCTGGGGAGTGGAGCCTGGGAACGAGGCTAGCCACTAGCCACATACTTCCTTTGTAGCTACTTAAAAGGGAAATTTTTACCGCTTTGTTATTCTTGCAACAGCTACAAGATAACCACTTTTATTCCTGCAATATATGGGCAACAGATTAGTTGATGAGTAGATGTCCAGTCACTCCAGTGGAGCCAAGAAGCTAGCCACAAGCCACATAACCTGATACTAGTATACTTCCCTTGTATATAGCCATACGGAAAATTGACCTCTTTGTTACAATGTGTATGTAGAAATCACTAGGCTTGATTGCGATACCTCAAGGCATGCTCTTAGCGTTATTGGAGTATTCTCACTCCAAGCATGAGAAGTTTAAAGAATAAAATAATAAAGTATGTACATTGTATACTGTTGTCCATGCATTCATATAATATTAGGTATACATTTACCATTCCACTACAGTTGTGACTATTGGAAGCATACTAGTCATTTACTCTTCATTACTGTCATGGTGACAGCTGTAAGTTATTAGGAGTTTGATCTCCACAAATTCCTGCACTGATAAATGCATGTTTAAGGACTGTAGTTGGGGCTTATGGGATTAAAGTGAATGCTTTGACTCATGCGATTAAAATGATTGCCACATTTTCTTACGGTAATTCCACTTACAGGTATGTGCATGCTATAGTACATATGTATGTCAGAATACTTATTTGTACCTACCTATACACGCAGGCTTCAGTAGTGGTGTTTCTCAACCTAATGCAGAAGTGGTATTGCAAAGCCTCCAGCTGGAATATCATCATGTACGTCTGAGCCATTTGTCAGTTTTTGGCTATTAGCCTCATTCCCAGGCCAGCACGAAGTAATTTTTTACTTCGTGCGAAAAGAGCTTGTGAGTGGAGCCTGGGATTGAGGCTATTCAGCTATAGCTACGTAACTACAAGAAAGATAGACCTTATCACCACGTTTACTGCCCAAACCATTTCATATTCCACTTTTGTATCTTTGTATCACCACATCCTCATAAGGTATGCAGGTAACTTCTTCCTGCAGTCCTATCAATCTCCTGAGCTCCACACCATTTCATATGATCTACTGCCTAATGCTGAGCTGCTGGGGAGCAGACCTGTTGAAGGACGAACTTGACTGGGACCTTTACTACCACTCCAGGCATCCACTGATGAACGCCTTTTACTTTTACGGTATGCCTTAATTATGGTCTGTGAACTCGTTACTTGAGGTCAGCGTAATCTCTACAGTTGTATCTGCCCACTTGTTTATTAATTCCTATTACTGCAGGCCTGGTTTTACTCGTGTATATAGTATAATAGTGAGTGTCCTTTTATCTTGCCTTTGTTTCCTTTCTGAATTTCTTTGCTTTTTGCAATCCTTAGTATTGTGGCAGGTTTCTATAATGACCTACAGTCCCTGGAGTAATAACATAATTAAACTCCAATGCACGTCATGCCGACCATAGCCTAAAGTGAAGTGTCCTTATTTTATTGAGCTGTGCGCCAAATGTAATTACACCCCTTAGATGCAGATATGTTATAACCAACGCTTTCCAAACTCTAGATTAGCTTAAGTGCATTCATTTCAGAACCGACGTTTTACCACAGCATTCATATTGCAATCATGTGTAAAGTGTGATTGGTATTGCTGTAGTATATAAACAAAGTAATTAATGTGCATGGCGTTACATTATCTACTACAGTGCTCACTCCTGTTGTTCTGATCCTGAGCCAGACCCTGGCCTACTTCCCAGTATTTGCATGTGTGGACCCTCCGGTTCCCCTTATGGGGCATACTATAGGACTTTTCTACACACTGCTACTGTGAGTCGTTAATTTCAAATGATTGTAACTAAAATTAAAATGAGATAAAAAGATAAGAAATAGTGTCATTTTAGTACTGTGGAGAGCTTCTAGTCTACCGAATTAGACCCTAGCTCTCACACCCCTCCAAAAAGCAAGTATGTGCAACATTTAAACAATAACTGTGAACTACAACATCTGCTAGACCCTATCTCGCCTTTCTGGGAGGGGCGTGAGAGGGTCTAGCCCGATTGACTGTAATGAGTGTTATGGAGAGTTTCAAGGAGTGTGCTAGACCTTGATTTAAAGGTATGTGTGTCATGCCCAACTGGAAGTGTCATCTCTGTCCCGTCTGCTCAGTAGTCACAGTGTAAGATGGTGATAAACAGAGAATCTCTTTGCTGTTTTAAATTCCAGGACTCTCAAATAATTATGCTTGTAAGACTGATTTGCAGTGGTACAAATGCTTAAAAGAGATCTGCGATTCCACGCATTGAAAATTCCAGTGTTGCTATACAGAATGGGCGATAAACCTTCATTTTTGTTGGCTGGCGATCTGAAAACCTGATGGTATGGCTGTATGCAGCTTTATTAATTAACAACTGTATGAGCCTTACTTTTACTATAGGTGTTTTTTGAGAAGTAATCGAACATTGTGGCTTATCACAAATGAATGTATGTATGCAACTAAAATTTCTTGTGCCTGCGTGCATATAAGTCTTCTCCACATACTGTAATGCCGTATATAATTATGGCTATCCATTATTTGGTTGTATAGCAGTAAAACATCATTATTAACCTATAGCTATCTCTCACCCATAACTGTAGAGGAGCCAGCAATATACACTCTGAAGGTACAATACTGCATGGGTGTTCACATCGGGGACGGCTATCTCAGAAAGATGTAAGTGCACAACGAATGTGTAGCCCCATATCCACCTAAAGCATATTATCATAGTGCACACATTTCACAGATTGCCATATCACTGTGCGTGATGATTCCTGTATACCTGTCCTACCTGGTGATAGCAGGCTGGTTCTTTTGGCACACAGTCACTGAGGCTACCCTGGTCATCTTTACCAAACACAAGTGCTCACAAAATGTACTGCACATAATGCATAGTGTGCTGCTAGTAGAGCCCTTTCTGGACTTTAGTGGGCCAGTTATTGCCAGTATCATTGTCTCCGTACTTAATTATGTTTTTTGGATTTCAGATTGCTGATCAGGATGTGAACGGTGATCACATCAAACATGTGAAATCTTTGCTTCAAATGTAAGTTTCAACATTAATGGTTACGATATCTCTGTTATATGTATATAGGCTTTTAGAAGGGACTACTGTTGTTCTCACAATCGGCTATGAATTTCTAAGTAGCCTTGCCTAGCCTCGTACCCAGGCCTCCAATCACAGTTTTCTTTTGCAGCCGTGGAAATAACGCTGCGAAAAAATCTGCGAGGGGAGGCCTGGGTACGAGGCTAGCCCTGCCAATGTAGAAATAGAGTAACCATCTGCATTTGAATCAGTATTTCTCATTTCTATAGTGAAACGAAACGAACTGACCCCATTCACTCCGACAAGCTCTGGCATTATTTCAATCATGGGCTGAGGAATGTCTTATTTTATTGCCCTCGTAAGTTACCCATTATAGAGTGTCACTGTGGTATAGGTGTCCAGAGTGCATTGAGCTGGTAGACTCAGTATGGGTGTATGTGGCTACATGCAACTGCAATATAAATTATACACTCATTTGGCCTTGCCTCATCTCCAGGCTCTCCCTGAAACGGGGGAGAGCTTAAATTCCCATGTGAGTGACGCTCGGAGTATAAAGCAGGGCCGGCGGCAGCTATTTCAGACTGGTACGGCCATACTGGTATGGGCTGCGAAGCAGCCAATCGCGCGAGAAGCGCGGAGATTTTTTCACTAAGCATTTTAAGTGGGGCTTAGCCGCTAGGAATCGCTCTCATGAGGTCATTGCGAATCAGTATCGGAAGTATTCTCCATGAGTCGTGTATGTAGAAGTAGTTCTATGGCCGTAGACCTCACTAACCTGCCCGAAATCGTCTAACCGTTACTCACGTAGCCTCATAATGGGCGGGGCTGTGACGTAAAGAACGCTAAGTAACCTTTGTACTCATGTCGGTGATGTTGAAACGTTCATGGCAGCAGCTGCAGCGCAACTTGTCAGCAGCAGGATCGCGACCAAAGAAACGCGGGACTATAACAACTAAAAACAAATTCTGATTCAACTGAAAACCGGTACGGCCATGGCCGTACCGGCCATACCAGTGGCGCCGGCCCTGTAAAGAGAGTATAATTGTGCATACATGTACTTGCAGTTCTCAGGCTTGCTTCAGCACTTGGTCTGTAGTACTAATGCCTATAGAGCCTATTTTTAAGATTGCACATCTACCCCACTGAGACAAGTATCTCTGCACTATTCTTGTCAAAGCCATTACTTCCTTTTTGGATATTTGTGATGCACGCTGCAGGAATGTAGCAACAGTAGTGCCGTGTATCAGTGAACAACAATAGCACGGTATCATGAGGTTGTTATACTAAAGCTTTGTAATATTAGCTTGTTCACAACTTAATGTGGTGCTCTCCTTGTTTTGAATTCAGACTTCAAGTACCCACTTCCCTTCCTTGGTGCCCTGTTTATGTCATATACAGTCATTTATCAGGTTTGTGTATTGTAAAGAGCTTGCTATGTATTTCTCTGGTGGAAGCAGGTTGGAGTGGAGGTATTATGATCATTAAGTGTCACTGTCACTATCACAATTGCAGCTGGCTGTGTATGTAACAGCGTATGAAATTATTTACATGGAGAAGGTTCTTGATTTCTTGCAAAGCTTCAACAGTACTATCAAGTCAATTGAGATTGTACATCCTGAGACTGCACCCGGGTTGAACAGACTCTATAATGGACTTCTGACATGGGCCAGAGCGTACAAGGGTAAGTCAATCATTCTTATGCCTACATACTAAGTAATATTTGTACACCAGCTGAGAGTGCATTACGGGGTGCGCGACGGCAATACTGGTATAATAACCGTCGAGGGTGGGATAAAGCACAAGCCAAATGAGAGTGATTTATCTGCCTGAGACAGTTACTATATTGCCTGAGTACACTAACGCTAGTATCTAAAGTATTTAGGTGTTCTCACTGACTGAGACAGCCATAGCTCTACTGGGCGTCATTTAGCATTATATATTTAGTGTACACCAGAGTGTGCATTACATGGATTTAAAGCACCGTCATGTGATCAATCTTGAGACTTTTGATTCGTCAAATGTCACGTGAGTAGCACTAAGTAATACAGTTTTTACTCACAGCGGAACACCAAACGAGAAGAGTACTATGTTGGGTTGTGTAGTCATGTGTCCACTTTTCTGGGTTAGCTGGCAATAGCAATACAAATACCACTTTGTGTTGCTCCTCTTTAACTGGTGCCCTGTGTGATATTCACTCTACTGTAGAGTAGGTAGTTCAGGTTCGAATTCTGAAGGGATAAGTTGTTTTTTTTCTGGTCTTTAATTAATTAACTAGTAAGATGCTGGGAATCATCGAGAGGCGAGCCTGATCGAGCGTCGTACATCATTGATACATATTCAGAAGTAAAACAGTAATATAGGCACATAGGTGGTGTACTTGTTTTCAGGTTTAACAAGAAGGATGTGTGACTTTGGGAATTTTTGCTGCCATGGCAACAACAGTTCCTTGCGTGTAATGTTTATCACACAGAAAGGTCATCTTTTATATAGGACATTATATGGAGTAGATATTAGTATACATAGGCTCATATGAGGGATTTGCACTGGAGGTGCCTCCAGACCAAATTGCTCATATGAGGTCATATCTACTGCGTTTAATGTCCAGTTTATTTCATATTTGCTCCCGTTGGCGCCTGGTCTCCCTCTCCTCCGGGGCACCTGCCCTTCTCTCTCGTCCGCGCTCTCTCTCCTGTTGCTGCCTGGCCTCCCTCTCCACTGGGGCACCTGCTGCCTTCTCTCTCATTGGCGGTCTCTATCCTGTTGACGCCTGGCCTCTCTTTCCTCCGGGGCACCTGCAGAGACCAATGGCAAAAATAGCCGGGTCAAGTAGGATAAACGGCACCACGAAATTATTCACGCACGAGGATTAGGGTCTATAATACTTCACACATTATAATTTTCGCCAGGAGCCCATAACCCAAAGGGATATGGGCTCCTGTTTTCGCGGTGCTGTATAATCCTACTTCATCCAAATACCCGTTCACCTGTTGACCACTTTATGACCCCAGTCTTAGCTGTGCCTATGGGAGTGACCACTCCTTGAAAGACAATGCCCCCCCCCCCCCCTCCCTAAACTAAATTTTCCAAAAAAACAAGCAAAATACTCCAGATGGGTACCTGCTGCTCTTCTCTGCCGTTGGCGCTCCCTCTCGCCTTGGCGCCTTGCCTGTATCTCCTTCGGGGTACCTGCTACCCTTCTCCCTCATTGGCGCCTAGCAAGTACCCTAGCTGCGACAGTATCTTCTGCTGTCCTCTCTTCTTGTTGTCCGTACGTCCCTCTGCTTTGTCGTCGGTTAGCAAGTACCCTAGCTGCGACAGTATCTTCTGCTGTCCTCTCTTCTTGTTGTCCGTACGTCCCTCTGCTTTGTCGTCGGTTAGCCATCGGTTACTCACTGGTTAGCTAGCTATAGTAATCAGCCTGTAGCAAACTTTGAATGCGCATGTGGCTATAGCAAGTAAAAGTAAGTTACTTTGAATGTACACGTGAGCATACATGTGGCAAGTGTCGCGTATTTGGAGCGTAAGCGCATATGCGGAATGGTGGACGTACGGACGGATGGACGTACGTACGGACAATGAAATTGTTCAACTATACACGCTAATGTGGGGCTCGCTCAGGCTCGCCCCAATTATCCCTTAAAGGACTGCGTGAAATGATGTCACACAGACGTGAGGTGCTTTCTTTGATGCCCGCCCACCTCGAACTAATGTATATACTCTTTAAAAAAATTGAATATTTACTCACATGCCGTCTAAGGTGCACTCCTCTTTCACTATCAAGTTCCCCAAGCAGTGCTATTTATCAAAAAGCATTTAAAAAAGAGTAGCAGGGGGGGGGGGGGGGGTTGGGAGGGGGGAGGGGGTTGCAGTCCGGCCCCCAAACAATAAGCAGGGGGTGAGGGTGCGCAGCCCCCTTCTTTTTTAACAAAGAAATAAATAAAAATTACTAAAAAGTAACAAACAAGGACAATGGTCACACGGGAGCATACACCAGATCGGCCTACGGATCGACCTCCCCATGTCAGCATGTGCTCATACCCAAGTAACACAAGGGTGTGAGCACATGTGCTGACATGGGGAGGGAGGTCCGTAGGCTGATCTGGTGTATGCTCCAGTCTGACCATTGTCATTGTTTGTTACTTTTTATTAATCCCTACATGTCAGATTTAAGCTTCATACACATGGTTGGAAGGTTCTCTTCGAATTCCTGGCTAGCCTCTCTTAACTACCATCCAAGGTTACCTTAAGGCAAGGTCTCTTGCATGCCATTTGCCATGCCCACTAGACACGAGGCAGGAAGAGAACAGCAGCTAGAACATGGGTATTCATAATTCACTTCAAAAGTAGCACACAAGACATGTGATAGCTAAACAGCCCATATACGTATATTGTAGCATGCACCACCACACATATTGTAACTAGGCTAAAAATCTTATTTGCAATAATTATGCTATTCCTGTGGGGATGCTGAGATCCCACCACCTTGCGGCATGGAACCATCTCACAGTATATTGACCACGTATATATGACATCACAACATTCAGTGTTGCAATGATAATTGAATGGCATATCACAAGACTGTGCGTGTATCTTTACATGTAATACTCTAATCAATAATTTGTATAAGTTTGGCACTTATTATCAGTATTAATTATGCTTTTATTTTGCAGTGATCCTGCCTTTGGGGTCAACAGGTGGTGTTGCACTATGTTTCTTGCTCACCCTCTACATGGTACCGACATTCCAGTACGTACATTTGTAGAGATCGATCAAGTATAGGCTTAAAGTATAGCTACAGTGTGTATGTATTGGATGGAGATGAATATTCGTGGTTGACATGTAACACATCAAGCGCAGAGCCCTGCCAAAACGAGTGGTCAGACTACAACAGTTCCTCAATGTGCATTAATATCAATTTCACATGGCATAGACTTGGTATACTTGCTGTGCGGTCCAAGGTGGATCTAGCGACAGCATTACCGTAGCATCATTATAAAGCACACTCCATAATCTGGTCAAAGTAACGGTAAAACCAGGTAAGAACATAAATAATTTATTCTGGTTCCCACAAAAAGTGGTCAGGCCATAGCCTGACTAGCCTGACCGGTAGTTCCGGCCCTACACATGTAGTAGTACATGGAGTACTCAATTTATTCTTTATGATACTAGTGTGTTTAAATATAGTTTATGCACTGAAGGGTTACAACTTTGAACATAGTTAATGGTACATGGACACACACACCTACACACACACACACACACACACACACACACACACACACACACATGCACACGCACACATACACACACATACATACATACACACACACATGCACGCACAACACCTGCACACAATACGACACACACAGTAAAAGACTTCACAGCCTAGCCAGAGGAGATTTCTCATCTCTAGTGGCTTCAGAACCACTGCCTTCACTCTCCTACAGGCTTGTAAGGATGACTTGTTTGTGTACACTAGCTTCACTCTCAGACTCCACTCCCAGCTTTTATACACTGTTGACAATTTAGTCACTTTTTTACCTTCATTAATGAAGAGAATATGCTTTAGCTGATGATGATCAAATGTTTCTTATTTTCAGGCTGCTGCAATGCGCTATTCAGCTTTTCAGGTTGCTTATTTGATTTTCTGTAAGTACGGATGCAAAAGTATTTACTGGTGTGATGACATCTGATTCATCATAGAAGCTTATGTTTTGTGGCCAGGTACGATATTAGGCATATCAACTTGTGGTTAGGTTTTCAGTTCATATGATATTATATTATCTGAAGCATAGAAATGTACAGTTGGTGTGTTAAATACAGCTTCCATCCATGGGCATTACTGATATTGACCAAGGTCTAGCACACCTTGGCCAGTATCAGAAACATCCTTGAACCTCGGAAATACCTGTGGACTAAGGTCATATGTTTAACACATCAACCTAAATCATATTATTTATGCTTCATACAATATCACATAGTGTCATATGAAATGAAAATATCATACCTGGCTGCAATTATAGTTACCTAAGGTCCTATGATGACGTCGTCACTGTGTGATAATTATGATATGGATACAGTGTATTATGTACAATATAATATGTCGATAATGTACTTATATACAGCCTGGATCCAGTACACACAAATTGGATGGGTGCTGATGTCTATTGGGCTGTTCTTCTACTATGGTTTCAATTAATTTCAATACCAGGCCATCCACATCTTTTCATTTTTCTTGTAAGTGCTGTCTGAAAGTTTGACATTCCTAACTCCAGCTCACAGTTACAAATAAAGATTTTGCACTGGTTCTCTCTCCATGATAGGGTCCCCATGACGTGGGGTATGGCCCTACACTTCCTCCAGGTCTTGCTGTGCAATGTAGTCTTTCTCGACAAGAGGAGCACATTAGCCATGGTTATCCAGTGCAGGTATAATTATGAGGACATGGTACAGGTCAATGTGTCGTCATTTGGGAGTGGTATGAATGCTTGTTTGCCAGACTATAAAACAATAATGTGTTTCCGTAAACAGCTCTTAAGTCTGAGCTATCACTAATCCTTCCACCTACTGTATGGAAAGTATATTATTTAGCCGCAGTTGATCATGCAGAACATTAGTATCACAGTTGCATGTACTTAACCCTTTACCTCTTTTCATGCATACCTCCAGACAACTGTATCTGCTCCTATCCTACTTCCTGTTCTTCTTCAACGTGATATACGGTTTCATAATGTGCATGCTGCGAACATTTGGTGTATTTATATTCACTACATTGATGCTGTTCAGACTTGACTGGGATGTTTACATGAGGGGGCTAGAAGGATGGGACACAGGTATGCCTAAGGGAATGCCTGTGAGTGGACTCTCAGTAAATGAGTGTTTAAACAGCTTCATTTCTGTGTGAACCAGACAAGTATGAGATATCATTATTTCACAGGGTTCCGGACCTTTGTAGGCTATGTGTATTTGGAGCACAGTCACAATAACCCAGTGCTACATGTCTTCCTGTGGCTAGCTACAAGAGAGAATCGCTGGGGGGAAACGAGACGGAGTTCCTCTCCTTCAAATGGGAACAGGATGTTTGGCAGCAATCGTGAGATTCAAGGTTAGTCATTCATGTTCCCAGACGTTTGACTAAGTTGATCAGTGTATGCCCTGTGGTGTTGGGGATAATAACTAGAATCATTAACTTTTTTATATTCAGTTGTTGAAAAGCAAAGGACTAACAAGTCTTCGAGAGCCTTGAAGCGTTGGCTGGTGGCCTACACTCTCCTGAGAAACCCCAGCCTTCAGGGGCTGACTGCCAGCAGGCTACAGGAATTAAAGAAGACTGTGCCATAATTTTTGTTATAATGATCCATTAATTGTGTATGTGCATGTTCTGCTGAGGACCATTACATCAGTTACATGTGCTATTTCATGTGTGAAATACTTCAAAATCTCCATTGTGAGCTATATTTATAGCCTCGTTATGTTTTCTCTTCACATACTGGGCCTGGGCTCACAATCCTGCACATGCTATGACCGACTAGCCTTGTACCCAGGCCTCTCCTGCAACTGTGGGGAAAAAATGCGTTTTTTTTCCACGGTTGCGAAAAAAGCTGCGAGGGGAAGCCTGGGTACGAGGCTAATGACTGACAACAATGAGGTTTACGTGCTATAGTACAAGAGAAACTTTGCCTGTCCCTTGGGGACTGGGAAAGTTTTTTTTTTATGCCCTCTTAAATATTAATAGTGTTATTCATGTACATGTATCACTGATTGTACATGTATTTTCCAATGTAGCACCATAAGAGAATGAGTATCGCTTCTTGCAGGAAACTGGCTGGCTATGTGTGAAGTGAAGGTCTCAGAACCAGAGTGGTCTAACCCACAGATATTGAGCTTGCCCTCACCCTCCCCAGAGTATACATAATTATTGTAGAAAATGAAAAAAAGGGCAACCCTCTTCTCCCAACGGAACCCTAGGCCATGTGATACTGCCACGTTAAGGGGTGAACGGGCAGGTCGTTCCGCCTTCAGCCTTTTGGGCGCCTGTCCGCTATGGTACAGGGATCGTCATCGGGTCTGTTTAGTGTGCCAGGCTTTGGGAATCAAGGGAGGAACACGGATGGATCCTAGGCCGTACTGTCCGAGACCACCGTGGCAGTTGCCAAACCACGTTACCCTCTACCTGAACACACAATCATGGTCACAGCCCGGAGCTAACTGCTCCACCCACTATACATATGTTAGATTTATTAAATATAATATATTAAATTATAATAATTAATCATAAATTAATAATATGGGTTTAATTAACGTAACACAGAACTCAATTACATGACGTCACGCACAATTAGCACGAAACCAGCGCCAAACCTCGAGACTAATTCTTTCAGTTCCTGAAAGATATTTTATCAAGTGTTGTGGGTTAGACCACTCTGGTTCTGAGCCCTTCAACTGCTGCCTTTGAATTCACAATCATAATAGCAGTACAGGTTTTTTGATCAAGCTAAGTCGATTAGCTGCATGTGCCCACATGCACTCCCATAAGAGGGCTGTTGTTTTTTTGCTATTGGACATACCTGAGTTTCAATGGCATGCATGTGATTTTAAAATTTTCACAAGCAATAATAGAGCTCCCTGGTCATGACTGCACTATATAGGGAGGCTTGACTTTCTGAGCACAGTGGTGTGTTCTGAACGCATAATGGGCTATATCTTTGGGCATAAGGAAATAAAATGATTATCTATCACACTGCCAAGTGTAAGGTATGTATAGCAGGTAGGCCTGTATACATTATGTTGTTTTGTTTTTTTACGTAACGCACCACAAGGCAATCAATAGGCCAATCCTGGCCTATAAGCTATGAGACATACATTACACTTATAGTATACTGTCAGTTTACTAAGAACATAACTGGTCTCAAAAATAATGTTGAATTAATCATCATACACAGCATGCAGTATTTAATTATTATGCTAATACTGAACATCTCTAGTGCTTGCAATATCTATTGGTCTTGAAGCTGGTTTCTCTTGACAGTACTTGTCTTTTGCTATATCAGCGGTGAAGCGCTTTCAACAGGAACCTGTGAGTATGGCGTGATGGTGATTAAAGCAGTTCCAAGACTATTAATATATATAAGCAAACAATATTGTAACATCATGAGCAAATAGTTCATTTATTTTTTATATCTCATATATACTCTATATAGAGTGTCGTTGCATACTATGCACATACCCTGCAAAGTGGGCACCTCTTTGCTCTTCCAGTACACTTGCTACACATGACAATGTGGCCACAAGGATTGAACTTCATGTCCGAAGGACACTCACATAGGAAACAAGGTTCTAAAGGACATAAGAAAATCCTCTGGTAATTCAATGACATGCGATTATCCACCAGTGCTTATAGATTTAGAGGAAGCAGGGCTCTTCACTGCTGCAGTTTCCAGGCTGACATTCAGTCCCTGCACCTAGTCTGTACAGGTAGTGGATTCGTTGAGATACATGTGTGCTTTTTGGTAGCTAATATTTCCGGTACCCTTAAGTGTCAAGTGCCATGAGTCCTTACCCAAGGGAGATACTTATCAGAAAAGGAACTCAAAAATACTAGACTAAGATTACTATTATATACCTGAAGCGTGTAAAACACCTTCGTTTTTGGAGATTTCTTTTTTTCTTGATGGCGAGAGTAGAGTACTTGTATTCTTTGAGGAGTGGAGCTCTGGAAGTGAAACTGGTATTAATGGCCCTGTCTTTTTACTCACTGTTTCTCTGTGATCACTACCATGTGTTTCCTGTAAGAGTACAACAGTGCAAAATACATAAAGCTTTATGGCCACGTGCGTAAATCTGGTGTATGATAAAGATCTTACCATTGTAGGTTTGTTCATATCTTCCGCTGCCAGTGATTTGCTGGTAGTTGAGGTTTCTACACTTGATGCTGTCTCTGTACTGCCACCCTCACCACTGCTGAGGGTATGTATCTAGTGTGTAAATGTGTATATAGCACTATAAGACAAGAACTGACCTTTTCCTCCGCTCACTGAAAGATTGTATCATTGTTAAAGCATCCACAGGACAATGTTCCAATGGAGAGCGGCCACTTCGGTCTTTAATCCTAGTGTCAGCCCCCTTCTCCACGAGGTAGCAGGCAACTGTGACATATGCTGGAATGTTCCCAGACCTATGGTGACTCACCAGTTCATCACGAATCTACACACAGAACATAGCAATGTGCATATCAACTATTTGCTCAAGTGTATAGCTAGGTGTGCAGGTATATACAATTCTAAGTCTCCCACCGAGGTACACCCTCTCTGTTCCTTCATCTATATATACTGATAGGGTACTAATTAGCAAGACAAAGGGCCTCAAACCTTTTGTAAGACAGATCCCTGCATAAAAATTGGGTTCATATTTTTTTGGTTCAGTATTAAATGTAGAGGGGTGTTTCCTTCCTTGTCAACTGCATTAACGTCAGCTCCATATTCTATCAGTGGTTCCAAAACCTTTGGGAATCCCTCATAGGCACTGATGTGCAAAGCCGTCTGTCCATTATCAGTTTTTCCATCAGTTTCCATGTAGTTCTATAGTATAAAGATATAAATATATCATACATGTATTAGACTCTATTCATAATGACATTGTACATTGTGGCTCTACTACAGCCACCTCACTCTTATTTGTATACGTAATATATTCGAGCGAACCACACTACCAAGTGTTAAAGCTACGTTTATGTGGTAAACAGATAGTAGGAATATATCTATAAGGTTGTGTTGGTGAGTAAGTGATAGCGGAAGAAATAGAGATCATCAATAACTGAAAACAAGGTTCTCACCACACACAAGTATCCATCATAGGTGATGTACCCAGTGAATGTGTTTCACACACCACCTGCATGAATGCTCCTATTGCTGGGTGCAAAACTGCAGCTACATTGCATATGTGCAAACGTCAGGCCATACAAATTTGATTATTTGGTGTATGGGCTATTTTATCCATGCATTAGGGTTGGTAGGTCACCTAAACTAGGAAGTAGGAAGGAAGTGGTGTCACACTTGATGCCACACGTATAAAAGAAACGGCGTACTGGTGTAGCGTTTGTCAAGTCTAGGAAGCAACGGATTTTTTGCTGTGTTTGCTGGAAGACTACATGTATCTACTACAAACATTCAAGGTGAAAAGGACAGCAGATTGGAACCTTCGGGATCAATTACTCTGTATGTGGTAAACTGATGTGGCAACACTGTAAGTGCAGTTTTTGCATTCTGGCAGCAATCCTATTGAATGTCTGACAAATTCTAGCGAGCCTGTTTCACAGCCTCAAGGATCAGATTGTTGAAAGAGCTGTTCCACTGTTTGCTTTGTACTGTTTGTCTTTGATAGACCTTTGAACTTAACAGTATTTTACTTTAAGCGAGATATGTGGATCGGTCGGGCCCGTACACCATGGACCTTGAGCTCTTAAAGGAATTCACCACTAGGGTCCAGATGCATTGCAACAGCTTCTCTTTGGATGCTGTATGCGTAGTGTTTACACTTGGCAAGAGTCTCATACTCAGAGGAAGGTCTGGGAGTAAGGCTAACTCGGTAGTACATATGTGCCAGTCCCCTGCAGAAATCAAAATATTATTCTATTGTGTATTTGGACTGCATCACTGTTATTGAAAGTGCTGTATCTCTAAACTCCTTTTAAGGGTGGAGCATAAGAGCTGTGTAAATGCAATATCTGACACATCTATGCTGTGCAATGAGCCCAGTCCTTAACAAAAGTTCAGAGATACAGCACTTTGAATGCAGTGACGCAATCAAAATATGCAATGGAATACTATCCAATTTCTGCACAGCACTGTCACATACAGTTTCTTGTATGCACAAGAATTCAAGCAAGCTCACCAAATTAGCAAGAAGGGCGGTAATGTCTCCATGGTTGTTTAGCGCAGCAAAGTGAAGGGCCGTGAGTCCCCTACCAGCCTTTAAGTTAATATGCTGAGGATGCCTATGAACGAATTGTTCCACTGACCTGGGTAAACAAACAATCATCCATATAATTACATGCCTTATACCTGTAGTTCTGGTTCAGACTCAAAGATCCAACTAAAATATAGTGCTTTATGATATACTTACGAAAAGAGTCCAACCCTTGCAGCATCGTGTAGGGGAGAACAGAGGTCAAAGTTGACAAGTGAAGGGTCGGCCCCAGCTTCCAAAAGAAATTTAACAGAGTCGGTTCTCCCAGTGTGAACTGCATAATGGAGTGCAGTCTTCCCATTTGGGTCCTGTTATAGAGTAAAAAATATAACTACAAACGACTGTTGATTATCTCCCGAAGTATAGCTTCATTATCATACATCATATTATACTGCGCATAAATTATATAATCAACCACAATTTCTAGGAGTGAAAACGGGGTATAATTACTAAAGATATAGAAGAAGTACAGGAATACTTAGCTAATTAAACCTTACTACTAGTCCACCACTACCAGTTTGAGAAATACTACATGCGTACCTTCCATACTATTCCCAACTCCCAGCTATACCTAGCATTCTGGATGGTGAGGCTTGTACTTATAGTCACATGATTAAGATTAGCATCAGAGATCATTGACAGATGGAGGTTCAGCGTCATGTATGCTTAGGTAATTGCAAAACCTTTTAAACATGCCACCCACAGTCTACTAGAAAATGTCATACCTGATGCCATAGTTCTGTCTTGGGATGCTGTGACAGAACTTTAAGTACATCTACATGTCCCTTAGCAGCTGCAATTATTAGAGCAGTGACACCCTTCTCAGTCTTGGCATTTACATCTGCCCCTGCATTCATTAACATGGTGGCTGCCTCCGGTTCACAGCTGCAATGTAAGCAAAACAAGTCCAGATCTTACGATTACAGTCTTCACTGTATATGTTCAGCTTAGTCAAGATTGCAGTCCAGCAATCAATATAACCGATAACTGAGAGTTTTCATATTCCTTAGCCTAATTCGTTGTTGAAAACACTTCCAACTGAGTTCCTTCTGAAGACGTATGCATTGCATCTAAGTTAATAAAAATTGTATTGGCTTACCATCCTGCAGACAGATGGAGTGGTCTGTCACCAGACTCATCCTGTGCAAAAATGGTAGTAAACGAATAATACATCTTTCACTACAGATACCAAAGAGAGCTACACACATAATTGCTGAGTGCAACCAGACCAATAATCGTAACATACGGGATCATAATCTCAGCTGGTGTTTATTTATTTCCGTGTTATAAAATTTTCTGTTAGTATATTTGGCAGTCACACTTCCAAGGCACGTGCTCAAATGGCATCTTTGGCAGTTTCATGGATGCTGTCTTCAAACATGTGCCACACAAAGAGCCAGAGGTCTGGACAAGTCTATCTCGTAATTTTACCAAGAAAGGCTTACTACAGCTCCCAGGTTAGTAGAGTTTGTGTAGCCACTATATAAGTAGAGATGTAAGGGCTGGACTCAGACGGCACGATCGAGCAATGTGAACATGAGTTTCAAGCAGCATAGCCCGTCTCTCCACTGTCTCAGTCATGGCTGATCCTTGTTGCAGATAGAGACGTCAATCTCTCGAAGACCAGTCGCTTTTCCCTAGCTTCTCCAGCAGGATTGTTTCTAGAATTATTCTCGTGACTGGCTAGCTCTCGAAAATAATATCAGTCTCACCCTGCCTAGCCCAGTCCCATTCCACGATCCCGTTCAGCTTCTGTGCAGCTGCAGAGATACTCTATTACGTCACATGTAATATATTATCTCTGGCTTCTGTATAGCAACTACGTACGTACCTATTGCAGGCATGTATGTGTATCTGTACAGCTACGTGAGGCATATTGCGCTTGCGTATCCCTAGTATTATATGTACGTATAGTGAAGGCCACCTGATCCTGTTTAATTAATAATTGACGTATGCTTATTTTGGGGGCACTGCCCCCCCCCCCCCCCCAAATAAAAAACAATGGGGGGGGGGGGGGGCAGTGCCCCCAAAACGAACATACGTCAATCATTAATTAAACAGGATCGAATGCCCAAAGGAGCAGTTCTAGCATGCTATATTTCCACTGCTGAAGCACAGGTGAATGGTACTGGCTCAGCATTTCTTGCATTTCTTCTGGCATCTACATAGTACAAATGTACTTGCAAGCTCATTCAAGCCTTCCTTTGTAGTTGTGGTCCAGTCTATGTGCGGAAATTCCTTAATACAAATATTAATTAGGCAATAATTTTGGTCCCCTTCATGCGCCAACTAGCATCAAGCTTGTCCACCCAATCTTACGGTGATGCTGCCACCTTTGATCCTAAAATGGACCTTGAATGTTGTAAAAATTTTAAGTCTCCTGACAAAATTGAGTATGTTTATCGAACTTAACTGGTACTTCCAGTTTAGGTTTGAAGTCCAACAGTAGCTTGAGTACATCCATGTTTGCCATGAACACTGCACAATGCAAGGCTGTTTTACCTTGTGTACGCGCATTCACCTGAGAGAATAAGAGGAACATATTAAACTTGGCAATAAACAAACAAAAACAGAACAAGTCTTTGCCATAATATATTGAGTGAATTTTAGTTAGATATTGACCTTGGCAGTCCAATGTTGTAGCACCCAAGTGAAGTGGTGCTATCAAAAGTTTCTAATTATTGTATGCCCCATTGAGACCAAGGGGCAGCTATATATTAAACTACCAGCATTGAGAAACACTCCTGATTGTAAGCGCTGGAGGCTGTAGCTATACTGGCATATACATTTCAAAAGCCACATCACATGGAGCCAGATTGCTTAAAATGAGGCCATAGATCATTACCGAATTTATGTAGCATGCATAGTATATGTGTCTCAGACCAACAAACCTCACTGGGATGCTCCTGTAGGTACTCTCTTAGAATTTCAACCTCACCAGCAAAGGCAGCTGTGGGGACCAGTGTGGGATCTCCCCGCTCCAAGAGAGAGATAACCCTTGCACGGATAAACTCTCCCTCATGCATAAAGGCTACAGCATATGGAAAGTGAATATTATCTATCTGCACACTACGACGTACATTCATAAAACACTGTATATACAGGCGGTCACATTTTGCCAGGTAGGATTACATGAATACTACCGTTCAAACGAGATACATAAAGTGATCATGACTGTCATCCGCTTATATACAGTCACTATATTACAGTTACGTGCTTATAAGACAGCTAGAACAGTTACATACAGCAACCTCGATTTTAGGCCAATATGATACTTACTAGACACTTCAGGTGGTGTTTCTCCAGAAGCATGTATTAGGCAGAAGGGGTTGAAAACCCAATTGCGCCCATTGGCTTTTACCTGGATCTGACCAGTGGGAAACACCTTTGTCACTGTACCCAGCTGGCCCAGAACCTATAGAAGAAGAGTTATAAACAAACTGCAAGTTTTCCCATGCACTCAGGTTTGCATCCCATGTCAATATTTTCAAATTTAAATCCGGAGATAGCAAAGTAATCCTCCAACATAAGAAAATCGCATCAGTCTCAACATGCTGAAACTATCAGCGTTTACCGTTGGGATGTTGCCTGCGTCAGGTTTCTGAGCAGGATGGGGTAATGATCACATCAACACTTTCAAAAATTCATGCTTTCAATGGCTATTGTACACGGTTTTCAAGCTACGAACCCTGTGTGTCACAGTGCTGTTGGAGTAGCCTAGCATATCATATACTATTCCTTTGATTAAAAGAAAGGTATGATTGTTAGAAAATCCGTACTGTACTTCCGTTCACCTAGTATGTCTACAAATTAACAACTCCAATAGTAGCTTCGTTCCCTGGCCTCCACATCGACCAAGCGAAGCGATCGCTCAGCGGGGAGGCCTAGCTGGGAACAAGGCTACTCCAACAGTGCACACAGGGTTAAATATTATACCTGATTAGTTAGTTTGTAATTTAAACCGTTATCCCAAGCCAATATGTGTTTATCATCAAGCTTTCCTACCAGTGCCATATCATCAGTCCACCCTCCATGGCCATCCTGCAGGTAGTGCACCTCGGACATGTCATCCAACATACGTACCACATCACCAACTGAGAACTGGGGAACATCCACCTGCAAGGAATACTTGTAAATAAGTATAAACTTTGTCCCTCGTATATTCCCAGAGCATGCAGATAATGATATAAACAAGTGCCCCTAACCGGCGTAACTCCTCCGTCCCCTTCTAGCTCCTAAAGCAATCAGTGCTGTAGGATGCGGTACAGATAATGGCCATACTGGTTTTGGGCATGTATTGCATTGCACATGTAGGAAATTAACTCAAAAATACGTACGTAAATAGTTAGCTGACTATGTAGTCATGTGAAATGGCTATGAGTAGTAGATCGTCTTTGCCTGATGTTGATGTAGTGCCCAACCATTCTTTGCATTATTATTTCACAAGCGTGAATTTGGCAAAACAAAGATCATGATTTTATAAGTGGCAGTACCACACTTGGCATTAGTTTCCTGGGAGAGAGCCCGGGAACGAGGCTATGCTCCACTATGACCAGTACTCCTCTTGGGACCTGACACAAACAGCATGCAGTTTACGCGTTCAATGGGGTTTGAGTCAGAGAGACAAGAATCTAGCTGCAATGTACATATAGCTATATTTTTGCTTCCCACAGCCCTGGCAATATAGTACAAGATTCTCTGTAACAAAATACAATTATTACCCATCTTGGATACAACTTATATTGACATTATATTATATTACCCACCTGATATACTCTCTTAATTCAGCATTCTTCCATGGAATAGTATGCAATATTTGACAATATACATGCCGTTATTTGGTGGGTTACATACGTGATTACATAGTGTAAGCAATTACAATTTTATCATTTTTTTTATATTATAGCTGCACAACCAACAATGAGAATGGAATGATTCTTGGTAAAATGCAGGTACTAATCTTCGGCTAATGATCAATCAGGCTAGAAGGCTGCAGCTCCTTCCACTCCAAAGATAGGAACATCAGTGAATTTGACATTCACGTATTGTGCAATCGTGAATACTATATACTCTCTACCTTAAATCTTCCACATCGTAAAGCAAATTAAATTAATTTCTGGAAAACTGTTACAGCTGTACCCTATCGAAATCCACCCACAGTTCGTCCAGTTCACATAATATTATAGCATTGCAAAATTATGCGCATATTCCCATTAAAAATACCGAAGTTTCATGATAATTTACTGGGAGAAGTGGGTAATAAAGCATTCATTTTATGAAAGTAGAATATGGCTGATATTGCACTCGTGGGCAGCATTTTCACTGGCCTTTGGCTCATAAAAATACATCTGCCAACTTGTGTAATATTATCCAGCCATTGTCCACGTTCACTTGTACAATAAAGATCTCATGACCACTCACTTTAGTGAGAGCGTGTGGGTTGATAATGAACGTTTTGTCACCACAGTAGAGCACTCGAATATCCCCAGAGTCCAACACACTCACAACCTGGCCAAGGTGGCCTATTTCCTGGATATGTATCATATAGACAATAAGTATATCATATGCATTTGCATTAATACTGAACATCTCTTTGATCTTATAGCAACTATTGCATTCTAGATTAATATAAGTGCAACATGGAATACTGTATGAGAAACCGATACCAGTATGTGAAGTGTGGCAATAAAGTGTTTGTCTCATATTTCGCATGCATGACCGTGACACATTGGTGTGTCATTGGTATGTGCATGACGTATACACCCATACCAGTCTCTCTCTAGCAGGTATATCAGCATGCAGAAGAAAATACATTCTCAACCTCAGCCATTTGTTCGTTGAATCCTCCATGTCCTTCCTGCAGAGATTCGAAAAGATCCACATCAACCTCTGCCTTCACTGAATCCCCAGAAGATATTTCATGGGAAGCAGGGGGTTCCCATGGTAAGCCTGGAGAAAGAGCAATAATCACTAGACCATATTACTGGCATAATTGTACAAAAATGGGACTGTATCTCTAGAAGTATCCCTCCCTCTTATTCCAGTAGTCATGAATACGGATATCATATACTAATAAGAGGAAAAGTACAAATTATTGGGGTATGTCAAAGAGAATGAATGAAAAGTGACTGCATAATGGTACTGTGTTTTGACAAGAACGATTCTGTGAGTGTGATATTTCACTTTCAATGTGTATGTCATCTCAACATTTAACTGTGGCTGGATTATGAAGGATGTAGTTATAATGTACAGTACCTCAGAGTTCATGGTGTCTACAGTCACACAGTTTAGTCATAAATCTACCAAGCTTTATTCAGAGGTTTAGTGATTCAGCACACAACTTACCTAGAACAGGAAGGTGATCTGGATAGTAATAACCACCTCTGCTTGGCAATACGCACTTCAGGTCAACCTGTAAGTGATTACTAAGCCTCAAGTAAAGGCATTACACAGCATCTACTTATGATAGCAGAAGTGTATGTATGTATACGTGACCCAGATCAGACTAACATGCACATACCTACTAAAGCTGTAAGCTCTTAGGGTATCATTTCAGATAATAATATGAAACTTATCACACAATCATGGCAATTTTCATATGTACACATACACATGCATTCTTAAATTTGGACTTGCAGACCCCTCAGAAGCTACTGTAGTGTACAGAATGCATGAAAGTTCAAGTGATGAAAACAGTGGGACTGTTAATAAAACATATTCACCTTTCCTTTATGGCCCACTCTGTATATATTCTTCCTGTGAGTTACCGTCCATTCAACATGAGCAACACTCCTCTGTGCATATACATAAGAGAATGTTACCATTACTGCTGACTCTCTTTAACGTTAGCACATGACAGTTGTGCATGCATGCACACACACACACGTCACACACATGCGCAACTGACAGATAAAAACTCTGTCGAAAATAAACATCTATTTTAAGCTCACAATAGAGTCTTTGTCCCATCCTCGAATAGCAGTGACAACACCAGGTGAACCAGCTCCACCTGTATTGTTAACAGTTATAATATTATTTGTACACTGCAGCTATAGTAGCTGTTCATGAATAAAACTCATAATTTGAACACTTCTACATCACAAGAAACCGCAAAACATGTTATGGTACCATTTCGCATCTGTTTGATCTTAGCCTCGTTCCCAGTCTCCACTCCCAGCTTTGGAGTACTCCGTGCAAAAAAAAGCTGGGAGTGGAGACTGGACTGGGAACGAGGCTATCTGATCTTATATTGTTGATACCAGTTGTGTGATTGTGTAATGGTGGCACATGAAGATGTAGTATCAGGCTGTTGTCTCTGCATGTATGCAATGTTAACTGCTTAATAACCTATTTTAAAGCTAACTACATCCTCTTTTCCAAGTTCTTATAGGACTCTTGACACTACATGTATATACTCACCATCTTGGTCCTCCCATTTCCAGTCACGACCCCTGATTACTTCAGCTCCAGGAAATATCCCTTTAACAGCCAACCTCCTGGCACCATGCCTGCCTGGTATCTTGGTTCTAAAACACAACAGAATCAAATTTTCCTTAAAGTATTCAGGTGCCACTCCAACAAACTCTGTCTACTTGATTGTGTGGCAAGAATACCCAACATCCAATGACAGGCCCACGGCCAGCCTCCAACTCTAGGTGGTTTGATTAGAGGCTGCTAAGCAGCTGATTTAAATGCCCGCACGCATGCAGGGTGAAATTTTTTCCTGCCTAACTCTCCAGCGGGCACTCCCAACCAAGGAGTGCTTTCTTTGCATCTCGTTCAGCACTTCCTGTTGGTACAATAGAAGATACTTCTGAATGCTTTGGCATACACAAGTCTCTACATTCCATTCACTTGCCATCTTGAAACCAGGAAACCAGATGGATTTAAAGTGGGAGGAGTGTTGTACATATGAATTATTGTAGCTATCTAGCTACAACACTGAAAACAAGGCGGTTCAATCAAACCCGCCAAACCCCAGGCCTGAATGATAACCAACCGATAACCTCTTTACTCTGCATTGTGTTCAATAGAAATCAGAATAGATACTTGCTACACACTGGAGGTGCATCAATAGGACTGTACTCATTTTTACTCGCAGCAGAGCGGCCAAAGGCCGCTCCACGAAGAGTACTATGTTGGGTTTGTGAAACATTGTAAGTGGTACGTACGTATGTGGTCCTCCTGCGGTAATAGTGTTGAGAGTGACAGATGAATATAAGCGGTTATTTAACCAACCTCCACTGCAGTAGCGCAATGGCTTAGTGGATAGCGTGCGAACTACTAGACGTACCTGGTTCGATTCCTGGTGGGGGAGGGTGCAGCGCCCCTCTTTTTCCAAAAAATATACAAAAAATAAAAATTACTAAAAAGTAATAAACAAGGACAATGGTCACACTGGAGCATACACCACATCGGCCTACGGACCGGCCAACCCATGTCAGCACATGCTCACACCCGAGCAACGCAAGGGTGTGAGCACACGTGCTGACAATATAACAGTAAAGCGGTATCCCAGTAGATACAGTGCCGACACTAAAGTTACTGTTAATTATTGTATAAACCATGCAAGCGCCATCAGATTGAAGTGAAGGAATGCTGTACCTCCTGGTATCCATTGTGTCAATCCTATTAAATTCATGTTGTTGAGAGTGCTTGCCAGCCATGTAGCACTGAGTGCAGAGATAATACTTGAAACACCTAACACATTTCCACCGTAGACCAGTGATCCCATCGACACTGCAAGAATTGCAGGAAGCACCACAGATCTTCAAACCTGGATGGTATCACAGAAATATTAGTCTCATACTGTGATCAAATATGCTGTTGATGTCCAGAAGTGCTGTCATAACTTGTCTATATATTGGCCACCTGTTGTGGCTGTTGGTCCACTTACTCACTATATAGATATTATGTATATACTCTGAAGATTTAAGGGGGGTGTAATGTAATACCTAATACACTGCCAAGTATAAAGATCAACATTTGATGTTTTCAAAATTCAGCACAAAACGCTTGGGGTGTAGCTACCGTAGGGACTCTAATTATGCGTTACCCAAAAGATAATTATTTTTGCAATATGACGCCCTAAGGGGTTCAACATAAAGATTTCAACATTAGAAATATTAGAAATATGACAAACAATCCTGGCTGGACTGTAAACCGAATGCAGCTAATGTCCTGAAAGAGCTTGCAAAGTGCAAAAGAACTTAACAGAAGACAGTGAAAAGGCACCTGTTATATAAGTTTTACAGCTGCAAATTTGGTATAACAAACTTGATTGAAGTCTAGACTAGCTGGCTTATCTGCCACATTAATGTACAAGCAAGCCAGACATCAAAGCAAGGTGCCATTGTTGTGTACATACTAGGTAAATTTATGTGCGTAGCTAGCTAGCAAACAACAAAGACTATTGTAGTCGGCGCAATAATAGGAAATGAGTCTCCAGAGAGCAACCATAGTGATGCATAATTGGAAATTACCGGTTTAAAAAATTGAATTTTGACGCAGAATTAGAAGGGCGCATAATTAGAGCGCCTACGGAATTGTTGATATAATTCTGTGATAATGTTTGCATAGAAAATATACCGGGCCCACAGCTACGTAAGTAAATTCTGCATGTATATGTGGCATGAGAACATGCATGGCTGTAGAGGGGGGAGCACTCTGGAATTTTGCCCCCCGAGATTTTGATGGTCATTAGAGCTCCTTTTTGGGGCTCCATGCAGAAGCAACCTCATTCATCAAGAGGCGACTAATACTAAAGTCAACCACTCATATGCAATGTTGATTGCAGCTGCTCCTTAGTACAGCCAGTATAGTTAGCACACTAACTAACTTGTCAATATACATATAGAGTGTAAGAAGCCTCCAAAGAAAATAGCATCAACAGTGACAGCTGACTCACGTCCATAATACACTCTTACCTCCCAAGATGGTGGTTGGTATCATATTACTGGTGACTTTAATGCACGCCCTCTAGTCTACTCCCGCTCCCACAGAAAAACTCCTGCATGAAACCCCGCCATTAGGCCAAGCAAAATAAATAACTTGTTCATCATCCAATTTCTTTTTAAATAAAAAGGGAGCTTTTTATTTCTTATCCATCATCTACATGCATCCATGTCAACTTTTTTCAACACAAAATGGCTTCCTGTTTGTTCTTCTGTTATATACACATTTTATAGACGTTGTTTTAGAGTTTATCAGTGGCTTATTCCATGACAGCACAGTGGTAGGCTTAGGCAGATTATGCTAGCATATATTCGTATACAAAAGCATTGGAGCATAATGCCAGCGTAATGGATTCTTTACCATTACGATGTAATGGACTGAGCACTAAATGGAGAAAATACAAGCAAACATGTGCTTTGATGTACTTTTCTTGTACAAAAACATAAGAAAGTGGTTATTTACACGTTTTTGCGTATTTTCTCCATTTAGTGCTCACTTTTACCCCCCTTTTACATCATAATGGTAAAGGGTCCATTGGTACATTTTCATATGTTTTGGGGAATCTTTGGTCAGCGTTGGACAAAGTGTGTGAAAAGATGTCTGCTGCCTCTATAAAGATGATGTAAACACCCTGCCTCAATAAGGCCATCCAGAAATGATTGCCTATTTCCATCATGTAACCTGACCTCCCCACCTTAACTGGCTTCGGGAAGCCCAAAATTCTTTTATTTTATGAATCTCATTAATATAGTTCTTAGTAAAGTTTCTTCTTTGTTTTGAGATGAGTCTGTGATGGTTCTATGGCTGTCATCTGGATTTCCTACCTCTTAATTAGTGGGTGGGACTTCTGACAGCAACCTATCCAACAACCAACTCTATCTTGGAAGCCAGACTCAGGTGACCAGAAACAAGGAATCATTTCTGGTCGGTCCACATAATTTTGTAACTAATTCAAAATCTCTAGCTCTGAATAAAGGAAATGCACTAGATGCTCACCAGTTGGGGCACTGTCGAACACTCTCAGGTCATACTTGCATCCAGCCCCACAGCGGTACCTACACCTGTTACCGCAGTCCCACTGCACTACCACGGTCATCACCCACAATGAGGTGGCAACGACGCGTTTAAGAGGGAGGGTAGAGCCATCACGTTCCACTGAGCATGGGGAGTCTGGCCTGTCATCAAGGGCCTGAGTTTGAGAGCCCTGAAAGCAGCTTGCTTCTGGTTCATGATCCCGCCTTTCTACGGCTACTACTGTTCCAACGTGTCCCTCTCCTCCATCCTGATCCCCCCATGTCCAGTCTGGGCCTCGAACAACTCGCAGACCTTTCATGAGGGCCCACGAACTACAATTGCTGAATCAGCAATAATGTAGGACCGTAAGGGGATTCCCGAAGATTGTCATAATAACTACGCAATTGTGTATTTTGCGGGAAATACAAGTTGTACACAGCGTGTTATGCAATTAGAGGTAACTTAGTCGTGCGTTTGCAGTATAGATTTGTCGAGAGCCTTTTGCAGGGACTAACTAGGTAGAGATGCAGTCGACTGAGCCGCCCTACACAGAGGAGGAAACGGCGGCGTTTCCGTTCCCTACAACTGCGTCGTGGAGCTCGTTGAGTCCTGGGAACGCTACAGAGTGCGTACAAGTGTGTGTAGTCTGAGTTTGGAAGGGCCTACTTTGTATCGCATGCAGTCAGGAGTGCATAATGACGTTCCGCTTTCACGCCATTATCTGCTCCTGACAAATACCGTCGGTTTAACCATAGATAATAGTAAGCTTTCTATTATCTACGGTTTAACTACCAGTCTGATGTCTGATGCAAGGAATTGTATCTAGCTAATAAGCCGAGGACTTCCTGCCACTTTGCACGTGCATGTCTGTATCGTTAATAACTGAAGTCATGGATAATATATTACACCTACATGTACTATATTATCCATGCTGAAGTGAAGAACACAATCGCTGTATATAGATATGGCCTGATCCTGATCTAGACGTAACCCTAATTCTAAGTCCAATCATTGCACTAGAAGAACTCATCAGTCGGACGAAGATTTAGCTAAAACTTTGCCTTTCAAACACCCACCTACCACCATAGTCTTGATATCAAAGCATGTAAGGCGAAGTAAAATAAATAGTGTTTATCATCCAACTTATTAGTAGCGGTTGCTTGCATTTTCGCTACAGTTACCATTCAAATGTTATGGAGTTTAACCGTGTCTAGTTAAATGACAGCCCAGTGGTAGTGGTAAAGTACAGGCAACTGTTGTGCTCTTGAACAAAGACTGAACTTACCCATGTGAGCTTGCAGTACGCAATACATTTTCTATTAAAAAAAATTGGTCTGAGTAAAATAATTGGGATGGGGAGGGATGATAAAAAAGTTATTTGGCCTAACCCCTTCTTTGTGATTACCCAAAACATCCTCTTAATAACCTTTGGCTGCACTTCAGGTCAACTGTCTTTGCTGTAGCCTCACTTCATTCGGTCTGTGAATGGTAACTGAGGGCTTTATAGATATGAACATAAGGTTGTAGTCAGAGAGTTCATGCAGAATTTTCGTTAGCAGAGGGCTGTAGCTCATGTCATCAATGACTGATTAACATTCTCCTTTTAACCTCCTGTCCAGTCTCCCCTGTAGCAGCTACAAGGCTCTTCAGCTTTGCATAGGAGTGCAGTACTAGTGCTGTTAATTATTAGTATTTTTGTATTTTCTGCAGCTGTGAGTATTTCAACCACATCCATCACCTGCTCTACGCACTGTCATGGTGACAGCTGTAAGTTTACCGACTGCCGGCATGCCATACTGAATTTTCCTTTCCCCCCTCCCCTCCCTCTCCCTTGCTCCCAAAAAATGGTAATTATGTCTTCATAGATTATGTATGTCCTTGGAAGCTTTTACTATAGTGGGCAAAGAATGGAGTTAAAAGAATACACGTACTTGTTATCTTTAAAACCATTTTTGCTGTTGGGATAGCCCCATTGGTATAATAGGTTATAATCAAACTCTAATGCTATATAACGTGAAACAAAAGTTGTGGAGCAGACTTTAGTCTGGGAGTGAGTAGCCATTGCTATTGTCTCATGTATTTTGTGTAATAGAGTCAAATTGCCAATTCATCTAGCCCACCTTGTTCTAGCATAGCATAAAACACAGGCAGCACCATGGAGTCTGGGAGCTGGACTCGTTCCCCTTCCCCCCCCCCCCCCATGGGTCTGGGGTCAAGGCTGCCTGGGAACAAGGCTATTTTTCATTATCAATTTATGCAGTATAGCCTTATTAGGATCTTTCCCCATGTACATTCTCTTCCTAGGCTAAGGAAGGATGAGATATGTAGTGTCTAGAAAAAAATTATACCTGAACACGCCCTGATGCCTGTTATAGCCATGTGTAGAAGAAAGAAAGGACCTATAAACCCTGTGGGATGTTTAGTGATGAGGGGGCAGTTAATGTTTAGAGATTGTGGATTTGAGTGCTTCTGGAGATTGATTTATCACAGTGTACAGTTACAGTGCTGCAGAGTGAATTTTGAAAATTGCGATGCTTTTACTAAATTTTGAATGGGAAGAAGTTAAGGCATATCAAAATGAAGCCCAATTTCTTCCTGAGCACAAAACTGAACTTAATGTGTGTGGCAGGCACTGTTGCAGATATATTGTTTATGGTAGTGGGGGTAAGTGTAGAAAAAGTAAAATTTTAAGGTATACAACATAATATTTCATCACTCAAGTTGTAATGTTATATTGAAGATTCCAAACAATTGTTAACGTATTATGCTTAAAAAATCTGTCCTTAACACAAAACTTTGCTTTGTCTATCAAAATAATGTTTTTATCAAGCTAAGTATCTTCTGAATCCCTGGGAGTTAAAACTTCAAACTTGGGTTGACACACTAGCTTTACTATATACTTTCATCCACCTTAGGGACCTTAACTCCCAGCAATTCTTCTGAAATGAACGAAGCCACAGAATCCTGTGGTTTTCGCTAAATGGCTTTTATTCCCAGTTTCAAAGCTTAAGTTAACATTATACCATGTACGTGGAGATAGAGCAAATCAAAATTATACTGTCTTCCTCTGTGAATATATTAGATGAATTATGACTCCCCTGGGGCTAGAGGGGTTGTGGATTATTCCTTATATGGAAGACTGGCCTGTGTATAACGTCCTCATCCTTGGATTTCCACGTGTCTGCAGCATGGCGTATGGCTTGTGTGTGAGTGGGTGGCTTTTATGCTCTAGGATCAGAACAAATTAGCTATAAGGTAATACAACTAATTAAGCGCATTTGACTAGACATAAATATTATTAAGTAGCTGCTCAGGGCTGAAGAATGTTATGTGAGTCGTTGCTAGGCAGCGCATGAGCCTTTCTCAGTAGCTCTGTTGTTCCCAGACACACATGTACTTTTAAAGTGCTCAATTCATTGGGTATGTCATAGGTGAATGAATCAATCAATACCTGACTGCATAATAGTTTATGTTTGACAACAATGGAGTAAGAAACTTTATGCTGGTAACTGTGGCTGAAGAGGTGTGTACATGTAGTTGTAATGTACAGTACCTTATGAGAGCCAGATTGCCAAGTTCTTAATTTCTAACCGAGTTTGTCGAGGCCCACCTAATTCTTGTATAGTGTAAAATGTAGGCAGTGCTGTGGAACCTGGGAACAAGCCTCATTCTCCTTCCCCGCCCCCAGTGCTGTTGTACTGCAAGTACAAAATGCTGGTGGAGGGTGGGGGGGTTAGAGTCTGGGATAAAACAAGGCTATTTTTCTCTGTCAATTTCGTGTTATTGGAATTTTTCCCCATGTGTAGGTAAAGTAAGGATGAGGTAGTGTCCAGAAAATTTTTGGTGCGAGGGTCACATTGGTTGAGGTATCAAACTTAGTTGGAGTATGGCCCTAGCAACCGTTTTCAAGGCAAACAAACCAACGAGAGGGTGACAGTATATACATACCGTAGAATCGGGATAGTAGGCACCCATACAAAGTACGTAAGCACCCTACCAATGTAGGCACCCAATTCGATTACAACCACCATAACTCGATAGTAAGCATCCCACATTAGAAGGCACCCATACCAATTTAATCCCGCCATGGTAGCTTAGTAACTTACTCGGCTAGAAATAGCTAGCCTTTTAGTACAAATGGACCAGAGTCTGCGAGCTCAAGTAAGTCAAGTTACACGTATGAGGTCTGGCTCCGCCTCTGGCCACCGTCCATCCACTCTGCTTCATTCTCGTACAGTGTAAAGCACAGACAATGCCATCTGGGATCGAGGCTGTGTGGGAACAAGGCTATTTTTTTGGTCAATTCATGCAGTATAGCCGTATTAGAATCTTCCCCCATGTGCACTTTCTTCCTAGGCGAAAGAAGGATGAGGTACGTAGTGTCTGGAAAATTTTATACCTTGTGTGAGGAGTGCACCCTGATGCCTTTTAAGCCATGTGTAGAAGAAAGAAGGGAGCTATAAACCCTGTGGGAGGTTTAGCGGTGAAGGGGCAGTTAAAGCTCAGAGATCATGGACCTGGAGATTACTAAGAGAATTATCTCTCTATACTAATAGGATTAGCTTCTGCCTCTACTGTGTTGCCCCTGGCTAGAGGGATAGCTGAGATGGTGGATTATTCCTTATATGGAAGTCTGATCCATGTACAATGTCCTCAGCCCAGGAGCGCATCAGCCTTGGATTACTTACATAACAGCAGCATGTGGCTCATGTGCTGGTGGCTTCCATACTCTAGGGTCAGAAAAAGTTTTTGGGTTTTACGCTACATGCCCATATAAGATGTGACCCTCATTAAGTATAGACATGCATACAATATAAAATGTTATGTAAGTAGTTGCTCAGGGTTGAAGGATGTTATATAAGTTATTACTAGGCAGCGCATGAGCCTGTCTCAGTAGTCCTGTTGCTCCCAGACATACATGTACTTCTATCTTGTAAGTAAAAATACACAAATCATTGTGGTATGTCGTAGCTAGTGAACTGACCAAAAGATGACTGCATAGATTCTGTGGGTGTGAGATTTCATTTTCAATCTGCGGTAACTGTGACTGGATTGTGGAGGAGGTGTGTACATGTAATTGTAACATACAGTATCTAATTATGAGAGCCATATTGCCAAGGTGATAATTTCTAACCGAGTTTGTTGATCACCTCATTTTGCACGTGTAAAGCACTCCCCTCTCCCCTCACCCCCTAGCCCCCCCCCTCTTTGCCCTCTGTCCGCCCCCCCCCCCCTGTACGCTTGTACAAATGCTGGGGGGGGGGGGGGGGGCTGGGACGGAGGCGGTCTGGAAACAAGCCTAGCTTTCTTCCTTTGTTGTTGGCATTATAGCTGAAATGACCCATGTATCAGCCTTGGATTACTACATGTCTGCAGCATGTGGCTCATATGCTGGTGGCTTTCATACTCTAGGGTCAGAAAAAGTCTTAGGGTTTCACGCTACATGCCCATACTAGATGTGACCCTCATTAAGTGCATTTAGCTAGACATACAATAATAATATGTAAGTAGTGGCTCAGGGTCGAAGAATGTTATATAAGTCACTACTAGGCAGCGCATGAGCCTGTCTCAGCAGTCCTGTTGTCTCCTGGTATGTCATAGGTGAACCAATCAAAAGATGACTGCATAGATTCTGTGAGTGTGAGATATTACTTTCAATCTGTGACTGTGGCTGGACTGTGGAGGAGGTGTGTACATGTACTTGTACTAGTAACGTACAGTACATACCTTAATTATGAGGGCTGGATTCCCAAGTTTTTAATTTCTAAGCAAGTTTGTCAGGGTCCACCTCATTTTTGTACGTGTAAGGTACCCCCGTACTGTTTTACAAATGCTGGGGGGGGGGACCAAGGCAGTCACCTTTCCCCTTTGGAATTCCAAAGGGTCCAATCAGATTGCAGCTTTTAGTCCTTCCGTAAAGTTGCCATGACCTTAGTTTGATAAATCTTCATACTATTGGTCAGTTTGATGAATAAGAATGCAAATTTGAAATATACCGTGTACATAGTGCCCAAGCACATACGAGATTTATTATTAGCAAACATGGAGTCTGTGACAAGAAAGTTTGTTTAGAATACCAGACGTTCTTTTGCCGGGGGGGGGAGCGTGAATGTCTGGGCACAAGACTAGACTCTATACAAAATATAATTAATGTGGTACCAAAGGTCACAGGTGGATAATCTAGAGTAACTGCAATTTGTGTGCAAGCAGATAGATACATGAGATAGTGGGTTAGTTTGAGTCAGAGTCAAGGTAGAGGAGCTGGTAGGGCGGAGCCAGGTTGAGGGGTGGAGACAGTTGATTGTGATTGCTCGTATGTGCCACTCGCAGCTGCCAAAAGTGGTTCGATATCATTGCTAACATCTGGTTCATCATTCCCTAGCCACTCTAACAACTCGTCACTCAAGAGGTCCTCCAACTCCATTTGGTTACTTTTTTGACAACTGAAGTGCCAGCATAGTTACTGTTGGTGCTATACTCTAAATTAATTAGATATCTCATCGAATGGGATCTACGTGATTTAGAAACCCTCGGACCCTTAGTAGCGTCCAAGAGGGTTTCTAAATCGCGTAGATCCCTTGGACCCGATATCTAACTATTATGTAGAAGAGGAGCTATAAGCCCCATGGAAGGGCTATAGCATCGTTCCAAGGCCCATGTGTGCGTTTCATTTTAGCGCAGCTCTTGGCCCGGTATATTTTCTCACGTGCATGACGTGTAGGGTAGAAGGGTAGTAGAAGGGTGAATTTTTACGTGGGCGAGGACAGCTGCAGTTCTGAGATAACGATGGAAGGTAGCGAATCTATACTTCTTGCAGCTACTCTTCGGAGCCCGTTTGCACCACAGACCAAGTGCTGAAACAATGTCACGAGCAGAAGGTAGAGAAGTGCAACTGTCTTTCGAGTGGTCCCTGCCCATGCACAATTAAGTAAATCGAATCACGTGAGAAATATACCAGGCTCTCCAGCAACGCGCAGAAAGCATGAGTACGAGGCTAGAAAGGCTAATTAGTGGTGAAAGAGTAATCAGCTCAGAGATCATGGATTTGAGTGCTTCTGAAGATTGGTAAGGGAATGTGTCCCCCTTGCTAGAGGAATAGCTGAGGTAGTGTATGATTCCTTATATGGAAGACTGGCCCATGTACAATGTCCTCAGCCCAGGAACACATGTCTGCAGCATGCTGCTTATTATGTTTGTGGTTTTCATGCTCTAGGGTCAGAAAAAAACAACTTTGGCTAGCAATACAAGGTAGTGTATGTTCCTGGAAGGACTGACCCATGTCCTCAGCCAAGGAGTGCATCAGCCTCGGATTAGCAGGTCTGCATCCTGTGGCTTACTGTGTTGGTGGTTTCCATGCCAGAAAAGAAAATTGGGTTTACATTAATACATCAGTACAAAGTGGGGCCATTATTGAATAATTATGTAAGTAGTGGCTCAGGGTTGAAGAATGTTATGTAAGTAGTTACTAGGCAGCGAGTGAGCCTGTCTCAGTAGTCCTGTTGTTCCCAGACATACATGTACTTTGCCTATAAATAAAACACTAAATCATCCCTGTATGTCATAAGTGAATGAATCAAAGCGTGACTGAATGGTTTTTCGTATACGTATGTACTATGTTCTGACAACAATGGACTCTGTGAGATTTCATATTCAATTTGAGGGTCAGCTAACTGTTGCTGGACTGTGGAGGAGGTGCATTTGCACGTGTAGTTGTATAGTGTATAGTATACCTTATGAGAGCCAGATTGGAGTTTGTCCAGCCCATTATAGTGTAAAACACAGGCAGTACGGTGGAGCCTGGGAGCCAGCCTCGTGTCCCTCCTCCCACTCCCTGTGCTGTTACTGCAAGTAATAATTGCTGCCTGGAATCAAACAAGGCTATTTTTCTTTAATTGCCAATTTGGTATTATATTGCTTTCTAGGTGAAGATTGATAATGGAAGGATGAGGTAGTGTCTGGACATTTTTTTTTGTGTGAGGGGTACGTACACCCTGATGTCTGCTAGCCACTTGAAGAAGGGAGCAGATTTAGTGGTGAAAGGGCAATTAAATTTCAGAGATTTGTATTTGAGTGCTTTGAAGGGAATTATGTATCTGTAGTGCAGACTATAATTGGGATTAGCTGCTTCTATTGATTGAATTATCCCTTATATTGAATAATGGCTACTGGCCCATGTACAGCAATCTCATTCATGTCTGCAGTGTGTCCATGTGGCTCATGTGTTGGCTTCCATGCTCTAGGTGTGAAAAAAAGATCTACGCTATAGGGTATGTATTAGCAATACAAGGTTTCACCTTATTAAGTGCATTTAGTTATATATACAATGTGTATGGTTTGAGAATGTTACATAAGTAGTTGCTGGGGTTGAAGAATCTTATATAAGTTGTTACTATGCAGTGCATGAGCCTGTCTCAGTGGTTTTGCGTAATTCCCATTTATCTTTAATTGTCTAATCAGGGCTGCACCTGTTGCTACATTACTAGTCTAATGCAGGACGTGGGGCAGCCCCCAGAGGAGTGCATGCGCATAATATTCAATATACAGTAACAAGCAAATGTGCGGAGATACATATCAAAGTGTTTTTTCTTTGATGTATCAGACTGTCACAGTAATGAACTCAGCAAGCTAGGCACAGAAACCAAAAATCAAGTAGTACGTACCACATATGAGTGTGCAAGTTAATTGTGTTTAAAGGGTGATGATCGAATAATATCTGGAGAGAGTATAATTGTAGTTGGAATTGGCTGGATTCTCCAAGTGCTTCTAACGGGTTTAGTAGCTATATAAAGCTAATGCTCAGTGGGTTAAGAGTTTCTGACTAGTAATCAGAAGGTCCTGGGTTCAAACCCCAGCTGGGCTTCGATTTTTTTTTTTAGTTTCTTTACGCTTTTTCTTCTTCCATCTTTGATGATTTTGTGTGTGTAAACTTTGAGAAGTACTCCAGCTAGAACGTTTGTTTCTGGCCCGCAGTCTGGACTATCTAGTTTTGCTGCTCTTTTGGTCTGTTATCACGACTTGTGGGCACAGGCTTTTACCACTGAGAGTAACAGTATGACCATCAGTGTAGTGAGAGTTGCTTCTTCACACCCAAAAAATATAGGTCAAAGAATGTTACGTGCTATGCACGGAAACGCTATTGCTCATTGCACAGCCCTCTTTGCCAGCCCCCTATTCCCAAACATCTTTATATGAAACTATATAACTGTACTGAAGGGAGGGGAGGGTCACTTTATATCATCTATGGCTGTTGCTATTAGTCTCATACCCAGACCCCTACAAAATAGTTAAGTGAGCCTAAATCCTGAGACAGTGCATTGTTATTGTCAGGCTGATGCAACTCTACAGGGGAGAGGGGGGGGGGGGGGATATTGTCGTACATTAGGCCTCAATAAGGTTGTGCTGGTTTCTTATAGTGTGCACTAGGTCGTTTGACCCCACCCTCTTGGACTAACGTGTGAAAATTTACCTGACAAAAATGGGATGTAATCAATATGGCATATGTCTGTCAACCCAAGGCCTAGCCTCATTTCCAGGCCTTCCCTGCACAAGCGAGTGAGCTAGCTGTTCCTAGGCCTTCCCTGCATGAGTAAGTGAGTGCTCGCTAGTGTAGGGAAGGCCTAGGAACGAGGCTAGGCTTTCGGACTTACTAGGTTGAGAGATATATCATATCTTCCTCGCTTCGCTCACTCACGTGGAGAAGGCCTGGGAATGAGGCTACTCAAAGCCCTTAGTGGTGGGTGCAACATACTCAACTACTAAAACTGCTAAGGCAAATGTATTACTATCTAGTGGCTCTGCGGAATCTTTGCCTACTGCAGACAGAAGTCCAAATAAAGGAAGCAATTAAGTGACTTCAAACTCTAATTAATTATTTACCCCAACATTTATCTTGTGCATTTTACACTGCAAAACTTGGTGAAATTCTGCCTGCAGAGGGCAAAGATTCTGTAAACTGCTGTAATCCCAGTAGCCCAGTCGCCGGAAATGTGAGACTGCATCCAGAGGAAGTAGTTGTTATTCAGACGCAAACAGACTAGCCTCATATTGCAAGCAAAAATAGTATGTGTGGTAGGATCCATGAAATTTCTTTAGCTGAAGTTTTGCAGGTATTACCTTGCCGATTTTCACTCTCTTTTCAAAACGATATTACGAGTGAGTTCTGTTATGTGTTTTCTGTGAGCCTTGCAATTTCCCTTACATTTGTGACGTTACAGGTAAAAGGCTGGTGGATGAGTGAAAGATGACCATTAGCATGAGTATATATATATGGCCTCATTCCCAGGCCACACCCTTCCTGCCCCAAAGATTCTGGGAGCGAGACTAGAGTAGAGTCTCTTCAGGTAAAATGGGGATCCTTGCACTTTGCAGGCACTGCTTATGAATTTGGGTGCTTAAATGTCACTACCATGCAGAAACTGGGTGCATCTGACCACTGAATACCGTTATTATAGTACACCATGTCATCATTACCAGGCTCGATCCACCCCTAAACTTTTATCATACAGTATAAAAACACTGCACAGTAGCAGCTGAGGTGTGGAGGCCTTAATTGGGAACGTAACCCGGCCATAATCACAGGGTATTTTAAACAAGGTGTGAACGGGATTTTGCATACAATCTCAAACAATTTTTAACCTCTCACCTATCAGATCAGCTCATTATTCACGATCATGTGACTGGCATGATGCTGTACTTAATTAATCTCGTGCCCTCACCTGTTCGCCCCCCACCAAACAGTCTCGCTATGCAAGCTCAAATCTTAGGGCTAGTATGCAAACCACCTACATAGTAGCTGCCAGCTACACACATCAGCTGTAAAAAACAGAGAAACAAAAATAAGTTGGTAACCGTTCTTCCAAGCATGCTCCAGGTTTGAAACAAGAGTGCTTACAGAAAAAGCTGAAACAAGTTTTGATATGACTTCGAAGCTTTTTGAAAGTACTATTAATTACGCAAGCCTGGATAAATTTCTCTGAACTTTACTGTTCTAGGCCAATCATGGTGCCAGAGCAAATAACTTCAGCATTGGGATCTACACATTTACACATCTACACGCTGAACATTCTTAGCTTACATAATTGGTCTAGCCCCTGCATGCTGGTAGTTATGTCATCCTTAATAATAGTGGATATGGTTTTTGTCTCTTACATAACCAACTGGTTGCTATGTGCATGGCTGACCTCATTTTGCATCATCCTTTAGGGGTGATTTCTATCACTGTGTATGTTGGCCCTAATCAAGTTTGCATTGATAGTGGGATAATATATCGTATGATCCTACTGTGATTATAGTAAGACATCTCCACTGCAATCATAGTGCAACATCTCCACGTGAATTGTTTTCCTGTGACCTAAAATGTAGATCGTAGCTGAGAGATCGTTTGTAATGTACAGCCTGGAAATTTCCAGTAGTGCTAATGGCCCGTTTCGGAGACTATCACATGCACTGATGTGACGTCCTTTGGAGGAAAACTGAATGGCAAAAAAGCCAGCAAGTTTCTAGTCTTCATGGAGGCTGAAGACTCAGTAGAGGGTCTTGTCGAGGTAGCAACTATACAATCAGGGCTTCATTTAGGGTGGGGTGAGGGGCCCCCTTGAAAACTTTATGCCCCCACCTCCCTGTAGATTTTAACCCTTCAAAATTACCAATTTGGCGAGGACCCAAAGGGCCCGAAGGCGAGTTGGAATTATATGAGTGAGATGAGCAAATGTGATACTGGTAATACTTCATCTTTTCTGCAACAACAGCAAGTTTATAGCTCGAATTACAAAAAAAAAGAAATATTGAACATACGGTCCTATATAAGGGCAGTTCCCGCCACAAACTGTGGCTTTATTAGTTTGCAAACACAACATAGTTACCACTCAAGTGAAAAAATAAAAAATAAATTTCAGTTCTTCTTGGGAGCTTCCTCCGAATGTTCACCTGTATAAGGAAGGACCAAGCCATAAGGGTGGGATCTGGGAAGGGCAGTGTCACATTTGCTCATCTCACTCATATAATTCCAACTCGCCTTCGGGCCCTTTGGGCCCTCGCCAAATTGGTAATTATATTTCGTGAGATTCGCTGCATGTGACACTGGTAGAGTTCAAAGCTACACCCAATGTGAAGTGACATGCAGGCAAATGTGAGCCTCAATCCTGAGACAGTGAATTGATATTGTCAGGCTGATGCAGCTCTACAGGGGAGAGGGGGATATTGTCATACATTAGGCCTCAATAAGGTTGTGCTGGTTTCTTATAGTGTGCACTAGGTCGTTTGACCCCACACTCTTGGACTAACGTATAAAAATTTATCTGACAAAAATGGGATGTAATCAATATGGCATGTCTGTCAACCCAAAGCCTAGCCTCATTTCCCGGCCTTCCCTGCACAAGCGAGTGAGTGCCCGCTAGTGTAGGGAAGGCCTGCAGGGAACAACGCTAGGCTTTCGGACTTACTAGGTTGAGAGATATATCATATCTTCCTCGCTTCGCTCACTCGCGTGGGGAAGGCCTGGGAATGAGGCTACTCAAAGCCCTTAGTGGTGGGTGCAACATACTCAACTACTAATTAAAACTGCTAACTGTAAGGCAAATGTATTACTATCTAGTGGCTTGCAGAATCTTTGCCTACTGCAGACAGAATTCCAAATAAAGGAAGCAATTAAGTGACTTCAAACTCTAATTAATTATTTACCCCAACAGTTATCTTGTGCATTTTACACCGCAAAGCTTGCTGAAATTCTGCCTGCTGCTTGCAAACTGCAAACGTTACAGAATTGGTCTAGCCCCTGCATGTGCTTCTAGTCTGGTAGTTATGTCATCCTTAATAATAGTGGATGTGGTTTTTGTCTCTTACATAACCAACTGGTTGCTATGCGCATGGCTGACCTCGTTTTGCTTTAGAAGTGATTTCTATCGCTGTATATGTTGGCCCTAATCAAATTTGCAGTGATAGTGGGATATAATTAGTGATACTTAGTTATCTTACAATCCTATATACTGTGATTATAGTAAGACGTCTCCACTGTGATCATAATAAAACATATCAACGTGAATTGTTTTCCTGCGACCTAAAATGTAGATCGTAGCTGAGAGATGGTTTGCAATGTACAGCAGTAGTGCTAATGGCTCACTATCACATGCACTGATGTGATGTCCTTTGGAGGAAAACTGAATGGCAAAAAAACCAGCGGGTTTCTAGTCTTCATGGAGGTTGAAGACTCAGTAGAGGGTGTTGTCAAGGTAGCAGCTATTCAATCAGGGCTTCATTTAGGGTGGGGTGAGGGGCCCCCTTGAAAACTTTATGCCCTCCCCCCCACCTCCCTGGAAATTTTAACCCTTCAAAACTAAACACTACTTACTATATGCATGCCCCCCCCCCCCCAAAAAAAATGTCTTCCAACATGCTTTTGCCCTTCCTTTGGGATTTTCCTAAATGAACCTGACAATTGCCTAGTAGTATGCTAAGCTAGTTGGAAAGGTACAAATACGCTACTTACCTGAATGTGCATACCTGGATTATATATTCTTGACTAAGGATTTTACTTATTTTTAGAAACGTATTGCAAGCAGCTGCTTTGACAAGGCTTTATGTTGAGTCTTCAGTCTTCGTGAAAAGCCTTCATATTCGAAGAAAATTGCTGTTTTCTACCTTATCTGTCCTCCAAATGGTGTTACGAACAGCACACGTGATAGTTTCCAAAATGGTCCATTAATAATGTGTGATGTAATGTTTACACACAAAATAGGTGCGGACACAAACAAACAGACAATAAAACAAATACAGAAAATGTGAAGCAATCTTAGGACCTACTCGGCATGTACGTATCACGTGTGTCCGGCTGATAAAAATTACATGCTCTCTCAACAAAATTGATATTACATAAATCATCCAACAGTCTAAGCTAAATGCAGCTGTAGAATGGATCGGCTTGGCTAGACATACACTGAGCTTCCAGCAAAAGTGCTGACACAGCAATTTCATAGAGCGCTTCCAGTTAGCGTTCAAAATTTGCGCAAACAGAATTATTGTCGTTACCTACTACTCTTTTGCCGTCTAGGCAACACAAAACTAATCTTAGACTAGCTTGACGTACCTTGGACTATTTAGACTGCAAACTTCCAGTAGCTTCCACGTAACGCAATGACGTAATTTAGCGCACGTGATAATTGCGGACGAACACACACACAGATAGACACGGGAACGTAAAGCTATCTCAGTACCAGCCGAGCGTGCGCTTCGTGTGCGTTCAGCTGGTAAAAAGTAAGGGTGATTCTGGTACCATGTAGTTCGGAGTTCGACCTAGCTAGGGGACTTTTACTGATCGACACTTATTTTGGGATAAAATAACTTTCTCGTCCATACATGCACACACACACACACTATACAGGGCTCCTCAGTGGTATTTCTCAATATGCTACAGATGAAATGGCACTGCAAAGACTTCCGCTGGCTAGTCATGTGAGAAAATACAGTGTATATGTGCAGTATCCCAAGCAGTATTAAAGAACACACCCACTAATTTTTACAAGCTAGTAAGGAATTCGAAGCACATGGCTGATACTAAGACTACTCTGTATGTATTTTTTTAAAGTGCATTTATAAAGATTATGTGAACCAGTATATTAAAGTTACCAAAATACCTTTATGGATTGCCATCCCTACATCATTTTGACATTTTGCCCACCATGTCTCGCAATCGTGCAGGTCCGTAGGAAGCAATTGCAGAGGCCATTAGCAGCATATAATGCATTGTGTATATGTGTGTGCAAAGCATGCGCTTTCTAGGAGGGTCTTGGATTTCTTAGACTAGCTCTTCTAAGGTGCCTTTTGAGCCGTTTTCAGCCCATCAATTCTGACCACAAGGCTGGCCTAGCAGGCTGGGCCAGGTGAGCCATTGCCCACCCAATATTCACAGTACGCTGTACAGTCTACTGGCCTACCCATTCCTTTTCTCAGTGAGCCATAAAAGCTATAGCTAGCTCTTCGCCGACATGTGGCTACACACGTGCACAAAAGTTAGGAATATTGAATGAGCAACAAAGAAAAGTGCTGTGGTGTTATTCGTTCCTACCTTGTTTGGTTGCTTTTTGGGGATTCCATCCCTAGATCTATATGTCTTTTCATTTTTTTAAATGTTTTTTCGTGACTTGTTTCAGTTCTTATTTCATCATAAAGTGCACGCCAAGTATTATAATTGGCTAAGCAGAACAGCTCGTGCTCGAGGCTGCGTTTCCAGTGTAGGCGTAACCGCCCATTACGCCTAACGGAACGGAATAGAACGGCGTGTAGCGGCAAGTACTTGCCTCAGAATCACTGCCAAACAGTTTGATTTGTTTGAGAACGCTATGGTGTGGGTGCAATACTGCGGCAAAAATACTGCTTCTTCGCATTTGAATCAGTGTAATTGCTTCAGTCAATATCATAGTAGCCTTGCTGAAGAAACTGAAAAAGAAGATAGACAGCAATGCTAAGAGTCCTGTTACTGTTGAAAACACTGGAGAATGACAGGTATGGTCCACAAAAGCTTATGACAAAATCTATTTTAAACATATCACTTTGTACACATACAATGGGGCAGCCTTTTTTTTTGGAGCCATCCCTATGTATGGAGTACTACCGTACACCATAATAATGTTCTGAAGTCAATACCCTGTGTTGTTCACAACACTGGCTCATCAACTTTTGGACAGTCGTCTCAATGTAATGACCCAGTACAATGTCATTGTGTATGCGTAGTATACATGTATAAAATAATTCCCAAATGGCGTGGTAGTCTTCCCAAGAGCTATAGCTACTGTTGTTGACATTACAATATCAATTGGCAAATTTTCAATGGAACTCAGATCGGTATATGATTTCAAAACACCCTAAGGACTAACTGCAGATGCTCCATTATCACCTAATCCTGCCACTTTGTTCTTCTATCGATGAGACCACACCGACTTTCTTTTAATTATGTTCATGTTTACATGCACGCATGTAATTGCCGAGCGCCTTAGCGCGAAGCAACTAATCATGCAGTGTGGACTGAAATCTCAGCTAGCGTATATATATATATATGTGCGCAACTTCCATCACGCTTAGGAATGCAATTAAATCTCCGGTTATGTTCCTTATACGTGTTATTACTATGTCTGTACATTCCGTATACGTGTTGTTACTACCGCTGTACCGAAACGCATCCGGCCCCGGGGGTACCCCGGGAGGCAAGCACGTGTTCAAGATGGCGCCCTGACGAGTTACATGGATGCCGCCTTTGTACTTCTGACGCCCGAAGGATCAGAGATCTAGATAAATCAAACACTTCTTTTTACCCAGGTAGGCTTACTGTAGTTTCAACGCGATTAGAGTTTGTGTAGCCTCTGTTTCAGCAGAGATCTGCCCGCTGGAGACAGACGGTACGCGGATCGATCGCCAGCAATACGAACGTGAGTTTCAAGCAACTCTACTCTCGTGTGGCAGCCATAGCTGGTCCTTGGAACTGCGTTATATACAGAGACATTCGTCTCCTGAAGGCCCATTCGTGTAGAGTAGCTTCTCTGGCAATTGCGTGGACGATGCGGTGCAGTTTTGTGCTAACTATCTTACGTCATAGTGCTTACGTCATACCTCTGCGCAAGGCTATCTGCGCAATGCGTATACCTAGTAATATGATATGTGTAAATGAAGCAAGAACGCTTTTTAGTTCTTAGCTATAGGTTTAGCTCACATGGATAATATATTATGTTACTACAATGATTAGAATTCACGGCAGACATAGCAAGTTGGGCGTAAAGCATATACTGCAGTAGTGTACACCTCCTGACCAAGTCACTTGCTGCACCTTGGCTTGGTTGACAGACATTCTTTGAGACAATAGCCATGCTCTCTGGCATGCAGAAACTCAAATACAATCAGGCCCGGAGCAAGCAAACTTCGATTGGTCAGGCCATACTATATCATTCATTGGTGTGTGTGCACGCACACGATGTAGGGGGGTCTGGTCAGAAAATTTGCAAAAATTACTCCCTTTAAAACACGTTTTTAATGAGATTTTGTATCGGAATACGGTCATTATTACAGTGCAAAGTGAGAGAAAACAACTTATTAAATGAAGGGCTCAGAACCACAGTGGGCTAACCCCAAAATCAAAAAAAATATGGGTATACAATCATAACCTATGAGCATATATAGACAAAATTTGAAATTTTTAATCACTAGTTGCTTCTAATATGCACTTACAGGTTAGAGTGTTAAGCTTGTGTATAGGGAGGCAGTGATTATGTATAATAGACTTGAGTACAAAATTTAATCAAAGCTAGCCAACAAATATATAATTATGAACCCGAGTCGGAGGTTGAGGCAGCCTACATGTACATATATGTGCATATCAGACAAGATTGAGATAGTCAATATAAGAGGAGTAGAGACTGATGCATGATGTGTGTAGCTAAAACCCTGAGTTGTGTAGCTAAAAGCCTGAGTAGGAGTTTGAGGTTGTCAAAATGTATATTGAAAGCAGATTGAACATGCATGTAAAAGCCTGAGTAGGAGTTTGCAACAGCCAATATACATACCAAAAGTGCAGTTGTACAACAATGTCTGCATCAAAGTATAGCATTACAGTGTTTTCTAGACATTCTGACTCTAAAAAAATGTACAAGTATGCTTGATTGCTATCTCTAACGCCTACTCTGGCTTTCAGTATGTACAGTGGCTGTTATCTTTGGGGTTAGCCCACTCTGGTTCTGATAATGTAATGTGTAATATAATTCACAGGCTTTCCCATACCTTCTCAGGTCTAATAAACTGTGCCTAAAGGTGGAGAATTAATATTCTGGAACTTCCAACGAGCCACTTTTTCATTTTTTTTTGCTTTCTCTGGCTGAACTGGGGCCATTCCTTCTTCTGTTTGATCGCAATAGTCAGCATTTTTACCGCGTGCCCAGACCTACGCGCGCGCACAAGTAAGCTTACGCATTGCAATATTGTATAAACTAGGGGTGTGTCTGGACACGCCCCTCAGTCGGCAAAATATTGGTCTGGCCAAAACCGTATAAGCCGGACCGCTTGCGCCGGCCCTGACAATACCAAGAAAGGCATTAGAATTATGCCTACACTGCAAAAACAGGAGGGTTGTTTTAACCAACTTGTTTACCACAGTTGCATTTTAAAGATCAAAAACAACCCTCATGTTTTTGCATGCAGTTTCAAAAACAACCCTCATGTTTTTGCATGCAGTTTCAAAAACAACCCTCATGTTTTTGCAGTGCATGTACAAAACACGAGGATTGTTTTTGATCCTTAAATTGCAACTGTTGTAAACAAGCTGGGTTAAAACAACCCTCCTGTTTTTGCAGTGTATGCAATTCTACTAACAAGCTTAGGCAGTACGTAACTCACAGCTGAGTTTTATTCGCTAGAGGACACCGATTCTTTCTGGGGGTTAGCACTAGCTGAGTGGCTGAGTTTTTTATCATGTTTTTTTTTTGTCTGAGAATCCTCCCTATCTTGCCAATAACAAATTATGCTTTCCACTTTGCTTGAGATCTAAGTATGCATAGACCACTCAGATTAGATTATCATTCACGGACAGACTGATGACTAAATAAAGGCAGTCTCGGCTTTCTAGTGATGTCATCGGGATGATGCAATTGCTGGTTGCTCTTACTCTTTCCTTCTGACTAAAGATCTTACAAGCTCCCCCTGTTTTTGTAAAGTGCATGGTCAATGACGTAATCGCTACAGCAGCAATTGACATACTGTCTAGACACTACCTCTACTACTGCTGTAAGAGAGCTAGAATGCAGTACAGGTATTCATAGTAGAGATAAATAGGTAAGAGACCAATTGCTGCAGCCGATTTGAAAGTAAGTAATAGGGCGTAGGCATCAGGATATCGGAGTTGGATGGATAATTAATTGGCAGAGGATGAAAAAAATGTTGTTACTTTTAAATTACCATGAACGGAGTGCATATGAATTGCGCAAAGGACATGAAATTTTGGTGTGTATACACTGTGAGCTGTACAAATATGATCCTTTTCAGCCATACAAGCCTCCACACCTCCATGCATTATGGTGTACATATATGTAGGTACAAGGCAAGGCAAAATAAAGGAGCCAATGCCAAATAAAACAAATACATATTATACAATAATGAGTTCAAAATTCATTTAAAAAAAAACAGATTGGCTGTTACTTTCAGTAGGTAGGGAGCCCATTATTCGAACAGGAATTATATCCTCCTTCTCCAATTGGATCAGGAAGTAGCCTCTCATACTGGTCAGGGTTGATAAGCCTGTCTGGTAGCGTGTTTAAATTGGCAATTCTACTTCGGTTTATAAAGTGGAGCTTCACCAGTATCTTCTGGGGAACCTTCTTTTTACAAAGAAGCCAATGAAGGAAAACACCAGTGATATACAGAAGGGGAACAGTGCCAAACAAACATGTGAGAGAATACGAGAATAGTGTAAAGTGAGGAGCTTCCAACTGTGCAACAGTAACTGCTTGGATTGAAAAACCCCAGAGAGCTGTAGCAAAAAAGATAATGGCATCAATGAGGTTATAAATGGGGGATTTGTAAGGCTGGAAAATTGTACATAAAATACTCACTATAGCAAATACCATGCTTACTAGTGACCAGGAATATGTATTCAGCGTCAAAGTGTATATTATGAGTAGCAACAATCGTGTCCCAACGTATATGGCCGAAAAATAGCGGTAGTCACGAGTGCCAGTAGTCCCGTCCTTGTAGCAACCTTGAAAAGCATCCATGAAGATTTTCAGTGCAAGAGAGTCTACTCGCAAGTGCGTGAGGCACCTCTGAAAGCACCGGCATGGATAGAGTAGTAGCAACAGAAGTGGGAGGACATTAAAGACCAAGAGAACAAGTGAAGCTAGGATGGCATAAGGCAAGTGATCCTTACCAAAATACTCCACAGTTGCATTATAGTATAAGTACCTGCCCTTAAGCATTTCACCCTGAACATTGTACAGTGCTGTTGGTAGCAATAAGTCAAAGGAAACACTTGCAATTTTAACATAAGAAAGAAGAAGGAATGTTGCAAAAGCATCAATGATGGAGGTTTTAAGATCCCACTGTCTTCTGAAGCGAATGAAGCATGTACTGAAGGGCCTCCATAGCCAAACAACTGGTCTATAACCATGTGCGTGTAGTTCAATGAGAATATAAGCGATTACTATTAGAATCAAGGGATAAAATCCTATGGCATAATCAAGTGCTAGAACCTGAAGAGTTGTTAGTTGTAGACAAATGGGTGGGAGTAGAGTGCGGAAAAAGTCCAAATTCCATATGCCGTAGATGGTGGCAAGTACACTCGATAGAGTATAAGCGTTACTGTTACTATCGTGATCTTTGATGTTGTCATCCGTAGCTGCTAAAATAACACGAAGTACTTGTGGTGAGCACAACAGTTGGCACGTAAGCACAAAAGCAGTAAGAGTGGGTGGATTTGTTGGGCTAATACTGAAGATGATTACAGTGAGGAAGAAGACTGTCAGAGGTCCAAATGCAGATGTGGCATACTTGACCCAGTTGTACCTGGAGTAGGTGCAGTTGATGCAGTGTAAATCATAGGAATAGACAGGAGGAAGAAAGCCTTCTTTACACTGGCCACAGAGTCTCCCCTGTCTGTTAAATTGTCCACACATTGCTTCATTCAAGTCTGAAATGTTCTGTGGAAGGTACAAATAATTGTGTCCATCGTTAGTGAAGCAGCAGTACAGGCTTTCACCAACTGCCACCCCAGTATTGTTATCAGATGTCATACAGTTACAGTTTAACAGGGAGGAGACATGTGTTTGCTGATTGCAGTGAACCAGTCCATCAAGGTCACTCCCACATTGACAGTCAGTACCATTGAAGAACATCCAAGGAGGGCAGCTCATGTTTCCATACTTTTGACTGCTCTCTAGTGCACTGGTACTATTCTCATCGGCAGACCTTGTGTCAACATTCTGGCTGACTATTAGCATTAGCAGAAGGCAGAGTACATACTTCATATTCTCTGAGTCTCAGTGCGAACAATGTCATAGGACTGAAAAAAACGACAACTACACTTTAGTGAAGTTTTATTTATGTGTGTAGATAATTCTTGTTTGCCCTAGATAGTCTATTTGAAATTGAAAGGTTATCATGTGTTTTTCGTTAGTTTAATGACATTGTGTCTGGAGGGGGAGTTCTAGAAGCTAATCTCAAAAATTCTACTGACAATGTACAAGTATACAGCTCAGTTTAGCCTTGTACTCAGTTGTTTTTCACCCTTAAAATTGCAACTGTGGTAATCAAGCTGGTTTAAAACAACCCACATGTTTTTGCAGTGTACGTATGAATATGGGATCGGACAGACACCACCCATCATTGAAACTAGCTGTATCTGCACCGTAAGCGCACCATTTCTGTCAGTTGTGGGACCACTTGGCGAATTCCTATGTAAAATAGGTTCAGAGTTTACAGTAATAGACTCAAGACTTCGATCCTATGTCCGTTATATTCCGTATTCATAGGCCATTTTCCTTGTGCAAATGAACACAAAGTACATGACATTTTACAAGTGTGCTACTGGGCAGTCATGACAAATGAGGCAATGTCCTGCCTGAGGCAGATTGATGATATTATCTGCTATAGCCATGCTGCCCATGTGGTAAATGTTAGAGTGACAAGATATGGGCACAACTTCAGAAATCAGCATCTCCACCACTTGGCCTTCCTTCGACATTCTCAGTTGCTAGATGATTTCTCCTTTGCTGTAGCATCTTCTCCACAGCCTAAGTAGCTCTGTCCCTGTCTCTACGTCTTTTTAACCTTAAATAGGCAGATACAATATTTTGGCATGGGCCCAAACTAGCAGAATTCCGGTCTTGCTACCAACCTTGCCTCTCCTGTTCTGCTTTCTTGGAAGCATGACGCTCTCTCCTGTTCTCACCATCTTCGAAGCCTCTCCTCTCTTACTGCATTGGGTAGCTAGTTGTTATCGGCGACAAAGTAGCTATCCACAGTAGCTAGTAGTCAGAGTCAAAAAGTTTGCTGAATTTAATGCAGAATGTTTTCCAGTCGACTACATGTACATTACACACATATTTAACATGGCATGCGTAATAAGCAAAAATAGAATGTAATTAGTACCCTCATTCGATAATACCATCATACATGTATATATGTACATACATAATATCCGCATAGGAGCCCCAGTCACATCACTAGTTTGGGGCTCACCCCAATTAAGGATATGCAAGCACATGGGCTGTACTGTTATATGTGTGCTGCAATATACACAAGATGACACATTCACACACACACACACACACACACACACACACACACACACACACACACACACACACACACACACACACACACACACACACACACACGCACACAGTAATCTCCCCAGCAGTCATGATCCTGAGCCAGACCCTGGCCTACTTCCCGGTATTTGCATGTGTGGACCCTCCGGTGCCCCTCATTGGGCACGCCATTGGGCTTGCCTACACTCTGCTGCTGTGAGTTACCGGTAGTGATTAGAGTAGAGCATAGGGCCATCAACCTCATTCCCAGTTATAGACTGTATAATTTGAATTCTGTGTACTTTTTATGCTATAAGTGTATCTTCATTCACAAAAGTACGCAAGACTAGTGTACATTTGCATCAAAGACATTGGTGGTAGTGGCCAGTACTGAATAAGCTATCATTAGGTGTTATTGGTGGATGTAGCACTATTACCCCAGCCTTTTATTTTGTTTACAGTTATTACTCTATTTGGCAATGTAGGACATGGATGGATGTCCTTACCAGGCTGCTGCGTATCTATGGTTACTCAGCAGCTTTTGTAGCTGTTTCTCAATAGTAAAACCGTTGCTCAGTTTTAACATTGAGAATCTCTTGATTATCTTCCCTGCTATCAAAGTGATAATTGTTGCCAAGGTACAGCATCATACACTAATTATAGCCTCGTTCCCAGCGTTTCACTTTAGCGCAGCCGTGGGCCTGGTACATTTTCTCACGTGCGTGACACGTATGGTAGAAGGGTGGTAGAAGGGTGAATTTTTGCGTGAGCGGGGATAGCTGCTATTCTCAGATAATAAAGGAAGGCAGCAAATCTATATTTCTTTTAGCTACTCTTCGGAGCCCATTTGTACCACAGACTAAGCGCTGAAACAATGCCACCAGCAGAAGTAGAGAAGTGCAACTGTCTTCTGAGCAGTCCCTACCCACGCACAGTTAAATCACGTGAGAAAATGTACCCTGGGGACGAGGCTACACTAATTACATAACATGTGTGACATCAATTATTTATTCTAAAGTGGCGTCCACTATGGGTTAAGAGCATCCCCGGGTTGATTAGAAACTAGAGACTTAGGCTTTCAATAAAGCGATTGTGGATTGATTATCTTTATTAGGAGTCGCGGACATTGTTAAAATGGTGGATGCCTACCATTGCCAACTGCTAGACAGCTGCTTACACTGCAGCTGTTATCAGAATGTGGTAGAAACTGGACTCAGTTTGAGATAAGGGGCTCAGTTTCCTTTTTTTGTTGGGACTGTTTAGTGTTTTTTATTTTTGAAGAGTTTGGGAGTTTAAGGAATAGTGAGTAAATTGAACCTTGCTTTTATCTACATGAAAAGGCAGTACTACCCTCCCCTGGGACTATGCATACAAGGCTAGATACTTGCTTGAAACAGTTGGTACGGAAGAGGGCAGAAGTGTATACACTGTGCATACATGGTATTCCATGCAGAGAGCCTCGCAGGAATCGAGTTGCATTTAACACGCTGCTCAGCTGACCATTCAGCCAGTCCGAGGCTTTGAGAATGGCAGTCATCACTTTCTTGCTGCTGAATCAGCCTCACCCGCTGTTGATGAACCTCCCGCAGATGTCCCCTCCTCTCCTCGCTACCACTACTTCTGTGTTGCTGCGCACACAGCCTCCCTACTCACTGCCACCTCACTATAGATGATTCCATCGTAGTGGAGTACTCTTTATTAGTTGGTACTACACGTGCAGCAATGCCACGCCCACAGGAAATATGTTTGCAATAATTGCGTTTCTGTAGCATTACTTACATATATCAGGAGCCCATGAACCCCATAGGGGAGTAGGAGCGTCTAACTCCATACATACACATCTCATAGAGTAGAGCTGCTACCATGCCATATAAGGAAAGCGTGAACAACTAATTTGTCTGGCTTCACTACTAGCCCTGAATCCGCAAGAGTGCAGTTTGTAAACACACATTCCATATAAGGCAAAGATCCATGTCTGGTGCACAGCTCTCGTTGAAGTTGTACGCTCCTTCGCGCGGCTTCGCCGCGCTCATAGGCTCCTGCATATATACATACATATGCGAGTCTCAATGCAACATGATTAGTTGCCTCGCTTCCCGCTTGGCAATAAACAGTTTATCATGGAGTACGGTAGTACTCCATATATTATAGGGATGGCACGGAAAAAAAAATGGCCACCCCATATCATGTGTACAAAATCATGTGCTCATAAGTCTGGTAAACCCATAGTATAAAGCCTTAATGAGCCATACCTGTCATTATCGAGTACTTCCACAACTAACAAGACTGTTACAGTAGTTAGAGAGTATCGATGAAGTACCACATCGGCAAGTCGCTAAACCAGCATCTGTTCATATTCTTATTCTGATTCTTCTGATGGGCTAGAGCAACAATGACTAAAGCGATTACAATAATTCAAACGCGAAGAAGCGCTACTAGATTTGGGCTAATGCACCCACACCATAGCGTTCTCAAACAACTCAAACTGTTCAGCACAGATTCTCAAGCGCTCGAAGCAAGTACTTGCCGCTATACGCCGTTCTATTCCGTTCCGTTCTGCGCATTAAGCGATGGTTACGCCTACACCGGAAACGCAGCCTCGAGCATGCTGCATGGACGAGCTGTTCTGCTTAGACGCTTATAATACTTGGAGTACACTTTATGACGGACCCAAAGTGAGTCTATGGTTTGCAGCGAAAGTGCTGACTTGGCAATTTTGTAGTGCACGCAGTTAAAACTTGCCTAAAACAGAAGTATCATTGCTATCTACCTCTCTTTTGCTGTCTAGGCAATACAAAACTAGGCTAGCGTGGTGGTGAGATAGACAGCACGATCGATTGGTTTCAATCAGCATTTCGCTTGTCCATGGCACCCACTGCTCATTCTCAGGTACCTGAGAGAGTATAAACCGACCTAATGACCAACCTCCATAGCTTCGAACAATGTACGTATTTTTCAGCAATTATAGTATAGCTGCACCCATTATATCATCGTACTTTAATGCACCCTCATCTGTCCCACTGCACATACACTTGGCAGTGTGGTCATGATATTAACCAGAAACTAAAACTCAAACTCGAAAACTCAAACTCAAAGTTTGCTATCTATCAAGAATTCGAAAATCCTGTTAACATGCCTCCATCCTATTAACTAGCCTCCCGTTAGTCCTATCAACAGCCATCCGTCTTATTAGCTAGCCTCCTACCAACGTGCCTCTGTCCTATTAACTAGCCTCCCGTTAGTCCTATCAACAGGCATCCGTCCTATTAGCTAGCCTCCTACCAACGTGCCTCTGTCCTATTAACTAGCCTCCTGGCAGTCCTACCCTCCATCTTATTAACTAACCTTCCACCAGTCCTATCCTCCGTCCTATTAACTAGCATCCCACCAGTCCTCTCAACAGGCCTCCACCCTATTAACTAGCCTCCTGGCAGTCCTATAACTATGCCTCCGTACTATTAACAGTCATGTGCTCTCTCCTCCCTAATGCACACTGCAGTGCTGCCAAAAATATCTTCTCAGTGGCAATAAAGCTACAAGGATGTTCATATCTTGGGAGACTATCTGGGAAAGACGTAAGTATGCATCCATATTATGGTATTACAAGTAAGAAAAAAAAAATTCCGAACATATAGGGATAGAATCCCCAAAAAGCAACCAAACAAGGTAGGAATGGTACCACAATACCCTTACGGATTGTCATCCCTATATCTTTTGCCATTTTTGCAACTAGTTCCGAGCAAAGCGAAGCTATACTCCAGTTCGATTGACCTTTTCTCGTCGTAACCTGTTCCAGCCAGTTCTCCTGGTATAGCCTATCAAACACACAGCGAACACTTACCTTCGCTACAAACTGTGACTCCTAACGGGGAGACTTGGAAGCGATCACTATCACAGTAAGCTTGCTTCGGCCTCTGGTCTTCTAAGCACATAATAGCAAGTAGCCATTTTGTTTTATGGGTGTGTGTTTGACCTTTTTCATTTGTGGGTGGGTGCTATGGGCGTGCCACCTGCATGCCATGTGCCACACCCAGCAATTCTCGTGAAGCGAGGACATCCCTGCACATTGTGTATCACTAGTATACACAAGTGCTAGTTACATGGGACGACAGGGATGTTAGATTGTGGTGCAGATGATTAGGTTTTTTTTAACGTACTTTGGTATAATAGAGTAATGTTTTTGGAAATGTGTTCCCTACTAACTGTTGGTGAGGTGAAAGGGTGTTGTTGCAGGTGGAAGAGTGTAGTTGTCACTGTATATAGGTGTGGATTGTGGTGTAGAATGTGGGGTAAGTGGTACATGTATGTAGTATAGCCTACGAGTGTGTATTGCTGCATGTGGAGGATAGGTTGTAGTGTGAGAGGGTGATGTGTGTTGCATTGTGAAGTGCTGCAATTGCCATGCACATTCTATTGGCTGTGGATATGGCTGGTGTGGCATGGCAGGGATTGGTCTGTGTGCGTGTGTGTGTGTGTGTGTGTGTGTGTGTGTGTGTGTGTGTGTGTGTGTGTGTGTGTGTGTGTGTGTGTGTGTGTGTGTGTGTGTGTGTGTGTGTGTGTGTGTGTGTGTGTTGAGGTTGGAAAAATGGCAAAAGATATAGGGATGACAATCCGTAAGGGTATTGTGGTACCATTCCTACCTTGTTTGGTTGCTTTTGGGGATTCCATCCCTATATGTTCTTTCATTTTTTTTAATGTTTTTTTTTGTTACTTGTTTCTGTTGTTTTTTTTGTGGGGAGGAGAAAGGTATGAATGGTGTTTAGATGGTCTGGTTGTGTGGGGTAGATGAGCGTTATTAGCTGTATCCACATATGCTCCCATTTATGATAAACTAACAGCACCTATAATGTAACAGACACAGAATGCACTTTGCACTGCAAAGCTTTCAGTGGGGCTTGAAGATACAGCAGAGTAGCAAAATACAGCTAATGTGAATTGTAGCTAAGCGCCTACCGACTTGAGAATGCCACTGTACACCCACACATTCTTGTATGTAACATTGCAATGGCAGACGGCTGTCTACAGCAGTTTACCGACTCCATTTAATGCATATCATGCAGGTTAGTATGGTCTGTAATGGTCTAGCAGTTCCCGACCGAAATTGTTGATTGCATTTGCGCGAGATAGTATGCGAGAGCGCGAATCTCGCGCGAACCCACGAGATCGCGAATCTTCGCGCAGGAACGTGGCTAATCGCACGATTTCGCGTGGAATTCGACTGTTCGCGTACACGCGGTTTGGCGAGAAATACTCGAAAATGCGCGAGATTCTACGCGGTAAGGCTTTGCTAGCACCGGCTGCCTTTCTCCCGAAGGTACAAATAGATTTTGCCATGCCAGCGCTGGAAGCGAGACTGCAGTTCTCGCCGTTTTTCGCGTGCAAATTGACGCAGTTTTGCGCGATTTCGCGAGAACGCACGCAAAAATCTAGCTGTTATTTCGCGAGTTTGCGCACAACATGCATGCGTTCGCACGAAATTCATTGAACAATTTCGGTCGGGTTGTATCAATGTTCTTACTATTATAACGTAACTACAGCAACTCACTTTGGGTCCGTCATAAAGCGTACTCCAAGTATTATAAGCGTCTAAGCAGAACAGCTCGTCCATGCAGCATGCTCGAGGCTGCGTTTCCGGTGTAGGCGTAACCATCGCTTAATGCGCAGAACGGAACGGAACAGAACGGCGTATAGTGGCAAGTACTTGCTTCGAGCGCTTGAGAATCTGTGCTGAACAGTTTGAGTTGTTTGAGAACGCTATGGTGTGGGTGCACTAGCCCAAATCCAGTAGCGCTTCTTCGCGTTTGAATCGCTGTAATCGCTTCTTTCAATTTTATGCTATCATGTCTAAAGAAGAAGAATTAGAATATGAACAATTGACGGTTTAGCGACTTGCCGATGTGATACTGCAGCGATGCTCTCTGACAGCGTTAGCAGTCTTGTTATTGATGAAAACCCTCGAGAATGACAGGTATGGCTCATAAAGGCTTATGACTACATCTAGAGTAGAGATTTCAAACAGGACATTTGTACACAGTCAATGGGGCAGCCATTTTTTTCCAGTGCCATCCCTATATATGGAGTACTACCGTACTCCATGATTATAAGTGCTATTCACATGACCTATGATGACTCAGAAGTCCCAAGATTGATCACATGATAGTACTTTAGATGCACATAATGCACACTTTGTGGTGTGTACGCAGACTTTCTAAATGATGCCCACTAGAGCTATGGCTGTCTCAGGTCAGTGAGAGCTTATACACCAGTTGGCAGTGCATTACGGGGCTAGTTAATTAGGGAATTCAGGCAATATAGTAACAGTCTTGGGCAGGTAATGCACTTGCCTTCGGCTCATGCATTATCCTGCCCTCGACCGTTACTATATTGCCCTTGCACGCTAAATAAACCCTGTAATGCACTACAAAGTGGTATATAAATATTATTTAAAAGTTCTTGAAAACACCAGTACAGCCCCAAGTGTAAGAAGCCTATAGAAGTGCTGCTTCTCATTGACATTTACATCTTGCTATCCAGGTACACCCTTTTTACACCATGATATACGCTGTACTATTTTTTACCCTAGCCAAATGTGTGCTTCACATACACTGGCCGGTACTAATTGCTCTTTTCCTGTTTGTCTATCTCATGTACGTACGTACATGTACACAAAGATTACATCATGTGTTACTGCATATGGACAAAGAGGGACTTCTCATTTGGCTCTTGCAAAGAAATCTGAATACCAACTTTAGTTTGGAAAGAAATTTTGCTGACTTTCGACTAGACGCTCTAGTTTCTTTAGCTTCTTCTAAATATGAAATGATAGACACAGGCTTTGCCTCGCTCAAATGTCTGAAGCTTATAGTCCAATGCAGGAATGCTAATACTGAGAAATGGAAAAACTTGCCAGTGGGGCCGGTTTAGTTACATGTAAGGGAGGATCACTACAGCCCTGATGTCTCTTTACTTGCCCATGGGAGCTAAGCGTACCTACATACCTGAAGGCCAATCTCTACAGCTTGTTTGGCACTGTGGTTCTGTGCATGGATGTGCATGATTGTTAGCGGTTTCATACAGGATTTTTTGTTTGGGGTGGGAAAGCAGGCCCATAGGGGAGGGGGGGGGGGGGGTTTGAAAGGGGTTTGTATGATCCAAGGCTTAAAGACTACCACGAGGTCTAGCATTGCACAAACTTACTGCTTGCAAATGCCCAGCTGCGGCAAGTTCATAAATGGCTACTCAAGAACCAGTGTTAGTGAGCAACACACTACCAAGCTAAATCCGTTTTCTTCGGCTCATCATAATCCCTCTCCTTCCTACCTAGATGATCATATCTCTGTGTATAATGAGTCCTGTGTACTTACTCTACCTGGTGATCGCCGGTTGGTTCTTCTTCCACACTGCCGTGGACGCTACCTTGATTTACTTCACCGGGCACAAAGTCACACAGAATGTATGTTTGCTATAGAGTATTTTATGGCCGTTATATGCATATCTGTTTGTCCATGAGTATTGTGACTCATATTTGACTTATAAGTATACTTGTGATACCTTTGTTATGTAGCGTTGTTCCAAATCTAGTGATGGCCCTCTGGTTTTCGGTACACATCTGGCTATGGCTTATAGTGATGTGTAGAAGTGGCATAGCTTTTTTGTATGTACGTGCATGTTATGTGAACATTGATTGTGGTAAGCGTTATAAGTATAGGATAGATCACTGTGTAGTGGCATTATCTACAGTGGGATCAAGAACTGCAGGGCAAGCTGTAGCTAAAAGCTACATGATGTGGTGAACTGGCGCTTTCAAGACACAAAATACTGGCTACAAGTGGCGAAACCCTCCCGGCAAATGTAGCAAACTTGAACAACAGGAGCCACAGTAGCTACCCATCTAGCCCGAGCCAAGCACCATTTTGGCACAAATGCATTAGGCTGGCAGCATGGCCACATGTACAGACACACAGAAACACAACAAAACTACATATGGACGGAGAGCAGTATCTTTCTGTGCTATACCACATCAATTTACAGGTAAAAAAAAAAGCCATACATCTTGCCTAGGCTCTCCTAGCCACCAGCCCTACCACAGCTTTTGAACTACTGGGATAGAATCAGGCACCAGCTTCACATAAGCAATTGGGGTATATTTTTATACCTATAACGATGTAACCTGATTGGTTAGAATTACTTAGGTATAGTATAATAATTTGTATTGCAGGGAAAAGCGTGAAGGGGGGGGGGGGTTGAGTACAATTAATCAGTAAAAAACCTTGCCCCCCCCAAATTAAAGACTCAATTATATGTGGCCATAGACTTGAAAGTACTCGATCTGCATTGTATAGAAAATACCAGCGTTTTATACGTACTTTGGATTGTATTCCTTGAATAATAAGGACACTTCTGAATCAGCCAGTGCGAAGTTAACCAGATGGTACTGGATGATGATGCATTTCTTTTCCACTTGTAGATTTCTGATCAGGATCCAGATCGTGATTACTCAAATCACGTTAAATCACTGCTTCGTAGGTGAGTGGACTAAGCATGAGACATACGTAGTCTTGATCAGTAAAATAAATGCAGACAGTTTGATACATACATTATAGAACTATTTATTGCAGGAGACCTGCATTGTTACCAGTCGACCTCTACCCTCCTCCGGTTCCTTACAAAGTGCATGAAAATTATGTCAAGGATCGAAGGTACACATATGTTGTTGTTGTTGTTTTTTATATCACACATTTTCAGAATCACAGGACCCGTTCGCCGTGACACTCTCTGGCATAATTTCTGGCGAGGATTGAACTATGTGCTTCCTTATAACCGCAGTGAGTTGTTGAAAATGTCTAAAGTACGTAGTAGAACAGATGCAGTTACTGTAGTGCTGTAGAAAAGAGAAGGGTGGGTAACAATTTAGTGTGCATACATACATAGAAAAGTTCTTCATCCTCTGAGGGCCCAGAGAGGTCGAAGTGTAAGAGTGATTGTTATCTAGGAGGAGATAGCCACCATCATAGCCTCAAAGGATGTCCACAATCATGCCATAGCACGGATGTCTGGCTTTCACATGTAACAAGCCTGTGATATTTTGATGCGCTAGCTTTGCTATCCTGTTTTTCTTTTGAACTGACTTTCTTCGAATGCAACGTGTTTTCTTTTGTGGTAGCCCCTGGGATATTTACAGTTGTGTATGAATGTTCTACACTGAAGGAAGACACAAGAGTCCTCACTAGATGATTGGTAGCAATTCACATGGTAACTTTTAGATCGTTTATAAAGCTCGTGAGAACTCTCTATGCTATTGTTCTTATGGGCTGAATGAATAACATGATGCACTCCCGAGTTAAAGTTTTGTACTAACCTTCCTTCCACGATACGTAAGCGCACCAATTGGACAAAACTAATAATCTCCTAAAGTTCTGAAAATTCTTTATTCAAGAGGACTGGACAGAGTGTTTTGTACTGTTTTCACACATCAACCATTTCGATATTTACTCTCGCAATAAAAAACTTTTAGCACAATAAAAATTAAGCAAGTGAGACTGCAGTGTTTTGTGCGCTCACTGAAACACGAAATAACCGATCTAATTATGCAGAAGTTGCACTTGCATGGATGTGGCTCTGTGTGGAGCATGCCCTTATGGCTGTGCATGTACCTATTCTCGTTGCCTGTATTACCTCACAGTTGTTTGTAGTCTCCTCCTCTGGGCTATATCTGTTCATGCTAAGACTCCACAACTTCAGAATGACTGTGAATTAGGATAGCTACTCATGAGCCTCATTCCTGGGCTCGTGTCAAAGGAAAGAGGCTACTGTGTATGTAGCTTCTGTGATGATATACGTGCGTGAAAAGTCAGGAGTAGCTAGCTACTAGCTGCAGCTCCCCTCTCAGGGCCTGTATGGAGAGTGCTAAGGCCTACATGGACAGAGAAAGAAATCTTACCTGCTTTCTTATTTATTTGTCTCTTTGCTCACCCATTTCTCTGCCCATCCGGAGACTTTACACTTGGAAGTGCCGTTACCCTCGATAGAATAGAAATATTTTTGCATAGCAAAATATTAATAAAACTTGAGAATTCCTTTAGCAACATTTTTTTCATAGAAATGTTTTCTCATCAGATTTTAGGTACCCCCTTCCCTTCCTTGGCGCTATCTGTATGGCTTATTTTATCATGTGCCAGGTAAGGACAGTGTCCTGTAGTCTATTGAGCCTAAATGTAGGGTGCATATTAATTTAATAATTGGAGGATGTGTGGGGAGAGATGAGTGCAACATATGTGTGCTGTGCATATTTCTATCATTATCATAGTTGCTCTAATTATTAGAATGGTCAAAAATATTTGTTTTGACAGCTGTTCATGCGTGATATTAGTGAGCAAAGCACGCGAAGCCGTACTGAAGCAAGTGGAGTAAGCAAAGAAGTTTGTAATATAAGCAAAATATCCCACCCACCCTCTCTCCCTCCAGTTGGTTGTTGCCTGGACTGGTCACTTAATTATCTACACAGACGATCTCTATAATTTTATCATGAGTTTCAATGACACTGTCCATGATGTTGAGCGGTGGCTGCCCGAACAGGCACACACTGTGAGGTTCCTCTATGGCGAGATTATCACTTTATCCTCGGCCTTTAAGGGTGAGTGGACCAGCTGGAGGTATCACTGTGTGATTTGTTGACAAGGTTGATATTGTATATCTACGAAACAGCCAGGTATTTTCACGTAAATCATATTACTGAAGGTCAGCCCAGGCTAAACACAGCTGTGGAATGGATCAGGTCTCATCTCATACGGGTGTCAGTAAAAGTGATGACTTGAATTTCGCAGTGTGCTTCCAGCTAGCTGCAAATGCTTGCCAAAACAGAAGTATACATGTAATGGATACCCTCACTTCCAGTAGCTTCCATTGTGCTCGTGGCCATAGTCGCATAGCAACGTAATGACATAATCTGGCACACGTAAGCAGTGCAGATGGACAAACAGATGCGGGAATGTAAAGCAATCTTAGTACGAGCCGAGCGTGTGCAAAGCACAGCTCAGGTGGTAAAAAGGCACTGTCACACGACACTTTGCCTTTGTCACTTGTAACCATCATGGTGTATAGACAAAGTACGCATCTAACTTAAAGGCTTTAGTTAAATCGATAGTCTAAGAGTAGTGATTAACCAAGATTTTATAACAGGAGGGAAATGTGAAAAGTATATGCCCCTTTCCTTCAGAATTTTAACATTTCACTTAGGCAACATTTTTATGTTTCCTACGTACATCAGAGTCAGAGACCTTATTCATATTAGCACCCAAAACATAATAATGTTGTATGCCATGTAAATAGTATTATGTATGTAATAGAGACTAGTGTGATATAAACTTGTAGTGGGCACTGATAGTGTGTAAGTACTCAACCTCTCAACAGTAGTAGAAATGTGCCACCGTTTGTGAATTCTCTGCATTATAGTGCAGGAGATGTTTCTTCCAGTTTTGTCAATTCAAGGATGAAAAGCAGGGTGAGAGAGCCTGGTATTGACTTGAAAACTTAGGATATGATGGAAATGATGCCTTGCTGATTCATATACATTTATAATTACGACACATATAATATAATGGGCTCTCCCATTCTGTTGTGCATTGTTGAGACTCGTCGGGGAAGCCTGGGAATGAGGCTATTCGACTACCTCTTGTCTGCAGTGATCTTGCCGGTGGGAACCGTAATGGCCCTTTGGCTGCACTTCTGGATCACAGCCTACATGGTGCAGACCTTCCAGTGAGTCTCTTTGTGTGTGAGTGTGGAATACGTAGTAGTTGAAGTTTGTGTGAGTGTGTGTGTACGAGTGTGTATGTGTGTGTGTGTGCGTGTGTGCGTGTGTGTGTGTTTCCAGCCTGGTTACATCAACTACTAGACTCGTACCCGGGCCAAACTCCCTCCCCCCCAGAAGTGGGACACTGTTTGCACATGCGCTTAATTTTCCAGAATTCTGGGAATTTCGATATTACCGTATTGTATCCGTGTATGATTACGTCACGTTTGCTTACAAATCCATAAATGTTTCCGTGTCACAAAGTTGTAAATGAAGGCAGTAGGTTTAAAGCCTTCAATGATGGTTTTTCGCAAGGTAGATGCATAGAAAGTGATCAGTAGTTCGAATCTTCTATCTCATTTGCTACTGAAAAGCCTAGTAGGCCAGATACGGGATCGAATATTGAGCAGCTCACAGTCACCTCCAGGAGAGAGGCACTTGCAAATTTCTGTGATAATTACCATAATCGTAGCGGATTGAAAATTACAGGATTTTTTTTTACTATTCTTGACTTGTTAGAAACCCACTCCGCAAAGTATGTCCAGTTCCAAAGAAACTTCTAGCTGTCACAGAAAAGTGACTGAAGAGTCATCCAGTAACACTCCTGATAGTTTCTACTAACAGTAGCTTCAGCCATCTCTATAACTCTTCTGATTTCAAATACAAGGCAGTGTTGGCCATTTTGTGTTGTGTCAACTGTACATGTGTATTTGCCCGTGAGAATATTGCACGGTAGCTCTATGGAGCAGCTACATGCATGCATGGATAGAATACCTTTAATGGTAAATGGCACATCTTATCTTATGCTTATACACTCATACGCACTTGCACCCTCACACACCACACACACACGCATGCACACACACACACACACACACACATACCCATCTTTTATACTTGTGCATATACATACACATGCATACACACATACATACGTGTACACACATAACAGCAAAAGGCTCCGCAACTTTGCTCGTGGGGACCTTTCTTTTCTAGAAGGCTCAGAGCCACTGCCATTACTATACTACAGACTGGTAAGACACTGCCTAGTAGCCATGGTTTTCATTCCACACTGTTGAGCACAATACCCTACCTTCCCCCCTCCCCTCCCCCTCCCCCTCCCCTCCCCCTCCCCCTCCACCCTGCAAACTACTCTCCAGCTTGATATGGTCATAGGAATGTTTGCTCGTCATGTACGTACCTTCTTGCCCCTTAACTCTTGTTGCTCATTGCGGCATTGTCACTGAGACTATGCTCAGTTTCTACACTTGTCCTTCTTGGCTTGTCCTTCCATCAGTCATACAATAATGGGCATGTCCATTACTTCCAGCTTCAATATCTGACTTCAATTTTGAGTTTAGACCTCCCAGCTGTAAACTTCCATCTTCAGCAGATGCTAATTAGCCCCTTTGACACTGTATATGTGGGGCTCACTCAGGCTTACCCCAACTAGAGTAAGCCACTGATTATCGGACGGCATCAATTCTCGGACGCCGTAGCGCCCTTCCTACAAAGGGTATGCCGTTCTCTGGGTGCCCTAACGATACTTCAGTCCGAGAAACTCTGCAGCCGTAATCGAAGGACTTCGCTTTACTGCCATTCCGTCGCTATGAAGCGACAAAGTTAAAATTCGGACACAGGTATATTCGGAAGACAGAATCTAATCCCGGACACACGCACAGACTTACTTACTTATACCAAGGAGCACTTCTCTGGGTACCCTAACGATACTTTAGTCTGAGAAACTCTACGGCCGTAATCTCGAGACTTCGCTTTATTGCCATTCCGTCGCTATAAACCGACAAAGCTAAAATTCGGACACAGGTATATTCGAATCTAATCCCGGACACATACACTTCGATGCGCTTCGCAGTTCACTTCGCCAATTTCTGGAACGACCTCGCGCATGCTCACGTCACGCGTTGCAGAACATGAACTTTGAACTTTGTTGACCCTTGTACCCACACTTTAAATCACAATTTCAAGTCAATGAGAGCACACAAACTGTTCCTCCAGTCTGCTTTGACACCCCTGTGGGTATTGAGAGCAAATTATGAAGTGCTGATCTCACAACTTCAGGTATGCTTCTGGGAAAAGCATACCTTTCAGTCGTCCTCTGGTTGTTGCTGCAGTCACATTGGAGGTAGGTGGGAACGACAACCTAGGGTCACTGGTTCCTACAAAAAAAATCGCTGTCAGTTTCCAGTCAACACTGGAGTTTCACAGTAGAACAGAGAGAGCTACCACTGAACGGGCATACCTTTGGGAAGTGAGGCTGCACTCCGCCCCCTAGTTGAGGCACTAACAGCTGCCTTGGAGGGAGGTGGGAGGGAGACAGAGAGTGTCCAGAGCCACCAGATTCTAGACAAAAAATACACAAAATCATACCTTCTATTCTATAACCAGCAAGCTGGTACCCAATATTCTCACCAGGGTCTGACTCCAATGCCAGATAAGCACCCTTTCCTCTACTTGCTGCCTGCGCACACCTCCAGACCGCACACTCTTTGACACCCCTGCGGTAATATTGTTGGGAGCAAATGGTGAAGTGCTGATCTCACAACCTCAGTCTGGGAGAAGCATACCTTTCAGTGGTGCACCTGCGCGTCCTCTGGCTGTGGCTGCAGTCACCCTGGAGGTAGGTGGGGAGGACGGCCGAGATGACCTAGGGTCACTGGTTCCTACAAAACAAAGCATTGGAAGTGCAGTCGGTTTCCAGCCAATACTGTAGTATCACAGTAGAACAGAGAGGGCTGCCACTTTGAGAGTTGAACTTGGGCATACCTTTCAGAAGCGAGGCTGCACTCCGCCCCCTAGTTGAGGCGCTAGCTGCTGCCTTGGAAGGAGGTGAGGCAGACCGAGAGTGTCCAGATTCTAGACAAAAAATACACAAATTAACCCTCTATTCTATAACCAGCAAGCTGATACCCAATCTTCTCACCAGGGTCGGACTTCGATGCCAGAAAAACACCCTTTCCTCTACTTGCTGCCGTCTTCTTACGGCACACACCTCCAGACCGCACACTCTTTGACACCCCTGTGGTTGTTGAGAGCAAATGGTGAAGTGCCAATTTGTTTGAGTTGCTTGACTGTCGATCTTAGGTGGACCTGCAGATGCAGATGTGACTACAGGGTCTATGGGAGTACCCCCCCCCCCACTTGAATAGAGAGGGGGGCCACTTTGTAAGGCAACCTTGACGTACATGTACCTTTGAGAAGTGAGGCTGCACTCCGCCCCCTAGTTGAGGCACTAACAGCTGTCTTGGAGGGAGGTGGGGGAGAATGCGAGTATCCAGAGCCACCAGATTCTAGACAAAAAAAACAAAAACAAAATAACACCCTCTATTCTACAATTAGCAAGCTGATACCCAATCTTCTCACCAGGGTCTGACTTCGATGCCAGAAAAACACCCTTTCCTCTACTTGCTGCCGTCTTCTTACGGCACACATCTCCAGACTGCACACTCTTTGACACCCCTGTGGTTGTTGAGAGCAAATGGTGAAGCGCCAATACGTTGAGTTGCTTGACTGTTGACCTTAGGTTGACCTGCAGATGCAGATGTGACTACAGGGTCTATGGGAGTGACCCGACCCCCCACCCCCATACTTGTTTGCGCATCCTGGAGTATCACAATTGAACAGAAAGGGGGGCCACTTTGTAAGCTGAACCTTGACGTATATGTACCTTTGGGAAGTAAGGCTGCACTCCGTCCCCTAGTTGAGGCACTAACAGCTGCCTTGGGGGGAGGCGGGGAGGGAGATGGAGAGTGTCCAGAGCCACCAGATTCTAGACAAAAAATACACAAAATAACACCCTCTATTCTATGTCTGGCAAGCTGATACCCAATCTTCTCACCGGGGTCTGACTCCGATGCCAGATAAGCACCCTTTCCTCTACTTGCTGCCGTCTTCTTACTGCGCACACCTCCAGACCGCACACTCTTTGACACCCCTGCAGTAATATTGTTGGGAGCAAATGGTGAAGTGCTGATCTCACAACCTCAGTCTGGGAGAAGCATACCTTTCAGTGGTGCACCTGCGCGTCCTCTGGCTGTGGCTGCAGTCACCCTGGAGGTAGGTGGGGAGGACGGCCGAGATGACCTAGGGTCACTGGTTCCTGCAAAAACAAAGCATTGGAAGTGCAGTCGGTTTCCAGCCAATACTGGAGTATCACAGTAGAACAGAGAGGGCTGCCACCTTGACAGTTGAACTTGGGCATACCATTGGGAAGTGAGGCTGCACTCCGCCCCCTAGTTGAGGCGCTAGCTGCTGCCTTGGAGGGAGGTGAGGGAGACCGAGAGTGTCCAGAGCCACCAGATTCTAGACAAAAAATACACAAAATAACACCCTCTATTCTATAGCAAGCTGATACCCAATCTTCTCACCAGGGCCTGACTTCAAAGCCAAAGAACTCACTGCCGTCTTCTTACGGCACACACCTCCAGACTGCACACTCTGCCCTGTGGTTGTTGAGAGCAAATTGTGAAGTGGTCATCCCACAACCTGAGTCTAGCAGAAGCATACCTTTCAGTGCTGAACCTGCTCCTCGTCTCTTCATAGCACTTAACCTCACTCTCTCCTCTCTCTCCAACCGTTTACGCTCCTTTTCCAGTCTCTTTTTCTCCTTCTCTTCTGCTACTGCCAATCGCTTTAGTGCTCTTTCTTCTTTCTTTCTTTGCTTTTCTTCGGCTTCCTCCTTCTTTTTCTTTTCTTTCTCTTCCAGCAACAAAAGGTTCTCAGAGCTAGTGAGAACTCTAGCCGAGTACTTTTTTTTCGATTCAGGATACTTCACTACAGGAGCTCGCTGAGTGAGGAGTTGAGACAGTACAGATGAGCGCTGCAATGTGCTACATGTCTTTTTAGCTCTTTCAGGTGTATCAGGAGAGGACACAGGCTCACAACTTGGACTGGTTGACTCACGAACATGGACAGACTCAGGAGAGGCACAACTTGGACTGGTAGACTCATGAACATGGACAGATTCAGGAGGGGACACGGGCTCATGACGTGGATTGGTTGACTCACGAACATGGATAGACTCAGGATGGTACATACGTACCCACTGCTGATATCGTTCATCAGGAAGATCGTATCCCTCCTCAAAGCGTACCTGAAAATGACCAATCTCTTCTGGAGAGAAAGACACCACCGCTGTTGGCTGCTTGTCTGGTTTACGAGCAGGGCTGTACAGTGGAATGAACTGTAAGCCAGTTTTTTCAGCAAGTGAAATTTGCTTTGACTCTTTGGGAGAAATTAGAGCAGAACGATTGAAAGGGTACACTCCTGTGGTGTAAAAGCCTGCTACAACATTCTACATACTCATCCCTTTCATCCATGCCTTGCCAAAGAGTGATGAAAATTGGAACCTGGTAATAATACGATCCGGGTGTGTGGTAATGTACGACCAACACTCCTGGCGCCAGTGCATTTTCAGTGGCCCAAAACAACCTTTGTCAAGAGGCTGAGTAAGGTGGGTCGTATGTGGAGGGAGGCAAAATATAATAACCTTCTCATTTGCTGCATTCCGAATCATATTCGGCTGATAATGAGATGAGTGGCCATCCATGAGGAGAAGCAGAGGTCGCACAGGTGGAGCATGGGCAAGGAAGTGATGAGAGAACCATAAATCAAATAGATCTCCGTCTATCCACCCCTTCTTCGACAATCCATAGACTGTACCAGGGACTTCTCCAACTGTAAGATCAGGATTGAGCTTCTTTCTGTCGAAAATGACGAAAGGCGGGAGAACATATCCAGCAGCACTGCAGCACGAGAGCACAGTAATCTGAGACTTATCTCCTGACCCAACTGCAGAGGGATGTTTCTGACCACATCTTGCGACAACCCGAAGCGGCGAAGGATCAAGTGGCATCCCAGTTTCATCAAGGTTGAAAATTTGAGCTGGCTTATCCATGAGATCGTTATCACGAAGTGTGCATTCAAGTAAATCGAAGTAGTTATTGATGACATCCGGGTCACTTGCCATTGCCCTGGCATAGGACATAGGAGCTGCAGTGCGTAGTGTGAGTTTCGGGTGTCGCCTCCTGAACGATTCCCACCACCCATGTGTCACAGTGGCAACCATACCCTTATGGGTGACAACCTCCTGAACAATCTGGATTACCTGCTGTCGTGATCGCGCGAAACCAACAGAGGAGCAGTGAGTCAAATATCTCTCCAGTTCCACCTCCTCCTCATCCGTGAGGTACTTTGGTGGCCCACTACACCTTCCTGCTAGAACTCGCCCACTAACTCGGTCATGCAAAGTGGACTTCGGAACAGCATACTCCTCCGCTGCCCTTCGAACTGCGAGACCGTGATTCTTAATCGCTTCCACTGCTTTCTCCATACAGCCATCTGACCAATTCTTATATTTATCAGGTCTGTTCTGGAGGGGGGCCAGAGGCACATGTACTTCACTGCTGGGTGCCCTCAAGACTCGGTCTTTCAAAGGGAGGTCACCACCCTTCAACATCTGTTAAAAATACAATCATGTTCTTAAACAAAGTTACACCAGAATACCTACCCAACTGATTAAAGAGCTCAAATTCTGTAACAGCCTAATTCCAGATTTGAATGATGGACCTGGGAGTACCTTTGTGACGAGACGCTGCACTGCAGACAATTAGTTGAGGCACTAGCAACTGCCTTGGAAGGAGGTGGAAAGGGAGACTATGTGTGCTCAGAGTCACCAGATTCTGGACAACAAAAAACACACAAAATTACACCGTCTATTCTATATCGGCATGGCAAGCTGATACCCAATCTTCTCACCAGAGTCGGACTTTGATGGTAGAAAAGCACATTTTCCTCCACTCATTTGTAGTTTTGCCTCCTGACTGCACACTCTGAGTCTCCAGATTCTAAACAACAACCAAAAAATACACAATAACACCCTCTGTTCTATATCTGGCAAGCTGATACCCAATCTTCTCACCAGGGTCTGACTCCAGAGCTAGAGAAGGGTCTTTTCCTCCACTCGCTGCTGCACACTCTGGTTCGGCACCAACAGTTACCTAGCTTCCAGCTCTGGCCGGCTACCGTCTTCTCCACTAGTGGGCCACGTGTAGGTTCTGCGCATGCGCGCTAGACAAATTACCACGTAGGTTCAAGGGTCAAAATATTGTACGTGACCCCGCCCGAATGAGAAACGAGCAGAAGCATAGATCTATAGCAGAAGTAAGTTACTCTCTGCATGTGTCCGGGATTAGATTCTCTCTTCCGAATATACCTGTGTCCGAATTTAAACTTTGCAGCTTCATAGCGAAGGGACGACAATAAAGCGAAGTACCTCGATCGCGGCCGCAGAGTTTCTCGGACTGAAGTATCATTTGGGCAACCAGAGAACGGCATATCCTTTGTAGGAAGGGCGCTACGGCGTCCGAGAATTGATGGCGTCCGATAATCAGTGGCTTACTCTACATGGCTGTTTTATTTTTGGCCTTATTTCCTTCCAGAAACTGCAAATAGAATTTTTTGATTAAGTCTTGTCCAAGGATCGGGCTTAAAGTCCAAGAGATACATGTAAAGGGGGTGCATATGAATAAATAATGTATACAGAGACACAACACCTGTGTATCTTCTTGTTTTATAGGCAGCAACGATGCGATATACGGCCTTCCAAGTTGCCTACTTGATTGCCAGTAAGTTTGATGTTTTTAAGGCCAAACCAAGTCCCCAAGTTTTCTTTCTTTGTGGCTCTGACTGTGTCTGTAGTAGGCAACCCTAGCCTCGTTCCCAGACTCCACTCCCCAGCTTTTCTTCATCGCTCTTTCCCTTTGCGAAAGGCCTGGGGAGTGCAGCCTGGGAACGACAGTTTCATACAGTATTTTTGTTAGCTGAGACCCATGCATTGAAAGAATTTTGTGCAAAGTGTGGGGGCATGTACCACCCCCTTCCCTACCTCTATGAAACCATTTGAGTCTTGCCGTAGGTATGCAGCTACTATACTTTTTCCCCACCTGATTATGCTTTCTAGCAATTCTCAAGCAATAACTGTACCAATTATGCTCAAGCCTACCTACCTGCTCTGTTCTGATCCAGCATTAAATATTAGACTAAGTACATATGCTGTTTCTGTGGTGTGCATGTCAACACTTTCGGATGATGTATGGAGGTTTAGTGATTGTAGCCCGCTCAGCAGAGAAATGTGAAGCTAACTTCACTGCAAAGTCCTCTCACTTGCTTGAATTGCAAACATTGACTGCCACTGACCTACTACAGAGAACACTGTGTAAATCCACTACTCACCGAAGTCCCCACCGTTGTATGTACACTCACTGACGTGCACTATTCCTGTAAATTACTTAATTTTGCAGAATTATGCTTGATTCTTTTATTATGCTGGAAATTATGCTGGCACAATTGACACATGTACCTATTTTGCAGGAAGTAATCCAGATGAAAGGCCTTTCAATAACAGCATTCCAGCTGGCTATATTATATGTTCTGGGTTTGAAATCTACTGCTTGACCCCTTTCTCTTTAGTTTATTCAATACTTACGTACGTGCTTTCTGTACACCTACTACCCACGATTGATTGTGGTTTGGCTATTTATACAGTATGTGAAGCAGTGTTGTGACCTTGGAAGTCATATTACCATGCTTTTAGAAGCTACGAGGCTGCATGGGTCTTGCCACCGGATGGTAGAAGGCAGCCAAACCTCTATCGAAACATTACATGAGATTCACTCTCTACTATCAAGTGCCAATTAAGAATCAGTATGCGTAGCAGTATTCTTCAATTTGTGTCCATTCTTACCCTCTGTGTCTGCAGCCTGGATCTTCTACGTTATAATGGTCGTGTCCCTGATGACTCTTGGACTGATGTTCTTCTATGGCTTCAGAGACTTTCAGAAGCTTGCTATTTTCTTCTGGTCCTTTTTTATGTGAGTCCTTCTGATACCGTATAGGGATGTTACGAACGATTGCCTTACCGCTCCACTTGGGGACATATTCTCACCGTAACATTTACTTGGATAACTGTGTATCCATGTGCCCAAAATTCCCATAACCCTGCTATGATGCATGTATTTAGTGCTATGATGCATGTATTTAGTGCTATGATGCATGTATTTAGTGCTATGACAGTTTGTTACTAAATAAGGTTGATAGCTATGTGGCAGTCCCGGGTAGAAAACGAACAGCAATTCACCACGTATTTTGATTGCGTCACAGAGTTCAAAGTACTGTATCTCTGAACTTCCGTTAAGTTAAGGGTGGGGCTCATACGTACTGTGTACAAGCCTGATATATTGACGCGTTTATGCAGCATATACTATGAGCGCCGCCCTTAATGGAAGTTCAGAGATTTAATACTTTAACGCACTGACGCGATCAAAATATGCGATAATGTTCGTTTTCTACCCAGGTCTGCCACATATGTATTATATATCTAAAAGTCAGTAGGACAGTGTTTACAACATTCTCTAAGGTAATGCTCAGCAGCAGGTAAGACACAGCTGTGGAAGATATGGGGCCAAGTTCGCAGAATTTCTGATTGCGCAGCGATTTTCCAAAGTGGCGGTGCTATCAAGGCACGTAGAGCCATGCTAGTGTGTCTGATGCTCATGCTCCAACTGCTTAACATTGCCATTTCTTGAAAGTGCTGGTGGTAACTTGCTTTATCTTCTTTCAACTTAGATCAGCGGGTTCGTCCACAGCATGCCTTCGACCGGCCATTTTGTCTAACGTTCGAGATGGGTGGGCCTCATCCGGGTTTGAGTGGAAGTTTGGCCAATGGCCGACCACTATAATTGTGACTGGAAATGCTCCTCCAAAACACTCCTCCTTTGCTAAACGAAACACTGACATTATATAAGTAACAATCCAGGGTTTTATCCAGTGCGGGCGGGGGGAAACTCCCCCTCCAAACATCAGAGCTCCCCCACCCAAAACAGATGCAGATCAAAGACTTAACAGCCACCAGAAAGCCTCTCTGAACACTCATTTTTTTTTCTGGGGGGGGGGGGGGGGGGGGCATGCCACCAGACCCCCATAGAGGTGGGTGTGCTATGCATACCCATGTATATTTTACTCAGTGAGCTGTGCTTCCCTCCAAAAAACCTTATCCTGGATGAAACTTTCACTAATGCTTCTTCTAATGCTTCATCTTGATTTCCCTCTCCCTTTCCCCTATGTTTCTTCCTATCCTCCTCCCTTCCCTCTCCCCCTCTCTCCACTTTCTCCTCCCTTCCTTTCAACCCTTCCCATCCTCTCCCTTGCAGGATTCCCATGATGTGGGGAATGTCCATGCACCTCCTGCAGGTTTTTCTCTGTCGTTTTGTCTTCGTTGAGAAGACCCCTGGGAGGTTCCTGATCTTCAGATACAGGTCAGTAGTCTCGCCCCCAGTTTAATATGCACCCCCCGTCGAACAGTCTGGTTACGTAAGCTCAAACAGTGAATAGTGAATAAGGAGAGGAGCTGCAGCTTCAATCACAAGTACAAGTGTAGTCTGCATTAAATATTATATAGCCGATGGCGATTTTTTGCTAAAATGCAAAGACAGCACTTTCTGGATGACATAAAAGCAGCCTCTATAGCTTTGTGTGCCCCCCCCCCCCCCTTCGCAATATTATTCCTGGATCTGCCCCTGCAATACTATACTTCTGCAATCTGATTGAAATTTTAATGCTAGCAACAGGATTTAACCCTTAGGGCGCGGATGTGGAAATTAAATTCCATGTGTCCACGCAGAAGCTGTAATTAATTCAAGGTACATGAACTCGAATTTTTCTATGGCTGCTAGCTAGTTTACTTGGTGAACGGCAACTTTGGAGGCTAGGAACTGTTAAGCTGTTGTTAAATTGTGTGCTAAGGGTGTCATTGCGCCCTGACTATAGCGTTAGGCTAAGCTAAACTCGAGCGCTAACCTTCATACTCTTCCTGTTCTTGAGCCATCAATGTCTGCCCTCTAGCTGGTGAGTTACTGGGGTAGATAGGTACTGGATTGATGCCTCAAGCCTATAATAGGCTTTTCGAGTGCTACTAACTGCGTTCCTGGTGCTAGAAAGCTTGCCTAAGCTGCCAGAGTAAAAACAGTACCACAAAAAGTAAGTGCTTAGATTCTCTCGATTGGTAGGTGGAGCTTCAGATCGAATGCTGACGTTGCTAATGTCAGTAGGGATTATTAGGGGCTTCCTTGAAAGCTTGTTAGCCATGTCAGCATCTGGTAAGCTATGAATACCAGTATGAACGTATATACATGTATACGCTCGCCGCGATGACAATTGACTAACGTAGAGCGTATATATACGCTCGCCGCGCTCAGAGGGTTAAACTTATATAACCACACCGTTCGGCGAGGGATGAACATTGGGCTGGGTACGAGACTACAGGTGAGGAGAGAGGAAGTGAACTAGTGGCTGTGCAAGTATGTATATTTGCATTTGTCAACGAATGCACACATCCACAGGCATATATTGTGATAGTCATGTGGTGTGTGTGTGTGTGTGTGTGTCATATATACACCAAATATTTACCTCCGTATAGCATAAGACTAACTGAGTTAACTGTTTCTCTCTGCAGGAAGCTGTATCTGGTCCTGTCGTATGTCTTCTTCTTCTTTAATGTGATCTACGGTTTTGTGATGTGCTTCCTGAGGATCTTCAGTATTGTCATCTTCACCATGGTGATGCTGTTTAGGATGGACTGGGATGTGTACATGAGAGGGCTGGAGGGATGGGACACAGGTGTGTGTGTGTGTATGTACATATGTGTGTGTATGTACATGTGCACGTTTGAGGTATGTGTGTGTATGTGCAGTGAAACCTCTCTATTACAAGCATCCTTGGGACCATCTTCACACTTGAACAGATACTTGTTTTAGGGGACAAGTAAGTCATACAGTAATATTATTGTTAGTGAAGTGCCATTTTTGGGGAGCCCTGTTCCACCTAACCTCATTCCCAGGCTCAATGATGCAAAATGGAATTGAAGAACCTCATATATTATGTGATGTAATTCGTGTCCAAGTATTAGTTAGACACTTGCAGCAGGTTATTTTGAGGATTTGAATCCCGAGGGTGACGTCATTAATACTGAGGCGGAGCCGAGGTGTTTATGACGCCACCCTCGGGATTCAGATCCGAGGAGAAACCTGCTGCGAGTGTCTAACTGTCTTAGAAAATGGTGGTTATTAGCAGTCCTTCGTTGCTAAAACAGGTAGGTTGTCTCTCCAGTGTTTTACATTGGCACAGAGCTTGGTAGAAGCGCCATTCGGCACAATACGGTGTTAAAAAGAGCTGGCTACCGTCAAGATGCAGATTTTCAAGATAAATACAAGCTAAAAGCGGCAAAACCCTCCCGACAACTATGAAGAACTGCTATAGGCTGGGATAGCTACCTGTCTAGCCTGAACCTATAGATCACAGCCATTATGGCACAAAACTGTAGGCTGGCAGCGCGTGCCACATAGAGAGACACACAGAAACGCAACAAAACTAGCCACAGACAAACAGAAGTAGCTGACCGTGCTTCCTACATCGATTTTCCACCAATTTGTGCCAAAAAAACCGCCATAAATCCTGCCAAGGCTCCCTCAGCATGCTCTGCCACTAGCCCTTCTCGCCGTTTGAAATAAATGGAACGAAATCGGGTCATGCTGCATGCTCCACTAATTGAATTCACAACACATGCCAGGTGTCTTACTGGGAGCCAGGTGTCTTAGTGGTAAGACACCTGTAGTTGGGTTTCTTCGCTACTAAGACACCTCATTAGCGTGCACTACATCAGACGGAATTATTCATAAATTTTCTAATAAATAGTAAGTGCCCTTTGTCAGAGTTTGCTGGCAAATTCAGGCAAACTGAATAATTCCGTCACAAACTACATATTTGTGCATACATACCGAGCTTTCTTGTTCCATTTTGCATCTTTGAGTCAGCAGATCCTAGGAGTGAGGCTAAGTTCGTAAAACCTTCCATGCGAAGTCCTCATGCTCTACCCATGCTGCCTCTCCTCCTTCCCTCCAGGTCACCGCACCTTCGTGGGCTACATGTACATGGAGTACACCTACAACAATGCTGTTGTGCGTGTCTTCGTTAGGTTGCTGCAAGACATGGCCAGCGAGAGGAGGAGACGTGCCAGCATCAGTGGCTCCAGCTGGAGCCTCGAGAGTGATGAGGATCAAGGTCAGTACCTGTTATGCGAGGGGAAGTCACGTACGTATCGCCTGTAGAAGCATTGCGAACGGGATCAAAATGAAATCAAGCGATTAAGGTAGTTTTAGGAGACGATCAAGGGATCAAAGTGAAATCTGAGCAATGGAAATCAATGGATCAACGGCTTTTCCCAGATATTAAGAAGGGTGTGGCTACCAATTTGTCCCTTGAACCCCGTAAATCAAGCGATCAAAAAAACTTCAGAGGAAACAATCAAGCGATCAAGGACAATTTTCACCATTAAAAATTCTTGATCCCGTTCGCAAATGCTTCTACAGGCAATGCGTAAGTGACTACCCCTTGTTATGTCACCTCTGGTATGTGCTACGTATCGGGTAAATGGACCTTTTCACGCAACGCACTGAAATATGTAATTTGCGTTTAACGAACGTGACGTCACATCCGGAGTACATTCCTACGCCATCTTGGAGTACTTCACTATTGCAGTCAATGGGAAATCAGGCCCGTACTGTCACTTCCAAACGGTACCGTATATTCAAATACAGCGAAGACTATTGAAAAGCTCGATCTTTGTGACATTGAGCGGTGAAAAGCCAGTGGCGATCGAGCGAACGTACGGTGAGCTACGAGGTGAGAAAGACGGCCGGTTATTAGTGTTTATAAGCTGCAGTCAAGAGGTAAGCCAGGAAAGCATGCAAGCCTATACAGAAGAAAACTAACAAGCCTTACACGCCTCCCGTGCCGTACTACGATAAATAAGTTACTCTATAGTGTATAACTAGCTAGCTAAGGGCAGAATTACCAAAGGCCAACGCATTATTGCATGATGCCATTGCTAAAAGGTAGCTAGCTAAGCCAGCCTATTCTTCGCTTACATTATTCTACGTAACTATAGCCGTAAAACCCTTTAGTCATGCTTTCCTGGCTTACCTCTGGTCTCTACTGTAGCTTGTAAACACTAATAACCGGCCGTCTTTCTCACCTCGTAGCTCACTGCATGTTTGCTTGATCGTCACCGGCTTTTCACCGTTAGCTTTCACAAAGATCGAGCTTTTCAATAGTCTTCGCTGTATTTGAATATACGGTACCGTCTGGAAGTTACAGTACGACAAATCAGGCCTCATTTCCCATTGACCACAATAGTGAAGTACTCCAAGATGGTGCTGGAGTGTACTCCGGATGTGATGTCACGTTCAATTATTGGACCCTGCGCATACCTTAGCCTTACGTGAAAAGGCCCATTACAGTATAGTAGGGTATAGGACTCAAGCCTCCCTGAGACACAATGTAGCTTTAGTAAACAGGCCTCTTACATTCTAGGCATTCAACTATATTTGGCGGGCATTAAATTTTGCAAAGTTGCTGAAAACAGCTATATTTTAATATTGGCAAATTTGGCAAACTGGCGTATGACATTATAATAATTGTGACATCTCAATCGCAAACGTGATCTCACTGTTATCTTTCGCTCAAGAAGCTTAGAGAAGTACCTAGCAGCCTTCGTCGAACCGTTTTTAGCAGTGTACTTCCCTATCTGTGTCCTTTCTTCGGGTGTGTTGCTGTTATATTTGTCTAGAGGTATGACAGCTTTTTGCCGCTCAGGCTCCAAGAGTGTGCTTCACTGCCTTGATTGCCTGTTTGACGTCCTTCATGGTGAGAGAGGAATCACCACACGTAAGTGGAGTGGGAAGTACAGGTCATTCTTTCTTCAAATACCTGTACAGTGACATGATCAGGTACAGTTTTACACGCTTGCATATGCACGTGGGTGATACGCATTATTATTGGTGAGAATTAAATTTAGTGATTTTTTTTGATTCACCAACTGCCAAATTAATTTAAAAGTCCTCGCCAAATTTTCCTGCTATACAGTATCATAATACCCGAGTCATTCCAACAAGACTAACAAGGTCCAGAGAGAAGCATCAAGAATTCCACTCTAAATACGTGACTTTCTTAATGAAATCGACCATGAGGGCAAACTGAGTTAGCTGATGCATACATAGCTAGGTTGTAGCAGGCATGGGTGGAGCCTGACTGCAAAGATTTGAGTATGATCACACACCTGCTTTTAGAGTTATTTGATCGTCACTTCCTGATGGCTAGCAGTTTTGCAAGAGTACTGACTGTTTTTAAATTACTATGTGTGGCTGTCCCGGGTAGAAAACGAACATTATTTTATTGTGTATTTCAATTGCATCACTGCGTTCAAAGCGCTATATCTTTGATTTTCCATTAAGGATGGGATTTATATGTGCTACATAAAATGTGAGGCTTCTACTAGCACATACTGTATGAGTCCCACCCTTAACAGAAATTCAGAGATATGGCGATTTGAACACAGTGATGCAATTAAAATACGCGACGGAATTACGTTTGCTTTCTACCTGAGACTGCCACATATAATTAAAATACAGGCACTCTTCACTTAGCTCTGTACGCATACATGCATACTTGCGTAATAGTACAACAGCACCAATATGCACATGATGTAACATTTTCTTGTACCAGCTGTAGCAATGTCTTCCTTAAACCCCATTTCAAGCCATGACTCCTGCTGCTTCTGTGACGAATAACTCTGGCTGCAAGCAATCTTGTCTCTTAAATATGGTTTGGTAAAATTAACAGAAATTGCCCAAACACTTACCACCTGTAAACTTTCACATATACAGAGATTTATAGCCCGAGGACTGCTTTAGCTGTGTGCTGCATAAATTTTGTTTTGTCACTGTAGGTACTTATGCTGGTAATATCCAAATCTCCAATGGTCGGCCACCATCCTGCACATCTGGGCTGATGGGTGAGTATATTTTACTTATTTTTTTCCAATATACTGACGGTAATTCGACTGTCAAGTGTAAAGTATGGTGGGCAAGTAGAGCTGTGGAGGTAAGCAAATTATGACCTGGGTGTGGCAAGACGGGGGTATTGATTTTGTGAGCCAGCCAGTCACGAGAATAACAACTAACCCAGAACTGGTTAACTGTGCATAGCATTGCTGCTGGAGAAGCTACAGAAAAGCGACTAGTCTTTGGGGGATTGATGTCTCTATTGGTAACATATTGCCGTGCCTACTATGGGAGAGTAGAGAGATGGGCTGTGTTGATTGAAACTCGCACTCACATCACTCGATTTTGGCATTCATTTCTAGCACTCATGTCTCTACGTATTATAGGCTACACAAACTCTACTAACCTGGGAGCTATAGTAAGCCTTCCATGGTAAACTATGTGACAGACTAGTCCAGATCTCTGACTCTTTGTGCACCATAGGTTCAAAGATGACATTCATGTAATTACCAGATGCCAGTTTGAACATGTCCCTTGCCTCCAGGGGGAGGGGTTCCTATAACAATACATGCGTAATATATATATGGTTTTGTTTTGGCCATAACTCCACACAGAAACTGAAAGTAGAGATGTCTCAGGTTGAATGGTATGTGGTTTGCTCTTCTGTGGTCCCTGCTTCTTGCCAAACATCTTTACACTTGGCAGTTCATTTAAAAATTCAGGGTTTCATCTGGTGGGGGGAACCCCCCCCCCCTTCTGGGGTGCCGTGCACTGCTCCATGTACCATAGTAAAATCTCTATATACTCTCTCTAAAGTATTGTCTGTCCTGGCTGGGAGGGTGTACACCTATTTAGCTTCTTAATTATGCGGAGCTGACATGAAAAACTTCATTGTAATAATGAAGTCTTTCATGTCAGTTCTGCTTACCATTTAATGGTTCCTTGAGCTTTGTTCTTCCAACAACAGATCCAAGCCATTTGTTGAGATCTGTGCAGTCTCTGAGGGCCCACAACCGCTGGCTGGTGGCCTACACTCTCCTGAGGAACCCCACCCTCCAGGAGCTGACTGCCAGCAGACTACAGGAGGGAGCTGTCATTACCAACCATCACCAACGGACAGAATATGGGACACTCTAGCTGCCTACTTGAATTTTATTTTATTAATACCGCACTCTCGCGATGGCACACTCACTGGACTCTAGTTGCACGATTGAATTTTACATGACATTAGGTTTTACTCAGGCGTGCGAGCTCCGCCCATTTTTGAATCACGTGAAAATCTAGCAAGAACAGAGGACACGGCAAATCATGAAACAAGAGCCCAAGCCTTGGTGGAATTCGGAGGGAACGGGGATGTTTCCATGGCCTACACACGTACCATGGTACCCTCTTAGCGCTGGGAACTCCACCGAGTGAGTGGGCCTATGAGAATGTGTATGTGAACATTGTAACGTGACCCTAGCTAGCGATCAAGGTAGACTGCTTGCATCATCCAAGGCTGTATATGCTAGTGGCCAGATTAGATCAAGCTAAATACAGCAATAGAACAGATCAGCTTGATGCAAACTAAATTTTTACAAATGAACTTACAGCTGCCCAGATTTAACTCCTGACCAGGCCATGGCATGTGGATAACAAGTGGTCTGGAAACATTGATATTTGTTCTGACACAACTATAGCTTTGGTAGGAATTATCATACCTCAGCATATAATTCAATATCATTCGTTTTTCGCATGATTTGGGCACGAGACTACTCCAGAAGTGTCATCACTGCATGTATACAACTTTCTTGCTGCCTGTGAACACACACAAAGTTTGGTATAACCATGGATTATAGAGTGCGATAACTTGGCCTCCAAATGAGCTACCTGTAGTTAACACTGTGCTTGCAGCTATAATAGTAGTGATTAGCACATGTAGTAAGAAAAACAGACTCACGCATACAGTGAGTGAGTGATTCATCATTACAGCACAAGGAAATTTACTAATAAATAAGTAGTATAGTAATTAGTATAATAATCTGTAAGCAATACTGTGTAAGGAGCTGGGTCTAAACCGGGTATAAGCCTCAAACGTATCAACAGTACTTTATCTTCAGGTACTACGTAGGACTGTACGAAGACACAAGGGATAAAGGTTCCTTCTACAAGGCATAAGCTTCCTTCATGTTATTGGTTACCTAAGTTACATAAGAATCCTTATGGTAATAGGTTTATAGTAGGCTCTAATGCTTGTACAAAGCCTCTTTCTGGGTTACACGCAGCATGTTTGACCTCAGTTTTGACAATGCTTAATAGTGGTGGAAGGATAGAGTGTTTTGATAGTTTGTACTAGTATCCGACACCAGTTGAAGAATATTTTAAGAGTTTTAGAGGCATATAAGCAGAGGGGCTACATGTTTGGTTGAAGAACCCTTATATAAGTGACATACATGTAGCTTATATGTAGTGCACGTGTTATTGTTACGGAATGTAGGCTATATGTAGCATGAGATGTTTAGTGTTAACAAAACTGGTGAGTGATCAGAATGTCTACGTATTTATAAAGCAATTACAAACTGTACAGTGAGGCCGAGTACATATTATGTAGACATAACTAAGCTCGATTGGGATATATATATATATCTCAAGGCTACTGTTATCATTGTTGGAGTATTCTCACTCCAAACATGAGTAGTTTAAAGAATAAAATAATGTAGTATGTACATTGTATACTGTTGTTCATTCATTCCTAGGTATACATTAGTTGTGTAATTTATTTGCCGTTCCACTACAGTTGTGACTATTGGAAGCACACTAGTCATTTACTCTTCATTACTGTCATGGTGACAGCTGTAAGTTATTAGGAGTTTGAGCTCCACAAATTCCTGCAGTGATAAATACATGTTTAAGGACTGTAGTTGGGGCTTATGGGATATTATCTGAATGCCTGACTCATGAGATTAAAATGCGTGCCACATTTTCTTAAGATATTTGCACTTACAGAAACATGCATGCTACAGTTTGTATGTCAGAATACTTATTTGTACCTACCTATACACACACAGGCTTCAGTAGTGGTGTTTCTCAACCTAATGCAGAAGTGGCATTGCAAAGCCTCCAACTGGAATATCATCATGTACGTCTGAGTTATTTGCCAATTTTAACTATTAGTCTCGTTCCCAGGCCAGCTTTTTTTTTTGCATGAAGTATTTTTTTTTTCTTCATGCGAAAAAAGCTTGGGAGTGGAGCCTGGGGTCGAGGCTATTCAGCTACATGTATAACTGCAAAAAAGATAGACCTTATTATCACGTTTACTGCCCAAACCATTTCATGTTCCACTTTTGTATCATTGTATCACCACATCCTCATAAGGTATGCAGGTAACTTCTTCCTGCAGTCCTATCAATCTCCTGAGCTCCACACCATTTCGTATGATCTACTGCCTAATGCTGAGCTGCTGGGGAGCAGACCTGTTGAAGGACACACTTGACTGGGACCTTTACTACCACTCCAGGCATCCACTGATGAACGCCTTTTACTTTTACGGTATGCCTTAATTATGGTCTGTGAACCCGTTACTTGAGATCGGCTTAATCTCCACCCGCATGTTTATTAATTTAAGGACAAGTTGCTTTTTGTCTATTACTGTAGGCCTGGTTTTACTTGCGTATGTAGTGTAATAGTGAGTGCCCTTTTATCTTGCCTTCTTTTGCTTGATACTTTATTTCTTTGCTTTTTGTAATCTTTATTAATGTGATGGGTTTTTATAACGACCTACAGTTCCTGGAGTAATTGCATAATTAAGCTACAAAGATTAATGCACATCATGCATACCATAGCCTAAAGTGAGGTGTCCTTATTTCAATGAGCTGTGCACCAAATGTAATACCAGTTAGGAAGCGTAAGCAGGTAGATATATTTGGTTATGGCACACCAGCTAGTTACCGGCTGCCTATAGTGAATCACCCTTTAGACAGACACACCCCTTAGATACAGATATCTATGTTATAATGAAAACTTTCCAAACTCCAGATTAGTTTAAGTGCATTTATATCAGAACCCAAGTTTTACCATTATCTGCTACAGTGCTCACTCCTGTTGTTCTGATCCTGAGCCAAACCCTGGCCTACTTCCCAGTATTTGCGTGTGTGGACCCTCCTGTTCCCCTTATGGGGCATACCATAGGATTTTTCTACACACTCCTGCTGTGAGTCTTTAATTTCAGTCGTATGTAACTAAAAAAGTTAAGAAATAGTGTCATTTTATTACAGTGGAGAGTTCTAGTAATCTCTAGTCTACCGAACTAGACCCTCTCACACCCCTCCAGAAAAGTGAGAGAGTTTAAGTGTGTGCAACATTGAAACAGTAACTGTGAATACCAACGACATCTGCTAGACCCCGTCCCGCCTTTCTGGGAGGGGCGTAAGAGGGTCTAGCTCGATTGGCTGTGTGTAGTAATCTCTAATGAGTGGTACAGAGAATTTCAAAGAGTGTGCTAGACCTTGATTAAAGGTATGTGTGTCATGCCCAACTGAAAGTGTCATCTCTGTCCTGTCTGCTCAGTAGTCACAGTAAGATGGTGATAAATAAATCTCTTTGCTGTTTTAAATTCCAGGACTGTTGAATATGCTTGTGAATTGCAGTGGTAAAAATGCTTAAAAGAGATCTATGATTTCATGCTTTGAAAATTTCAGTATTGCTATACAGAGTGGGCAATAAATTGTTGTCTGGTAATCTGAAAAGCTGAAGGTATGGCTGCATGCATGCAGCTTCATTAGCTAGCAGCTGCATGAGCCTTACTTTTACTAAGTGTTTTTTTTTTGAGAAGTATGTAACCAAATAGAAAAATGAATGCATACATACAACTAAATGTTCCTAGCTATACCTGTGTAAGTCTTCTCCACCTACTTTAGTGCAGTATATAGTTGTGGCTGTCCATAAAATAAATGCACTTTTAACCTATCTCTCACCGTAACTGTAGAGGAGCCAGCAACATATACTCTGAAGGTACAATACTGCATGGGTGTTCACATCGGGGACGGCTATCTCAGAAAGATGTAAGTGCACAACAACTGTGTATAGCCCCATATCCACCTAAAGCATATTATCATATATAATGCACACATTGCACAGATTGCCATATCACTGTGCATGATGGCTCCTGTATACCTGTTCTACCTGGTGATAGCAGGCTGGTTCTTTTGGCACACAGTCATTGAGGCTACCCTGGTCATCTTTACCAAACACAAGTGCTCACAAAATGTACTGCACATAATGCATAGTGTGCTGCTAGTCTAGCCCTTTCTGTATTTCTGGAAGTTAGTGGGCTAGTTATTGCCAGTATCATTGTCTCCATACTTAATTATGTTTTTTGGATTTCAGATTGCTGATCAGGATGTGAATGGTAATCACATCAAACATGTGAAATCTTTGCTTCAAATGTAAGCTACAATATTAATGGCTACAATATCCCTATTATATGTAGGCTTGTACTTTTCTCTGCCAATGAATAAATAGATTAACCATCTGTGTTTGAATCAGTATTTCTCATTTCTCTAGCCAAGTGAAACGAACTGGCCCCATTCACTCTAACAAGCTCTGGCATTATTTCATTCATGGGCTGAAGTATGTCTTCTTTTATCGCCCTCGTAAGTTACCTATTATGGAGTGTCACTGTGGTATACTTAGGTGTCCAGAGTGCATTGAGCTGGTAGACTCAGTATGGGTGTATGTGGCTACATGCAACTGCAATATAAATTATCCACTCATTGGGCCTTGCCTCATCTCCAGGCTCTCCCTGAAATGGGGGAGAGCTTTCCCATGTGAGCGACGCTCGGAGTATAAAGAGAGTACAATTGTGTATACATGTAGTTGTAGTTCTCGGACTTGCTTCAGCACTTGGTCTGTGATACTAACAGTCCCTATAGAGCCTGTATTCAAGTTTGCACATCTATCCCACTGAAACAAGTATCTTTGTTGTATTCTTGTCAAAGTCAGTACTTCCCTTTTGAATATTTGTGATGCAGCTGCAGGAAAGTATGCTATAGTCACATACCAACAGTAGTGCTATATATCAGTGAACAACTAATATAGGACACAGAGACTTTCCTATAGACTTTAGCTAGCTAGCTCTGTGTATACAAGTCTGGTAATGGCACCTAATATGGTATTCCTGGCCTAGCTACGATATCATGAGGTTGCTATACTAAAGCTATTTAGCTTGTTCACGATTTAATGTGGTGCTCTGCCTTTTTTGAATTCAGATTTCAAGTACCCACTTCCCTTCCTTGGTGCCCTGTTTATGTCATATACAGTCATTTATCAGGTTTGTGTATTGTAAAGGGCTAGCTACGTATTTCTCTAGTGGAAGCAGGTTGGAGTGGAGGTATTATGATCATTAAGTGTCGCTGTCACTATCACAATTGCAGCTGGCTGTGTACGTAACAGCGTATGAATTTATTTATATGGAGAAGGTTCTTGATTTCTTGCAAAGCTTCAACGATACTGTCAAGTGGATTGAGATCCTACTTCCTGAGACTGCACCCGGGTTGAACAGACTATATATTGAACTTCTGACATGGGCCAGAGCATACAAAGGTAAGTTAATCATGCTTGTGCCTACATACATGTACTAAGTAATGCTTGCATACCAGTTGAGAGTGCATTACGCAGGTCTAGATAGTGTGCGACGGCAATATAGTAACAATCGAGGGCAGGATAATATACAAGCCAAATGAGAGTGCATTATCTGCCCGACACAGTGACTATATTCCTCAAGCGCACTACTGTAACTAGCCCCGTAATGCACTGCCAACTTGTATCTAAAGTATTTAGTCCTCTCACTGACCTGAGACAGCCATAGCTCTAGTGGGCATCATTTAGAAAGTGTGCAATTTTATTTAATATTATTGTGCATTACGTGAATTTAAAGTGCTGTCATGTGATCAATCTTGAGACTTTTGATTCATCAAACGTTACGATAGTAGCACTGAGTAATACAGTTTTTTTTATTAATCTCTACCTGTCAGATTTAAGCTTCATACACATGGTTTGAAGGTTCTCTTCGAATTCCTGGCTAGCCTCTTTTACCATCCAAGGGCCAATGACATCCGAATGGCATACCCCAGGACTGCATCTTTACATTTAATACTCTAATCAATGATTTGCATACGTTTGGCACTTATTATCGACATCTATGCTTTATTTTGCAGTGATCCTGCCTTTGGGGTCAACAGGTGGTGTTGTACTATGTATCTTGCTTACCCTCTACATGGTACCGACATTCCAGTACGTACATTCAAGCTCAGGCTTAAAGCATGTGTGTATTATACTGCATGTATTGCATAGAGATGAATATTTGTGGTTTGACGTGTAGCACATGTAGTAGTACACAGAGTACTCAATTTGTTCTTTATGATACCAGTGTATTTAAATATAGTTTATGCACTGAAAGATTGAAACTTTAATGGTATATGGACACACACACACACATACACACACACACACACACACATGCACACACATGCACACACACACACATACATACACATGCATATATGTACATACACACACATGTACACATACACATTCACCTGCACACAACACAACACACACAGTAAAAGACTTCACAGCCTAGCCAGAGGAGATTTCTCATCTCTAGTGGCTTCAGAACCACTGCCTTCACTCTCCTACAGGCTTGTAAGGATGACTTGTTTGTGTACACTATAGCTTCACTCTCAAACTCCACTCCCAGCTTTTATACACTGTTGGCATTTTAGTCCCTTTTTGCCTTGATTGATGAAGAGAATATATTTTAGCTAATGATGATCAAATGTTTCTTATTTTCAGGCTGCTGCAATGCGCTATTCAGCTTTTCAAGTTGCTTATTTGATTTTCTGTAAGTATGGATGCAAAATTATTTACCGGTGTGATGACATCATCATAGAAGCTTAGGTTTTGTAGCCAGGTATGATATTAGGCATATCAACTTGTGGTTAGGCTTTCAGTTCATATGATATATTATCTGAAGCATAGGATTGTACAGTTGGTGTGTTAAATATACAGCTTTGATCCATGGGCATTACATGATCTTGACCAAGGTCTAACACACCTTGGCCAGTATCAGCCTTGGACCTTGGTCAATATCAGAAACTCCTGTAGACTAAGGTCATATATTTAGCATAAATCTATGTATGCTTCATACAATATCACATAGTGTCATGAAATGAATATGTCATACCTGGCTGCAGTAGTTAACACTTTGCACGCCTATTAAATAGTAGTAGCACTTCTAACATAGTAATAACATGCAGGAAGAATGAAGCTTTAAAATGACTAGAACTTACCTCAGAAAGAAGGGAAAAAATGGGGTGAGAACCCCTATAGAACCCACGACCACAGCATATCACACTCGGCACTAGCCTGAATGATTGCAGGTACTTACGTGAACAAAAATTCTGCTTTTATACCCGTGACGCATAAATGCGTCGTGGGCGTGCAAAGTGTTAAGGTCCTATGATGATGTCATCACTGTGCGATATGATATTGATACGTGACTAAAGTGTATTATGTACAATATATTACTTACATACAGCCTGGATCCAGTACACACAAATTGGATGGGTGCTGATGTCTATTGGGCTGTTCTTCTACTATGGTTTCAATTACTTTCAATACCAGGCCATCCACGTTTTTTCGTTTTTCTTGTAAGTGCCGCCCGAAAATTTTACATTCCAAACTCCAGCTCACAGTTACAAATAAAGATTTTGCACTGGTTCTCTCTCCATGATAGGGTCCCCATGACGTGGGGTATGGCCCTACACTTCCTCCAGGTCTTGCTGTGCAAACTAGTCTTTCTTGACAAGAACAGTAAATTATCCATGGTTATCCATTTCAGGTATATACACTGCAAAAACAGAGTATATATATATATGAGGATATGGTACAGGTCAATGTCAATGTGTGGGCGGTGTGAATGCTTGTTTGCCAGACTATAAAACTATAATGTGTTTCCATATAAACAGCTCTCAAGTCTGAGCTACTGCTAATCTTTCCGCCTACTACATGTATATGGGAAGTATGATAATGCAGTGACCGCACAGAACATTAGTATCATAGTTGCATGTACTTAACCCTTTACCTCTTTTCATGCATACCTCCAGACAACTCTATCTGCTCCTATCCTACTTCCTGTTCTTCTTCAACGTGATATACGGTTTCATAATGTGCATGCTGCGAACATTTGGTGTATTTATATTCACTACATTGATGCTGTTCAGACTTGACTGGGATGTTTACATGAGGGGGCTAGAAGGATGGGACACAGGTATGCCTAAGCGATCTTTGCATGCACTTGCATGCATGCAAGTGGATTCTCGATAAATTAGTGCTTAGCTAGCCGACTAAAGGTTTACTTTCTTGGATTATTTAAACAGCTTCATTTCCATGTGAACCAGATATATCATTGTTTTCACAGGGTTCCGGACCTTTGTAGGCTATGTGTATTTGGAGCACAGTCACAATAACCCAGTGCTACATGTCTTCCTGTGGCTAGCTACAAGAGAGAATCGCTGGGGGGAAACGAGACGGAGTTCCTCTCCTTCAAATGGGAACAGGATGTTTGGCAGCAATCGTGAGATTCAAGGTTAGTCATTCATGTTCCCAGACGTTTGACTAAGTTGATCAGTGTATGCCCTGTGGTGTTGGGGATAATAACTAGAATCATTAACTTTTTTATATTCAGTTGTTGAAAAGCAAAGGACTAACAAGTCTTCGAGAGCCTTGAAGCGTTGGCTGGTGGCCTACACTCTCCTGAGAAACCCCAGTCTGCAGGGGTTGACTGCCAGCAGGCTACAGGAGAGAAGACTTTGCCATAATGTTTGCTAAAATTATTCATTGTGTGTGTGTGTGTGTTGTGTTCATAATCTCTGCTGAGGATCATTACCTATGCTATTTCAACTGTGAAATACTTCTAAATCTCCATTGTGAGCTATATTTAGCCTCGTTATGTTTTTCTCTTCACATATTAACTGGGGCTCACTATCCTGCACATGCTATAACAGACGTATATCACTATTAAATTTTATTCTCCAATATATATACCACTATAACAAATTGTTCTTGCAGAAAAGTTGGCTGGCTAGACGTGAATTGCCACCTTCACATAATTGCAGTACAGTTTTTTTTAGCAAGTCAGTCTATTACTGTACCATGCATGCACTCCTGTAAGAGGACTGTTTTTTGCTAATGTACATCATGTACATGTAGTCCTAAGGTGTGCTTCCATGGCATGCAGTTCATCTAAAATTTGTGCAAGCAATATTTATACATGAGCTCCCTGGGCATGACTGCACTATAATATTAATTTATTACACACTCCTTATAGCATCATGCATGTACTAAGTCTTGCTGTAAGGTGAACTGTCCACTCCTGGGTGGCATTTTCTATCAACTTGACAAACAGGCCATTAAATTTTAGAATCATGCAATATTATACAACAATTATAAATTTCTCAGCTGTCCACGATCGATGACATGCATAATCATGCATGTACTAAGTCTTGCTGTAAGGTGAACTGTCCAATTAATATCCTGGGTGGCATTTTCTATCAACTTGACAAACAGGCCATTAAATTTTAGAATCATGCAACAATTATAAATTTCTCAGCTGTCCGCGATGACATGCATAATCATGCATGAATAAACAAAAGCACACCTCGAAACTGATATCCATTACAATGTATATAAAACAAAAATAAAATGTTGCCATTATTGTCAATGTTAATGTTGCCACTAGTGTCAAGCTGGAGCCGGACATGTATGCAGAAGGAAGTGAAGGTCAAATTGCAAGTGTAAATTATATTGTGGTACGCATGCACCCTTCAAGTTTCAAGACTGAGGAGCTTAAAGCTGTCTCACTAAACATGTCCTAGTGTTTGTTTGTGGGCATGAAAGCTCTCTGTAGAGCGCAGGACTTTCCAAAAGGTCCCCTAGAAGTTGGCTATGCCCTGCTTATAGCTAAGTAGCTAACCCCGTAGTCTGCCGTAGCGACTTTTTTTTCTAGTTTTAGCTATTACTGATATTATGCACTTGCTTTTTTGTGGCCTAGCTATATAGCTATAAAAGTTGCAAATCTAGTATATATGTAGTGAAGAAACAGGAGGGAGTCATTCTCTCCTAGGATTGACTGACCCCCAGGGGAGTCATTTTCTCCGGGGGGGGGGGATCTCTCACTCCTAGGAGCCAGTGACCCGGGAGTTACTCACTCCTAGGAGTGAATTACTCCTAGGAGTGAGTGACTGGGAGTCACTCCAGGGGGGAGTTACTCAATGCTATGACACCGGAAGCACGTCTATCTGTGCCGGAAGTTGTACGCTTTCATGAATGACCGATTCCGGTTACCTTGTGAAAATTCAGTGGTTCAGGTACCCGAGACTACTGGGCATGTGGCCATACAAGTACGAGTGAGGTGAAGGAGATGGAACTACTTGCCCTTGAGCCAAGTCCTGTACCTGATGCAAATATCACTAAGTGCGTAGCAAATTATATTAAATCTATAGCTAGCTCGTTTTCAGGCTCCTACCCGTGTTCGTAAGAAGGCTGGGTGGTGTGGAGCCTGAGAGCGAGTAGTCTCGTTTTCCCAGCCGACTTTTCGCTGGGAACGAGCTAGTCGCACGAGCGCTTTTGTCTTGTGGCGATACTGAAAGCGATCGATGCTTGGGAACGGCTGGCTCGCGAGACTAGGAACGAGGCTAACCCACCTTAGTGTAGTAATGTTTTGTTTTTTTAGTAGCAACGGTGAAGGAAGCGTGTTTTTAATAAGACACAAGCATCATGTGTATGCAAACAGTAGATGCCACCTAGGTGGTACGAGCTGCCATACTAATTGCAAACTGGATTTTTGAAAAGCCATTTTGGTACTGGTTGCATTGATAGTGAAGCCATAGTCTTATATAATTTTTTGGCTCCTCTGTAATTGCATAATAAGTATAGTTATGCAGCTACGTATGTACAATAAAACAATTCTCATTTTATTACTCAGAACCTGTCCGGAGTCTATAGTTAGTAATGCTCTGCGTTGGACAACAATTGCTGTGGCTGTGAGTTACATTGTTTTCTCTCGTATAATTCCTGAAGCCAGTACTCACAAATTCTTATTTTATTATTAGCAAGACCTGCATTTCCCTAAACGTATCATATTTGCTTACCCCACCCTTACTGTACATTTTATATTCCCCACCATATTTCCCCTCTTCATAACTTTTTGGTCATCCCTGTAAAAGTCTGTAATCTTTGAAAGACAGTACAGATAGCTAATACATTCTCTCTCTGTCTTTACTTTTCTTCCTTCTTTCATCGCCCTTACTGTTCATAGGCCAAATCTGGCCCGCAGCCCTTGGGGTGAGACATTTAAATTTTATCTATCTATGGCTTGCTTTCTAGTATACGCCGTTCGTACCTGGCCAGTTAAAATCGCAGACAGTTTGTGACTCCAGCAAATTAACAGAGCTATGGCCACCGGTGAGGTTGGTGCGGTTTCACTGTTGTGCGGCCGTGTAGAGAAAGCCTCTTTTGTGAGAAAGCGTAATGTGTTCTAATCTCGTGCCCAGACCTCTGCTTGCCCGCCGCCTAAGAATGGTCTGGGGACAATAGAACATTCCGCTCGGCTCTATGACATGGATGTCTGGTATGTGGGATGACCAATCAGAGTCAAGCCTATAGTTTTATTTCTAGTAATAAGATCAGGGCCACTACTAGTTACATAGCCCCCCACATTATTGGATAGTCACTTTCACCAACTTCTTTTGAGGATTCCTTGTAATGTAGGTCTGGACCCTTGTCAGAGTACCTGAGAAGAGATTCTGCTAGCTCCTCTGCACCTTTCAGTTTAGTAAATATTCAACTCAAAAACACTACTGCAACCTACATCTGCCTTCTTCGCCGTGCCCTCCAGGTGGTCATTCTGGTTGTCCTCAGCTTCGCCCAGCGAAGGGCTAACTCGTGGAAGAGTTGCCTGAGGCCTGGAATTGTCATGTGAGTGTCTGCCATGCAGTTTGTATGTGAACGGAGCCACACTCACGCAATTATACTTGTTTTCTCAAGTGGATGGTTTATTACATCGTAGAAACAACAATTCTTACGCAACTGTATGTCTGTAAAAATTGTTCTTTCTACAATGTAATAAACCATCCATGGAAGGCCACTTATTATGGAGTACGGTAGTACTCCAGGGGATGGCTCCAAAAAAATGGCTGCCCCATTGTATGTGTACAAAGTGATACGTTCAAAACTCTGCCCTAGACTTAGTCATAAGCTTTTGTGGACCATACCTGTTATTCTCGAGTGTTTTTAACAGTAAGAAGACTGTTAACGCTGACAGAGAGCATTGCTGAAGTGCCAAATCGGCAAGTCGCTAAATCAGCAAAATCGTTTTCAGCTTTCTTTCTTTGTTTCTGCTTCCGAGACGATAGCGCAACAATGACTGAAGCAATTACAATGATTCAAACGCGAAGAAGCGCTACTGGATCTCGGCTATTGCATCCACACCATATTGTTCTCAAACAAAGAGTCTCAAGCGCTCGAGGCAAGTACATGTACTTGCCGCTATACACCGTTCTGTTCCGTTCCGTTCTGCGTATTAAACGATGGTTACGCCTACACCGGAAACGCAGCCTCGAGCACGAACTATTCTGCTTAGACGCTTATAATACTTGAAGTACGCTTTAAAGACCGTATATATAGTACTAACCTCCATGATGTGCATTAAATGGAGTCGGAAAACTGCTGTAGACAGCTGTCTGCCATTACAATGTTGCATACAAGAATGAGTGGGTATACAGTGGCATTCTCAAGTGGGTAGGCACTTAGCTACAATTCACATTAGCTGTATTTTGCTACTCTGCTGCATCTGAAAGCTTTGCAGTGTAAAGTGCATTCTGTGTCTGTTACATTAGGCCACTCCAAATTAATGTTTAGTTTCTGGTCCTCCGCCCGCATCCAATTTTCATGGTTGAATGTATTACAACTATTGTAATTACGTAATCAGAACGTGAGCCAGGATAGTGGAATGCACGTAGTCTTGCATAGTTCTGGAATGGCGGAACTGAGTTCTGTATCCATGGAAGATACCTCCTCCCAAACATCTTTCATCGTCCTCTAAGCTCTGTGGTTGCTATACCCATGACATCATCGAGTGAGCTGAGCGAGGCTTTTAATAGTGCAAACATAGTACAAAGGACATAATATTATATATAATATACGGAGGTCTGGTGAAGATAAAGAGGTCCTATAGTCCTCATCACCCTCCCGCCCGCATCCTGTAGGAGGAAAGGTGAGACCAGAAATTAAACATTAATTTGGAGTAGCCTTATAGATGCTGTTAGTTTATCATGAATGGGAGCATATGTGGGTACAGCTAATACCGCTCATCTACCCCACACAACCGCACCATCTAAACACCATTCATACCTTTCTCCTCCCCACAAAAAACAACAGAAACAAGTAACAAAAAAACATTTAAAAAAATGAAAGAACATAATAGGGATAAAAAGCAACCAAACAAGGTAGGAATGATACCACAATACCCATACGGATTGTCATCCCTATATCTTTTGCTATTTTTCCACCCACACATACACACACACACACACACACACACACACACACACACACACACACACACACACACACACACACACCAATCCCTGGCATGCCACACCAGCCATATCTACAGCCAATAGAATGTGGCAATTGCAGCACTTCACAATGCAACACACATCGCCCCTCACACTACAACTTATCCTCCACATGCAACAATACACACTCTAGACTACATACATGTACCACTTACCCCATATTCTACACCACAATCCATACCTACAGTGATACCTACACTCTTCCACCTGTGGATGCAACAACACCCTTTCATTTCGCCAACAGTTAGTACGGAACACATTTCCAAAAACTTTACTCTATTATACCAAAGTACTTACACCTAATCATCTACACCACAATCTAACATCCTGTCGTCCCATGTAACTAGCACTTACGTATAATGAGACGTACATGTAGTTGCAAAAATGGCAAAAGATATTGGGATGACAATCCATAAGGGTATTGTGGTATCATTCCTACCTTGTTTGGTTGCTTTTTGGGGATTCCATCCCTATGTGTTCTTTCATTTTTTGTTACTTGTAAATAGTCGCACTCCCTCAGGCTCGCCCCACATTGCACTAGTATCGAATGAGTTGTATGTTTGTATCTCCATAATGTTTATTGTTGTTCCTTCAAGTTATCATCTCTATCCTGCATCCATCCGTCCATCCATCCATACTATGTGGCAGTCCTCGACGAGCATTATTCTGTCGCATAATTCGATTGTGTCACTGCATTTGAAGCATTGTATCTCCGTTAAGGGCGGGGCTCATACACGCTGCGTAGAAGGCTCACATCACCAGTATTGGGGCTAGCCTCATTCCCAGGCTCCCCCCATGTTTACGTGCGTGTGGGAGGGCTTTGGAACAAGGCTATACTGGGGTGTGGGTTATCTATACCACTCTACAGCAGCTAGATAAACTATATGTACTTCTATCTCGGCTTTTTCTCTCCTTCCCTCCCTCACTCCCTCCCCCCTCTCCCCTCCCCCCTCCCTCCCTCTCGCTCCCCCTCGCTCCCTCCCCCTCCCTCCCTCCCTCCCTCTGCCTTCATATAGCCCACTAAACCTGGTCAGGGCCTCCCCTCACCGCCTTATCTATGCTGCCATATTTGGTACCATGTCTGGGGATGTACTCAGCTTTGCTCAGAACTACGCTGACTTCCTTCCATCCACCCACCAGCCTTATTTGAACATCTTCATTGCAACCAGTAAGTCGATCTGTGTATTTTGTTTGTGTGTATGCATGTGTGTGTATGTGTGTGTGTGTGTGGGCATGTGTGTGTGTGTGTGTGCATGTGTGGGTGTGTGTGTGGTCCCACACTTATACAAGAAGGACAGTGAAAAGGCACAAACTTGCTAGATTGAAGTGTAGCAAACTGGCCTATTTGCCTGTTGTGTGAGCAGCTGCTACAAAGAACATCTGTGTACATACTACATTTGTAGCTAGTAAACAAACACAAGAGCAAAGTTCCAGAGAAGCATTGATAACTTGTTGGGCCAGCCAGAGCTGGGCAGCGCTCTTTTCTTGTAACTCTGGCAGAAACATGTAGCTCCACTTCAAAGTACATAGTACATGTGACCAAAACTTATCAGGAATAGCCTTTGTGTCTTGTTCTTGTGATTACAGTAACCACCTTCCAGGAATGACCTTTTGCAGTAGTACAAGGGTCACTTTTAGGGGGACAGAAAATTTCTGAGAATCAAACTGGTTCTTGTATAATGTGTTAGTGGTGGGATGAAGTGGTGTCTTCTATCGCTACTGTACCCGCATTCCATCTGAAGTACGCAGCAGTTTGCAGAATCTTTGCTTCCTACAGACAGGGTTCCACAAACACAAGTAAAACACTTTGCAGAGTAAACGCACATGACTAATGGTGGGGTGAATATTATTCTTTAAAGTCCTTCAGTAATTAATAACTTTTGTTATTGGAATTCTGTGTGCAGCAGGCAATGATTCTGCAAGCCACTGTAATTGTAGTGTCTGTAGCCAGTTTTACCACAGTGAAATATGCTACAATTTAGCCTAGAAATTGTCCTTTACATGTTGCATATTTAGTGGATACCCTCTAATCTTCATAATTTTCACCACTGCTACCATCTCTCCCTTCCCTCTTCCACCTGCAGTCCTCTCTCCCATTGTCCTGGTGCTCTTCCTCTCTGCCAAGTACTTCCCTGTGTTTGCCGGTGTGTCCTCCCCCGTCCCTCCCCTGGGCCACGTGCTGGGACTGCTCTACTCCTGCCTCCTGTACGTCACACACATGTACATTCTCAATCTCCACTCCCAGCTTCTTAAAATTCAGTAAAAATCCACTTTTTTCACTGCCCAGAAATTCCACAGAACCTCTTGCTATAGTTAACACTTTGTACTGATGAAGTAAAGAATAGTACGTTCCATGCTGCATGGAAGTGGAAAATGGATTTTTTAAATTGCAAGCTAGTGCTAGGGTTTGGGTTAGGGGTATGGAATTAGGTACAGGTAAACTCAGGTTGTGTGTAGGTTAGTTATGTACATGTACACTGTATAGCTGCATGTCATGATGTCACCCTCTGTAGCTTTACTCCTTAATCTGTTCTGTTTACGGCTGTTTCATAATACGTATGCCTAGGGACATGTGTTGTGAGAATCTGTTTCATGTGCGTAGATACTGAATTTCTCATCTTAACACAGCTTTGCCTATAATGCCTATGAGGACTGGGCTCAGAACTACTGTAAGGTCTCTGAACAGCAGTATGGGAATGGGAGCTATAAAGTTATTGTAAGTTGACTTTTATAGATTATTAGTGGTCATAAAATATGCCGAGCACAGCAAGGGTATGAGGCTAGAACTGAGCTGAAAAGGATCAGTAATTAGGTGTTGTGACTGACAGCGATGGTGTTGGCTCTTCCCTCTCAGTTGGGTGTGGACGTGGCCTCTCGTATTCCAGGGTATGTGTTGTCTGCCATCATCCTGGTGTGGTATGTCGTGCAAGTGCTGAGGGACATCCTAGTGGTCTACGGGAAGGGGCTGCAAGAGGTGAGTACTCAGGTGGAGTACAGAGGCTCTGTCATACAAGACCCTGCCTATACCTACTTGTGTGTGTGTGTGGCAGTGAGCAAAATTAGTGTTGCACACAGCCCCAATACTAGTCAATGGGTTTAGGACCCTTTTTTACCAACTGGGCACACACGAAGCGCGCACTTGGCTGGTTCTTAAAATTAATTTCCCTACGTTTGTCTGTCTTTTTGTGCATCTGCACTTATTACGTGCACCAAATAACCTCACTATGTTACTACCGTATGGTGGGAAATTTTCACCAGGGGTAAAATTTTGCCAATTTTGCCAGTCGGTTCAAGCGGCGAAATTTCAACCGGGCAAAAATTTTGTCAGTTAAAATTTTTATCGGGTGAAAAATTTGGCCGATGCCGTTTGATGCGAAAGTCAGGAGTGAACAAGTTGTCAAGTACCATCAACCATGGCTTTGCTACGTTGGACTGACCTGTTGCTGGGTAAAAACCTTTGGTTGTATGATAATACCTGGCTGGTTTTTAGATATACAATATCAACCTTGTTTGAGTATCTAATGATCTTACGGCCAGAATCAGTTACATCTGCCTAAATATGTACATGTACCCTTTAACGTTACAGTATGTTATTGAAATAGAACTTTATTGCTATAGTTTTGCCGTTTCCTAGCTTCACTACATACTAAAGTACCTATGTACACAATCATTCTTCGTAGCAGCACAGATTTATGTCAGCAAACTTCAGTAGTGTCTAATTAACACAGCAGAAGTGAGGGAGAGCTCACTAGTTCCCCCCTCCCCCCACCCCCCACCCTCTGCTCCAGGCCTGCCAGCCACCTCAGGAGGGCCACCGGTATTATGACCACTACGTGAGATGTCTGCTGAGAAGGTACGTACATGTATGAAGAGCAACTTTAGTGTACCGTATAGTGGGAAATTTTTTGCAGGTGCTAATTAGCTTTTGTGAAAGTGTATGCAACCCTTTAGAAGAAGAGTTTGCAGTTTGAATTTTTATGTCAGCCTTAAACTCATTGACCACGCCCCTCAAATACAACATGACACATGCAATTCCTCACTGCAAGCGATGAAAACCTAGGAGGTAGTGTTTGGGAATGAGGGAGTAGCCCTAGAGAATTGTTACTCACCATAATTATCCTCACTGTACTGGTACACAATCTAAAAGCGCGCACAGTCACACGTACATACATATGTATATTCACTTATGACACACTCAATGCACAAGCATGCATGAACACACAGTTAGCACAATCGCATGCACACACTCAATGCACAAGCATGCATGAACACACAGTTAGCACAATCGCATGCACACACTCAATGCACAAGCATGCATGAACACACAGTTAGCACAATCGCATGCACACACTCAATGCACAAGCATGCATGAACACACAGTTAGCACAATCGCATGCACACATACGCACACTTACTCCTCCCTCCCTCTTCCTTCCGGTACAGGAGGACACCCGGGGAGCGTGCAGGATACATCACTCGGGGCATCCGCTACCTGTGCCCCTATGGACTGTCTCGTGAGTGTGTGCAAGTCCGCCTCATTCTTTTTCAAAACTTAGTTGTGCCTTGCAAGATGAGATGCGGTGTACAGAAGTATCAGCAACCTAGTGAAGCTGTTTGTAAGATCTAGAACTGCCCTATACATGTATAGTGCTAATTTTCAGTGCTTATTGAAGCGCAACGTACCAGCCTGGAATTCACGGGGGTGACTGCTCGATGTGGCGCAGTAGCTAGAACATCTTTCATCTAGTCTCATTCACAGTGTCCACTTTACAGCTATAACCTAAGCTGTATGAGTGTCATAGGCCCCCATTAATTATCCTATTAGTGCCCGGACCCTGATATACACAGGTTTTCCTAGCCTCGGTCCCAGGCCTACACCTCAGCTTTGTCGCTAAATTGTAGTACATTTTGCATGGTGCAAAAAAAACAAAAACAGTTGGGGGGTGGAGCCTAAGAACAAGGCCTGTAGTATCATTTTATATTTATGTGTTTCTCCAGCTCTGAAGCTGCCTTTGAAGTTTGTGGGGGCTCTCGTGATCATGCTGGTCTTGATGTACCAGGTACGTATATATGCATAAATTATGTAATACCAGCTATGTATACATACAACATGTGTAGCATGAAAATGATGCATAAATTGGTGGTGCATGCATGAACATACATAATGTAAATATGCTGAGAGCAATATATTAGTGTATTTCCAAATAAGGAAGTTTATTAAATTTGAATACGGATTTGGATGGCACTCATGAGTAAATTGAAATTTCACGCTCCTTCGTGGCTTCACTGCTCATTGGCTCCCAAGGGCATATTGAGCTGCCTTCGACGGTGAGAGGGCATGCTGCTGTATAAACAGCAAAATTCAAATTTTCACCTACTGTAATATTTGTAACTCCAGAAGTATGCTTATAGCGTAAACTACCAAAGATGGCATTAGAGAGTTCTTTTGATTTTGGAAAGCTGCAAGGTGGAAATATCCAGTGATTGCAGACGGAGTAACGGAGAGACAGCAGCCAGGTCTGCCTGAACTTTGCCATGCTTAGATTTTGCCATTTACATTGTGAGCTATATCCATTGCATGCCATGTGCCTTTGGGGCGATGCTTGGAATGAGGCTATTATGGCTAGTACTTGCAAAGGACAATTATAATTATTGTAGATACTGATGATGTAGCCAAAAGGTTAATTGGTAATTATAGCATTAGGCAAGCTGTATTCCTGAAAAGCATAGCCCAGATGCTACAGTTTAGGTGACCTGAAAACTATAGTGTAACAACTCCTCCCATCAGGGCTCAGGACACCCTTTCCCCTTATTCCAATTTAGCTCTTGCTTATTACAGCCCTTACTGTGCCCTTACTGTGCCCACTGAGGTATAAATAATAAACAACCCATAGCAGTTTAGGTCCCTACAAGCCTAGAGCCTGCTGGATAACATGATTGTTCTTTTTTCCCCACTCCTTAGCTCACTTTCATACTGGTGGGACTCGGCATCTATGCCGGTCATAGGTATGTGCAGTCCTGGAAGGACCATAAAGTGGAAATCAAGCAATTTCTCAGGAAAATCGACGTCTCTGAGGGACTCTATGCTGACGGGCTCAGCTTACTGAATGGATTTGCAGGTGCGGGTAGTTTTAGGATTTTCCTTTCATTTAGTAGCCTAATTGCTAGGCCCATGTACATGTATAGACTAGCGAATGTTGTGGCATTGTGGGGGAGATTATTACTGTGCAGGCAGCTTGTTTTCAACATGGTGATCGTATGTAGGAATAAACGTGTTGTGACATGCTGCGTGAAAATCCAGCACTTTAGCACATTTTTCCAATTATCTGACTGTCTTATCTCAGAATAGATTGATTCTTGGCACAGTACAATTAAGTACTAATACCACCCTACACTAGAAGTCTATAGCTCTTTCCTGAAATACATGCCTCCGTAGCACCGCCATTTTCTTGCGCGATCAAGAATGCCACGAACTTCGCCCCATATCTACGTATGTTGTGGTATATGGCAGGTCAATATTGCAGCAATGCTGCCTGTTAAACATACATGTACTTCATTTAAATAGTGTGAAGTTAAAGTTGACATATTAAAAAATGTGAGATGTGGCGTGTTGTCGCTCAGTGAATCACATTACAGCAGCTACGCATAGGGGTAGGCTGATTATGCTCAAAAACCTACCTATTATGCTATGCTGCACTGCTCCAAAAATAGGTATTATGCTCAACAAATGCCCCTATTATGCTCAAATTGTGCTCATTAAATTTTCAAGAGTCCATAATGTTATGTATTATGATAATGATTGTACACCTTGAACGCCTTGAAAGCTTGCGATATATAACACTCCTTGCTTTGTTTCTCTGCTAGCTGCTTCTTGCGCTGTGCATGCTTTGAAGATGCTTAATAATGCTGTACTTCAAAGATAGCTCCTCCCGACAAGCAGAACAAAACAGCTTCCCTGCAGCGACTGTGATCATCTCGCCTACAAACTCCTTTGCTCTCTGCACCGCACTTACGCCTTTCCAGACTGTGTAGGGGCTCAAAATTGGCTACGTATCGACGCCGGAGAAGAAACAGTGGCCTGTGAGCTGTTGCCAGCCGCTGGACTCTCGTTACCAGGGCTACTCATTGCCAACACGTGGCCGAGTTTCTGCAAAACTTTAATTAAATGATGGAATTCCTCGGGGAATCTACCTATTGTGCTCGCATTATGCTCGATGCTTTCACATACCTATTATGCTCATTTTAATGCCGGCTAATCAGCTCACCCCTAGCTACGTATATCTGATTTGTTGCTGCTCCCGATGGCACCTTACGTCCCAGTGCAGCCTGCTCTGCTCTATCATATGGACTATATGAACTATGACGACAGAAGAATGAAATTTTATTAAACCTCACATCATCAGTTTCTAAAGCACACCCTCCGCATCAGCGCCAAACTTTGGAGTTTCCCCCCCCCCCCCCAACCTCAAAATTCTGTATGAACCCTTGGTTAGTGTACTTGGCCTAAGTAAAACGGTCACGAGAGCTTCCTGATGAGACAATGCTCACTTTCTGTATGAAGCTACCATACTGATATGCTGGCATGTAGAGGGAATCATGGGAGGAGTTGCTTAATTACATTTGTGCTGGTATTGGTAGTGGAGGGAAAGCTAATTATTTTAGTAGAATTAGGTGGTATTGATTTAAGTATATCTGCTGTTTATCTGTAGTTGTTTTTCCTGGAGCACCGATGGTGTCCTTCATCTTCTGTTTGGCTCTGATGGTTCACATGGCAGCCTGCATCTTGTAAGTCTCTCTTTATCTTTGGTCTAGGTCAGATTACAATTTTTGGGTTGTCTAGATATACCAATATTTCATGAACTAGATGGTCATAAACTGGGGAGTAGGATTTAGTGATGTGGGTATGGTTTCTGGAATGAAACGTGGTGCCATGGTGCAGAAGGGAGACCGATATTGACTGAAAGGAGATGAACCCGCCTTCCATTGATATATGATAGTGTAGAGAGAGCTCCACTGAGGGTTCTGTTGAGGATAATATAGGGTTCATCAGAATGATAATTGGGCGTAGCCTGGAGCGTTTTGGCACAGCATAAACGGCAGGGTTTTGAGCATAATAGCCGCATCCCTAGGGAGATTCGTACTAAAATTTGGCACATTAAAGAAATCGTGATTTTTGAATGTCTAATTCCAAGCTTCTGGCATTTATAGGTGTTGCTCTGGGCTCTGGTTGCCAAGGGTGCTTGCCTGCTATGTGCCCAGCCAATGGGATGTCTGATTGAAGTTTGTGCATGTACATGTATGTATTGTGTTGTGTTAGTGTAGTTGAGTAAATGCTTCCACCCTTACCTTATCAGCATCTGATAATTAGGACAATTAAAGCCCTGATTAGGAAACTATAGCCAATAGGTCACAACACCAACCTAACCTTATATGGGTGGAAAGGAGTTTGTATAAACACATGGCTGTACTATTGCTGAGGTCTGTTAGCCCTATTGCTGTTCTACGCACACCCTGCAGTGAAAATCTACGCAAGACAATCAGGGGTGACTTTTCTTTTCTATCTGGCAAGTTTTCACCTGGAGCATTCACAGTGGTAAGGGCCTGAATTTAGACCTGTAAACAATCACTGCACATGCCATGATACTTCCTAAAGATTGTTACACAACAGCCGACAGAAAATTACCTTTATCTGCAAAAGCAGTTGTTGCTATTAATTTTTTAGGATGCAGCAGTGATTTGCCGATTAACAAAATACAGGGTGACTAAACTGACATGCTGATATGGCAATTTTGTAGGCATTTGGCATAACATGCAACAGACAGCCTTGGAATTGCTACCATATACATTTTAGAGAGTTCACTTTATTCATGGTTAGATCCCTGACCACGAAGTTTAGTACTCATAAATTTTTGTCATGCCTGAAATACAATTGCTGCCTCCCAGAACAGTGGAACTTTTAGTAGTATGCGTCCGACGCTCACCGTTCCCCTCCTCTCCCCCCAGTCTGCCTCCTGGAGGTACGCAGGCTACCAGGTAGCCTTCTTCATTGCAGGTGAGTGCACGTACATGTATTCTTTGACTTAATTAAATACGAAGGGGTGTTGCCTGGAAACAAGGGAGTGTGCTGTAACGCGGTTTGGGTAGGAGCAGAGCTACTGTCCTTTAGTAAAATTTGCAAAAACTAATTAGCTAACTGTCCTTTTAGTAAAATTTGCAATAACTACATGTATAACTGCAAACATGATTATTCTGGTGATAAATAATCATCCACCTTAATCCTAGCTAGTGGGGTTTACCTGACTTTGAGATCAAAGGGTTTCTAAGTGGTTTATGCCTGTGTAGTGTACACTTTTCACTTTCCGGGGTTACTAAAACTACAGTAATAGATACATGTGTTTGTATCTTTGAACAAGAACAGTAGACAACACCACAGACAGATTATGTCTACCCAGTACCCCTCCCCTATCCAAAGTAGCCAAATCGCCTTGAGTCTCGGTCCCCAGGGCATGAAACGTTGGTATGTGTATTAGGTTTGTGCTTTGGAATCTGACATGAGGTATGCTGTTCTCAGTATTCTGGACTCTGGACATGGGACATTGGTTCTGGACATGACTCACCATTTTGCACCGCTCAGTCTTCCCCTAGCTCCCTTTCTTCTTTCGTTTGCAGCGTATTTCATCTACACCTCTGTGCTGTGGTTGCTAGGCGCCCTAGGGATTGCGGCCTACTTTGGCTTCAAGTACTACAAAGATTACATGCTGCAAGTGCTCACTGCAATATTGTAAGTGTAAGAGTAGACAGCTACATACATGTACATGGGTTCTACTGTCAGGTACTACTATGTAGGGTGTCAATCAAAAAGCCATTTTAGAGAGTTTAGTAGCTATATACATGTAAAGCTTGTTGAAGGGAATTTCTCGGTTAGCTAGTAGAATTCATTTGAACTATGTATGAGCAGGTCATATACCTCCTAAGTAGTCTCTGTTCCAAGTTTAACTTACTCCTCCCTGGGAGGAGTGAGCCTGGGACATCCGCTGAATTTCAATATGCCTTGGCCTTGTTCCCATGCAGGCTCTCTGCATGCTTCACACAGGAGAGCGTGGTACTTTTTCTCACGTGATTTTAACTTACATAATTGCATGTGGGCAGGACTACTCGAGAGGCTGTTGCACTTCTCTACCTTTTGCTGGTGATAGTGTTTCAGCGTTCAGTCTGTGGTACAAACGGACTCCGAAGAGTATCTACAAGAAGTGTAGATTGCTGCCTTCCTTCATTGTCTGAGAACTGCAGCTGTCCTCGCCCATGCAAAAAAATTACCCTCCTACCTTCCTGCTACCCTATGCATCACGTACATGAGGAAAAAACACCAGATCCACTGCTAGCTAAGTAATACGTACATGTGGGCCTGGGAACAAGGCTAAAGAGGCCTGGTATAGCAGAGAGTGTAGAGCTACTGAACAGTAGCAATTTCATATCATGCGCAGCAGAGAAACTACTGCAGATGATATTGATTTTTCAAAATGCTTTCACATGCCAGCTGGAACTATGAGTCTAGCAGCCTGGTGTCTCAAAATCTATATATAGTTAGCTAGTGCACAATTTGTAAAGAAAATTCCTTTATGGCTTCCTGAACTGTATCAAGATCTTATTTCAGGCGAACTCACACATGTATCCTTAAAAATCATCAGCTGTGATAAAGGACACACAATTCACATGCAGTTCTGTCTACGGCCATGACTACAATGCAATCTCGTTTTATGCTCCAATCTCCCCGGCCAGGCACTGGAAGTTGCACCTTTTAAATGAATATAGTTTCAGATCTCTCATGCACTGATAGTACTGTGCGATATCTTCTACAGCTTCTTTTTTAGCTACAGGTACACTTTTAGGAACCACAAAAAAGTGGCCCTATTGATTGAATATCACTTTGGGAGGTAGCCTCAGTCCTAGCTAATTCACACCACTGAAAAAATGAGGTAGGAGTGAGCCTGGGAAGATATTACATCATTGAAAGAATGAAGAGCCAGCTAATACAAAGTCATACACAGCTGTTTTGGGTGTGATAAAATTATCATGTAGAACAGTATCTACCGTTTCCATGGCCAAGGTATCATATGTAACTGTTGGAGGTAGTCTCCAAATGTTCCTATATGTGTGCCTGGACAAGATTATCAGTGTATGCTATCATGTGGTGTGATTTTGTGCATGTAAGGTCAAGGTCAGAACTTCAGCAGTGATTTCTCGCTCCACAGGCTGTTCCCCTCGTGGACACTCATTGTCCTGCTATCGCAAGTTGCGGTCTGCCATCTGGTCTTTCTCAGGAAGGGCGGTGGAAAGTTTGCGGTTATTACAAACATGTAAGTGCATGGATACCATAATTGGAGCCCTGAATGCACCCAGAGTATTCCAGAGAAAGTTGCTCTCTTCAGCAACTCTGTTCTGTGGGATTTGTATTACAGCTAAAGAGAGAGTTTCCAGGACATGCAATAGGCATGTGGGCTCTTTGTCTAGTATAGATTCAAAGAAAATAAACTTCTTATATAAAAAACAACATTTTCTCAGTATAGCCTGTGTAAGCCATGATTCATGTGAACTTTAGTCTTTGCAAACATTTCTCAGTAGCTTTGTGTAAGCTGAACAGACCTGGAGCTCCACTGTGAGCATTAGCAATGTGCTGACAGCTTTTGAAGTTTATGAACATTAGGGTATTAACTGCTCCATCCTCCCCGAAACTACAGGCGTCTGTTTCACTGGGTGACCTATGTCCTGTTCTTCTATGGAGCGGTCCTGGGTCTGGTCTCTTCCATCCTGAGGATGCTTGCCTCTCTCGTCTTCAGTCTCCTGTTGCTCATCAGGCTGGACCGGGTGGTCCTCATGAGGGGCTTCGAGTTCTTTGACCTAGGTGAGCCGAAGAAGAGTAGCTCAACAGCACTATGTATGTTGCTAGCGCATGTGTGTGTGTGTGTGTGTGTGTGTGTGTGTGTATCTTTACAGACTTCATCTTGCATACTGCTGACCCTCATAGCTATACATACATGTCTGTTTGCATATCTTATGAATAATATATTAGCTACTTTCATTTCATGATGTATCCACCCCATCTTTCCTAAGCCTACTATAGATACGTAGGTACTACCTTTTATGTAGTGCGTACCTAGCCTTGTTCCCAGGCCCACGTGCGCTTAGCCAGCTGAGGGCCTGTTATTTTTTCTCGTGTGCCTGGCGCATAGGGTAGAAGGGTGAATTTGCGTGGGCAAGGACAGCTGCAGTTCTCAGACAACAAAGGAAGACAGTGAATCCACACTTTAGCTATCATTTGGAGCCCGTTTACACCACCCCCATGTGCTGAAGTAATAGCACCGGCAAAAGGTAGATAAGTACCGCCGTCTTTCTAGCTGTCTCTGCCCACACACAATTATGTAAGTTAAATCACGTGAGAAAAAGTGCCAAGCTCTCCGGTAGCAGTGAAATGCGTAAGAGAGCCTGGGGACAAGACTTGTGCATGCCTAAAATTACACAGTGGCTTGTTCCTCATTTCTGCATGCCGGAATATTAAAAAAGGTAGATGTATAGGAAACTGCCCTACCCATTCATTCTCAAGTAGGACTACTGATACAAACCATCTATCTTAGAACTATACGTAGGTATACAACATTTTTCCTGGTTGCAACAGGCCATAAGACGTATGTGGGCTTTCTCTACCTCGAGTACACCTACAATAACCCTGTGGTGAATGTATTTGTGAAACAGCTGGGGAGGAATATCTGCACATCTGAGTGGAGGCCTCATCCCATTCCAAGACATCAGTTTGAAGCCAGTGAGATTTTGGAATCAGACCCGGAAGCCTCAGGTACGATAGCCTGATATGTTAGAAATTTTCTTAAGTAACCATTGCATAGTAACTTAATTAATAGAAAAGAAAAATGGCTTTTTTGGGGGAATGAGCTTTGTTCATTAGTTTGTTTGTTTGTTTGTTTGTTTGTTTGTTTGTTTGTTTGTTATTTTATGGTACTAATGCTGGTAATACTGGAGAACACAATATCTTTCAGTAGCAACACTTTCCATTGGCGTTGTTGCCAAGATACCCAGCTATCCAATGAGATAATTAAATGCTATGCTCTGTGTTTGGAAGGTGTAGTATGTATGTACCCGTACGTACTTATAAATGTGCCATTCTTATTTTGGTTGCATTTTTTCTCTTTCAGTTCCATTCGTGAAATCAGACAGTCATAGTACTTACGGAGCCTATCGCACCGGAAACATCAATAATTCATTTACAGGTACAGCCAGTCTGTGCATACACACATACCAATACATACTTGTAAGTATATACGTACTACAAACATGTACGGAATAGTGTTATTTCTGCATCCACTGTGTGCATTGGTAACTTTGTTACAAAGCAACAGGAAACTGTGAACAGAAGATTTGGATATATTGCATAGCCTAAAACCACTGCAATGTGCAGACATGAGAAAAAGAGGTGCATTTTCTAATGGGGAACTGCCACATCTATGTATAGTATATTATAGCCTTGTTCCGCAGGGAGGACTGTCAGCATGCCTGAGGTGTTAAGAGCTCGAGGAGTCAATAAAGCAAAGTTTTGGATGCGAAACTATTTTCATTTCATATAGTGTAAAATACGTATGATTTACCTAGCACTCTGTTTGTTAGCCGCTCTCCTGTGTGTGTACTGCTCTGCAGATGGGGTGTCCAGCTGCAAGTCTCAGAGAGCCCTCAACCGTTGGCTGGTGGCCTACACCCTCCTCAGAAACCCCAGCCTTCAGGGGCTGACTGCCAGCAGACTGCAGGAGGGAAAGAGAGAGACTGACGAATACTGTCACAGTAGTTTCAAAGATTCTACAGCCAAGCTTGAATGTTGAATGTTTTTAGTTGTTTTTTCTCCATATTATGCATGTCTGTATAACCATAGATAGTCGGGTAGATGCTTCTACTTATCTGTCTATATATGGTATTGGAATTTCAGTTTAATGTCAGTGCTATCGTATTAGCCGGTTTATTAACAGTTACTGTACTGGTAACCACTCAACCACGTGAGGGTACGAGGTAATTATCTCCGCAATTCACAATTGATGTGCGCATCGTGGTCGTGAAGTCGCTGGGTGTATACGAGTTTGCTATTCACAGCTTCAGAAGTCGATCATGTGCAATTCATCATCACAGAATGAGTAAGAACCATGCATGAGTCATTGGATGAATGCATTATAGGTGTAACTGCATTACTGTACATGTATTGCGCACACTAGCTTGCTAGCTAGCAACTTCCAAATAATTACCATCGCAGTACTGTTAATGTAATCGGTTGCTTTCTTGCAGATATATAAAAGTCAACTGCTTTTGCTAATTTAAAGCTTTGCATGGTCTAGCTGCTAAAGACTTGCGTTGTAGCTAGCTAGTATGTGTGTCTCGAGAACTGCACTATATTTTTTGGGACATGTTTTTAAAGTATATAGCTATATGCTGGACTTATATATATATATATATAGCAAACCAATAAGGATCATGTAATTCAAGCTAGTACATGTTTCTTGCAGGAAATCTGACTTGGATAGTAAATTGTGAAATGCGAATGTCTAATAAGCTTCATTACAAAAAAAATTGATGCAGTTTTTCAAAAATGCCTATTATGCTGTATGCCATGGCTACGCTTAATTTATTTGTCTTAAGTTAATTCATAGTAGCTAATGAAGTAGCCGGCTCTATTTAGGAAACGTATTAGTTCTAGAGCACTAAATCGTAAGTCCAATTGCAATTTTTCTGCTGCAGTACTGCAACAAATCAATGCATTCCATAATTCATGCAGCTTTATCTCGCACCATGCATGGTTGCAGAACAAAAACTGGGGCGTAAAGGCATGGGTGCAAGGCTATGAAGCTTCAGCCTTTGGTAAATAGTGTACACCTTAGTAGTACATTTAAAGCCTTACACACTAGCGCTTTTGCCAAAATAACGCCCAGATCGTCAGTACAGTATAAGCCAAATTGTACTATTTCTTTGATATTTACAGGTCGTGTTACCAGCTATGTAGGCACAATGAAGCTCTACAGTACGCACTCATCGCTGTGGCAGTAAGTATTGATAAGCTGGACATGTGCTAGTTATACTGAATTATGGCAGTGGGAATAGAACAAATATAGAAATTAATATTAATGATAACCTAGCCAATGGTCTAAACCTTAAGTGAAGGCATGAGTTTGTGGTTTAGGGTATTGGGTAAGAAAATCACAGGCTAGGATTGATAGAGGGAAGCAAGGACCAACATATGCCATAAAAGCCTATACCTCAACGATAACAGCATACACAGTACTACAGTATTGGAACATGGTGGAGGAGGTTGAAAGTACAGTGGCACAACTGCTGACCCCTCCGCATAAAGCATAGAATAATGAAGTCTTTGGGTGGAATCACTAGCCTGTGTTGCCTATGATCTTATAACTCTTCTTGTCTGGCGCTGTTAACTTCTCACCCACGTTTGCATTTCAGTTTGATGAAAGGGGTGTGGCATCACACTGCTACATGATCACAGCAGTTCAAATGCTTAGTTTAGAAAATTATATCACTGCAAAATTCTATGGGGTTGTTTTGACTATTAAGTGATTACCTGAACTTCAGAAGTCTGGGTATGAAGGTAGGAGTTAGGTCTCAAAGTGTTACGGTAATTTGTTCCTTACTATGAAAATGGACTATGGAATGTCAAGTTCCATTAGCGAGGAACAAATACCCTGTCTAACTCCCACCTTCGTACTCTGACTTCTGAAATTCAGGTAACCACTAAATAGTCAAAACAACTTCATATTTTTTTGCAGTGACAGCTATAGCTGTAGATATTATAGTAGCTAACTACTAGAGTGGGACTATATACGTATAGCCCCTGCTTTTATCACCCATGGCAGGGCCGGAGCCACGAAAGTTTGACTGGTCATGTTGAAGATTTTGTATGAGAGGCTGTGAAGCAGCCGATAATTGCGGAAAAAAATTTTAGACTTCTCTTTTCAGCAGGCAGGAAGCGCTCTCATGGCCTCTCGTAGCTTCTTTTAGCCCTGAAACCAATCATATTGAAATCTGCAGAGCACTGTGTTCTTACGCTCATCGTAATTGAGAGGTTCTGAAAAGCGTGCTGTTAACTAGTCTAATTGTGACCATGCAGACCATTCGTACGATATTGTTTTCAGCCGACCCTTTCCAGTGGGCGTGGCCGCTTTATTCGCGAACTGAGTCGAGTTACTACGCTGTGGTAGGAGAGAGAGCCATGCAATTCGCAGTAACGATACAGCGATGGTCCCTCTATACTTCATATTTGTCTAAAAAGTGGTCAGGTTGAAACCTGACCAACCTGACCGGTGGCGCCGTCCCTGCACGGTTGTACAATCCATAAGTCCTGGAGAGGAATGTATATTTATGCAAATGGTACTACAGTTGCACCAAAGTGTCAGAAGAAATGCATGTAAGCTGCTTAGAATATTCTGTGGTGTATGCCCCCACAGCTAGGAAAATCACAACACACCATAATGTACTTTATCCACTCTAGAGCATATAAGTATGTGCTGTGTGAGAGGAATGTCTCATCAGGATTTTGCTACAATCCGGTAGCGGTATATGGCCATAACTCACAGGGTACATGTCCTTTATACAGAGGTGTCCTTAATTCAGAGGTAAACGTAGAGGGGTGTCCTATATTTGGAGTGTCCGTTAACTAGAGGTAATGTTCCACCATTCTTAGACTACAAACTCAGAGAAAATGTCAGAGTGTAAATCATATCACCATTATGAATAGTAATTCCTCGGCACATGCAACAAATAAAACTGTAAGCAAAATATATGTGTATGCAGTTTGTAAACCATAAATCCGCTATCTAAATTGAACGTAAATTATAGCCCAAAGCCAAGATATATTGTGAGAGAATAAAGAGCACAGGCACTATTAATGAAATTCATCATTATGCATCAACATAGGACTAAGATAACAGATACACTACTACCAATGTTTTAAGGTCAACCAAGGGTAACTACGAAAAGAGGGCACTAGTGCTAAGGCTAGACCAAATTAATCTCTTGTTGCTCACACTAGCGGGGTCCCAGGAAAATTTGGGATTTTAATCCTTCTGCGATTGTTTCGGATGCAATTTTAGATAAATTAGAAAGAGCTGGATGACCTACTGCAAAGCCTAATCATAGTGCATGCTATAGCTATAACATTATAAGCCTTCCGCTCAGCGCTTGCAGAACTTGAGAAGGTGTGGCTCCGTGATAGCAGTGTGTTAATGGTGGAGCAGTACTTTGCTAACTTCAATAGTTAAGCATGACAGTGTCGTACAATTCATAGTGTTTATAACCAAAAACCTCCATTCCTATGCTCACTGGCACCAGTAAACTCATCATTCAGCCTCATTTGATCAAGTTTTCTCAATACACATGGAGTACCATCAACTTATTAAGTCTCAGCTGTGTCATTGCTGTTCTTAGATGTATAAACATTCTCATGTTCAGACCGACCCCGCCCCCTCCCCAAGGTGCAATTATAGCGCCACAATACTGGGAGAGCCAGCATGTGAAATTACAGCGTATGATAAATAATATATGAGTGGGCCATGGCCCTGCTAATCCAACCTTGTTAGCGCATGTGATAATTGCGGACGAACAAACAGACAAAAAGATGCGAGAAGCGTAAAGCAATCATAGTACCAGCCGATCGTGCACCCAGCTGGTAAAAATTGGACCTTGCTACCAAAAAAAAACAACAACAGAAATTTCAAGCTTCAACTTTTATTAATACAACTATCTTTTCTTTGGAGATCACATTCACTAGCTTGTAGTGATACATGTACATGTGGAAAAACATAACCCACTTTGATTTATTGATTCCCCTGCTCACTGAGTCTCATATTTCCACTCACCCTTTCTCCTTGGGAGTGTAGTGGACACCAATAATAGAATCAGTTCAACAGAATGAGCAGAAAAAATTTCTACCACTTCTGGGGGGGGCAGGTATACCAATACATTTGGAATATCTTTATTATCTTGTAGCTACACTTTCTTTCATCTACCTGTAAACCTTTCTCAAAGTGCACAAATGTAGCTGTACTCACATTCCTCAAATCGTAATACCAAATTTTTTTTTTGTGTTCACTTTTACTCTTTATTAGGTGACAATTTTGGCTCTGCTGATTTTCACCCAGCGTCGTACACGTCTCTGCACAGACTGTCTGTGGGGTGTTCCAGGACTTGTGGTGTATGGCATCTGTAGTTCATTTACACCTGTTCTTCACCTTATTCCAATGCTTACTTAGATACACATATCACAACAGTAAAGAGAATGGCACTGTAACACAAATCATGCATTTAGAGTATGTAGCTAGTTAGTAGCTTGTAGGTAGCCTCATACACGGGTGCCACAATAATCCTGGAATCCACAGTTACTAAGACACCTCATCCATGTGCACTACATCAAATGGAATTATTTGTACATGTGTATGAGCTTTATTAAAGTTTAGTCTTTTAGATGTGGCAAACATGTAGTGAATAAATATTCAACCACATGTAGTGCAACAGCACTTGTTTCAGATGCAAGGCTGTGAGATGGCCTTAGGACGTTATTATTTTAGGCTCATTCAGAGAATATGCAGTCTATTGTTGGCTAACTACTTCTTGGGCTGTGTGCTAAAGATTTCATGGGAAATGCTCTATTAACTTGATGCACATACATACCAGCTTTGTTATGATGTAAAGTCTATACGTATGTGATGTTTTTTCCTTGTAGGCCAGTCAACCTCCTTTCTATGACACAATTTCGACTGATATATGCTGTGATATTTGGAGCAATGTCTTCCACAATTACTATAGCATTGATAAATGGAGATATTGAATTTCATGTACATGACAACATTCCTTTGGAACTGTTTTACCGATTAGGTAATCCTCTCTTAATTATATTCGTACGCTATTGCTCCAGCTCTTAATGGTCTCTATTTTCTTTGCAGTATTGGAACCAGTGTTGACAGCTCTAAAATTTGCATTGGTCTTTTCCCCGCTGTTTGCCTGCGTCAATGCCCCCGTCACCCTGATTGGACATACCATGGGCTTGATATACAGTACTCTTAGGTAAGTGAACAATTAACACAAGAATATATGCCAGCATATATGTATGATACAAGGAGGGACAACTGGAAACAGGGAAATGGATAACTGAAACGGAAAATGGAAATGGAAAACTGTAGTGAAGCTTAAATGGAACATTGAAATGCCTTAACTTTATGATACTAATTTTTCACAGTACTAGCTGCATTACGTATATGCTAGTTATGCAAGGCAGCCCCCCTCTGCAGATACGGGCTGACTTGCGAAATTATACCTGTATGCACTGTGTATAGTTAAACGATCCCACCTTGAGCCATAGTATTAGTACTAAGTAGGAGATCGCTTACCTGTTCGGCTCTAGATTTCTAACCACACTCTTCTTTAATTGTAGCATACAAATGTGGTCATGGAGCCTTGAAGCTTTCTTGGATGAGCAGAAGTAACGCGCACTGCTGCATGGACTTTGAACATGGAAAAGGAAGGGAGCTGCCACACTATTCATGTCTAAAAAGCCCCAGAAATCGTTGAATGGAGTATCTACAAACATGTTAAAGCTAAACATTTCCATGAGTGGTGTGCATGCTCTCTGAAACTCTACCCCTTCACAGAAACCTTGCCCATCTCTCCTGCCAGCCATCGTGGTCGTAGTTTGCTTCACACTGTCTTCTCTCTCCTGCATGTCTCAGTGAGTGAATTAGCACTTAGTCTTGTCCCCGAGCCTCCCCGCCAAGCGAGCGAGGGCAAATGCGGGTCTGCAGCGTGAGCTACGCGACACATATTACTACTGTAATGGAAAACAGCAAAATTTAAATAATTTTAACAACTGTTTCAGCTTTTCACTTCAATTTTCCGTTTCAGCTTTCCATTTCCTCTGTTTCCAGTTTCCCATGCAAGAGCATATAGCCCGTACCCAGCAATTACTGTAACGCTTCAATTTTCCTATGTATTCATGATAATTTGGCATCGTTTTGCAATCTTATCATTGTGGTTGTTACTGTTACGTGCAAAAATAGTTCTCAGCTCTGTTCTAATGGCTATGCTCCTCGCACCTATTGGTGTTCTGCTGGTTCTACTGCCAAGACTCACTTGACATTATTGTTTGTTTCATGGATTGCTATTGCTTCGCCTTGCTCAGTTAGAATAGTGGTGCAGTAACACTCATGGTGAACTGACTTGAAGAATCTGCCACTCTTGACACAGGTGCTACTTGAATAAAATGACAGCTACTCCTGGGATAGTTAGCTAACTAACTTCGTTGGTTGAGACTTACCTGGCTAAGTTTCGGTAGCTAGCTACCAAGCCACCGCATGTTCATTGAGTAAGCCTTTGGTAAAAATTAATGTCTACATTGTCCCACTAACGAAACATGGTCCATTTGTAATCATGTGACTGGTTGTGGCACCGATATAGCTACCTTAAATCTCAATGCTCATGAATAATTAATGAGTAGCCTAAAACTGCCTTTTTCCTAGCTTTGGCAGGGGTCATATGCATGGCGGACCTTTGTGGTTTGATAGTCATGAATGTAATTAATTGGCTATTAATAACCTCATGAATATGATTAATTGACTCTCGTTCAGCAATGTCTGGCTTGCTGGCTGTACAGTGCTTAAAAATCAAATTGACATTTTATTAGCAAACTTGCAGGTTATTGAGAGGATTCCTAGTCATTAATGATATTCATTGACAGCTGGATCAGACTGTATAGGATAGGAGCCGAGTGCATGTGCTGTATGAGAAGTGGAAATTGTTCCTTGAATAGTTAGGCAATAGGAAAGATATGGTGAGGGGATTAAGCGTTATTGTCACACAAAAAAATATTACAATCATTGATCTCAGTTTGATGTAGTGCATTTTCGAGAATCTAGCAGTGATGCAAATACAGCCACTTGGGTCATTGAATGGACGACGAATGGCTAATATAAAATGGTTAATAAGTGACAGTGTATGGATGAGTGCTAATTTATGTCCTGCTCTGGTACATAATCATGTAGCTTTGCAACTATCGTGGCAGGAGACTCCTATGCTTACTCTGGCTGCTCAGGCCTGGATCACACTCTAGTGGGTTTTATTGCTTTTGAATATGTTATACCTCATGCTGTTAATGCAGCTTTCTGTATATCTTTGCTTAGATCGCAATTGATGGTATAAGTGCAGTGCCTGTATATGCCTGTTTTATTGCAATCATTGTGTGGTATTTCCGATATGTGGTAACTGGTATCTGGAATGTCTGCTACAGAAGAGAAGTACCTAACAAAAGGGTAGGTTGGATTCTTTCATTATAGAGTGTACGCTGTGATTTGTTATTAAGATTTAATTTGTGTTTACAAACATATGCATAAGGCTCAAGGATGCATAGCAATGATAATCCAGTTTTAGAATGTTTCTTTGAAGCACATCAGCACTTTTGCTGTAAGCTGTGCACGATGAACACAATTTAGATGAGTTTTGTGTACATGTGGCACACCCAGATTGTTTTAGATATGTAATATTAATTGCATTCAGAAGTGCTCTTGTTACTTTTGTTACTTTCAGCTCTCAAGAAACAGTCTAAGCATAGCACATCATGCATGCTAAGTTGGTAATTGCCGATCACTGAAGCTTCTTAGCATTAGCACCATGAAGCACAACACATAGTACAGCTATGGCCATTTTGTGAATCATGAAGGCTGGAAACTTCTTTTTACAACCATCTTTTTCACAAATTCCCTCTTGGGAAATATAAGGGTTTGTGGTTAGTGAGGTTGCTCTGACAGATCAAACAAGCCTGCACTCATCATGAAGTCACTGCATGCTGAAGAGTATTAACTTTCTTAATTTTGACCAATAAGTGTAGCGACCAAAGTTTCTACTGTACCTGCTGCAGGAGGGTGCTCATGGTCGTCAGGATAGCCAGTACTACAAGGACTATGTGAAGCGCCTGCTTAATAGGTATCAAGTTAAAGTTAGAGTGTCATGACATTCAATTATATGCACTGCTCTACTTGTGTAGGGAACCAGAATTTGAGAATCACAGCAGCATCACTCAGTGTTTAAAGTTTTTTACATACTACAACAAAGGTAAGAGCTGTAGTCATCTTAAGTACATGCACCTAGCTGTCTTTTCTCTAATAATTAGCAGTATAAATTATTGTGTAAGTGACTTTTAGGTTGTATGATGTGAACATTTAGTGCACATTTTCATCTGAATTGCTCGTGTTTGCAGTGTAGGGTAGACATATACAACTCTTTAGATTGCATCCATCTCACAAACGGAATGTATGCAGGTGACGCTTCCTTAAAATTTCTACACAGATTTCAAATTTCCCCTCAAATTTTTGGGAACTCTTTTTGTCATGGTGATTATTTTGTTCCAGGTATGTTTTCCTGACATCACTTATGTTTTCATGATTTTTAATTATGTTAATGCTTTATATATCTAAATGAGGCTGCCTTAAGTAAAGTATAGTGGGTTCAGGACAGTACAGTCAGTACTTTGGAGAAATAACCACTATATTAGTATAGCTACCACATGTTTTTTGAGTAAGCCATTGGCAAAATGTCTGCTGATAACACTACTTCTGAATCAGTGATTAAGTAGCTTGCTTGCAGGTTTCTGACCCACAACAAACAGGCAAGTGCAGCAAACTATATTGATCACAGAATAGATATTTTGCATGTAACTAGCTGGAACAGTGCTTGTTGCTGTAATTGGGATAGCTTTACTTCTGTGAGCCTTTGTTATAATGTGGTCTAGCTGTTTCTTTGTATTGTACCTCTTCAGATGTAGCAGGTATAATTTACGGACAAACCCTGGGCTTACATCAAAAGATGTGAAGGTATGAGGGATCCACAGGGTCCTCTGTCACAAGCCGCCCTTCATGCTGTGATTGAAAAGAGCAGAGATATTAAACGAAAAATCAAGGCCCGTACCTCTCCATTACCATGGCGGTATACTCCAATATTGGTGTCCCATATGCCTTTACAGACTTGGTAGCCTCTCATGCACGACTCAATGCTGAAGCGCTCCAATTAACTCTCTCGTGCAAAATCGAACCATGTGTACTAAGTCAAACTTCATATTACATCATCGCGTATTCGCGATCGGATCGCCACGAAATTTAGAACCACAAAAAAATTCTAACGACCTCTCGAGCTTTTCACGAAAATTTGCACCCACGAAAATTACCTGCTATACGGTATGCAGCATATACCAGTTTTTACAGTGCATGCAACAAAGACTGACATTGGGGTTATGAATTGCATACATTTTTTTCTGTGAAAGAGGTAGGTGACCAAACTTCTTCAGAGTAGCAGCTTTGTCCTGTTCTTCATTAAATTTTGTTCTAAGACTTAAAAGATGCCATTCATGTAATTGGTCACATGCACTGTAATTCAGTCCTGTGCAAGGTCACATGCACTGTAATTCAGTCCTGTGCAAGGTCACATGCACTGTAATTCAGTCCTGTGCAAGACCCATGCAGAGCCCAAAACATGCCTAACAACATGCATCTCCTGAATGGCGCAATTGCTTGCTTCGCTGCACTCCGCAACAAATACTGCCACTGAATGCAAAGTTTGTGATTTCAACCAGCGATACACGTTATTTGCATCGGAAATGAGGCAGCCTTAGACTTTTTACATTTGTTAGTATATGTAGCCTGAATAGTAACCTCATGTATCGATAATTATATTATCTCACAACCCCTGTGATCTATATAACCTTTCCTCTCCTGGTATACAGCTGAGTGTACGGATCGTCTCTGAATTCATCTATCTTGGTATAGTGGTAGTGGATTTTTGGAAGGACAATGGAATTAGAATAGTGGCTCGACTATTAGACAAGAGTAACACATCTACTGAAGTAACTGATGTATATATGAAGTTTCATGAGATATTTAAAGCAGGAGCAGGTATATAGAATAAATCACAGAATGACAGGAAAGACAATGTTTTATTAACTTGTATTTCTTCATACTAGCGGTCATGGGCATTGCTCCATGCATATCGTGTGTTCTCTGTCTATTGCTGCTCATCCACTTGGTCGCATCAGTGCAGTAAGTTGATCATGTGTTTCTTGTACTTTACTACAGTAGTATGTTTGCACTGGGGGTCTATTCAGCTCTTCTTAAAAAGGTCCAATGGTGCATGTATGTAGCAGGCCTCAGCCCAGAATTGAGCAGCCAGATGTTAGATATTGCATCTACAGAGTCACAAGATGCAAAGCTTGCTTGTCTAGGGTCATCTTTCTGCTCATTCGTAAAAACTAGTGTCCATTGACTGTTCAGTTGTAGCTAATTTGTACCTAGGCCTTCCTTCTCAGATGTTATCCCACAATAGTGGAGAGTTTTTTTTCCCTCTTCATGGTTGCGAATTCAAAGCTGGAGTGGGAAGCTTAAGGCCCGAGTACAAGGATACTGCAGCACAGAAAGAAGCAAGTTTACCAGGTGGAATAGCTTCGTACGATATAAAAAGACATTTGACATTTAGAGGCCTCTTTCTAAATTTCCACATCACTAATATAAACAGTTGAAGCTACAGAGGCACAGAGGGTACTTACACGCCATATAATTATGCCGGCATAATTCCCTTATGCCAAGGTTTACCTAGTTGTCTAAGAGTTATTAATTATTGAAATCCCATAGAGCATTAATTTTGGTGATTTTTTCCTATAGCAAAGACTTGCAGAAAGTAGCTGTACATGGTATTTCGCAATATCTTTCTCACACACATGTGCAGTCACTGCCATCATTCAAGTTGGTAAGCAAGGATGCATGTTTACGCAGTCGTGTGACAAGTGAAGAGTTTATTTTGTTCCTACCTAGGCTGCTTCACTGCGGTATGCTGGAATTCAAATTGGCTTCTTTGTGTGGGGTATGTTGTCATGGTAATTTGTGACCCACTGAGTGAATACCTGGCACTTCCCACATTTCTCAACATGTTTGCTTTAAAGACACGTATCTCCAGAACACTATATGCCATTAAGATGAAACATGGGTGGTTTGTATAGGAGGCATTGTTGCAGCAATAACCTAAAAATGAAGCCTTTCAGATGTACTGCAAGGAAGATATGGGCCCAAGTTCGCAAAACTTTGATCGCGTGGCGATTTTCCAAAAATTTCAGTGCTACTAAGGCACGTATCACTGAAAGAAAGAGAGTTGCAGACTTCTAGTGCGTGATTTCTTTAGTTGAAGGTTGGTACTTGTACTGTACCAAGAATCATCTATGTCTCTCTAAAGGTTGTCCAGGTAATATTATGACAGCTTAAAAATTGGCAAAAGTTTGTAAAAATGCGGGAAGTGCCAGGTTTTTGCAAATCTGGTCTATTTGTCTTCTAAAATTAAATGGCCATTTATTAACTTTCCAGCCTACCTACCTATTTTAAAATGGTATTCTCATTGAAGCTTTTTTCTGATCTTGGATATTAAGTTTTACGTTTAGTAAAAACAGAAGACTAAACGTCAGAATTCCATTTTCAAAATGTAATGCTTTGACTGGACTGAAATTTGATGCAGAGAATGCACGAAATCTGAGAGCAGATGACAACAATCTCACAATACTGATTGATTTGTAGGCAACATTAGCCTTTCAGCTTTCGAAAATGCAAAATTATTCATACTCTTCTGTTTTCTATATGTACAGCCTGGCTGATTTATTGGGTAATCTTTCTGGTACTGGGATTCTTTGGAGTTTTGATCTACCTTGGACTAAAGTACAATCTGTTGAGGACTATTGCAGTCTACATCTTTGGAGTGATTATGTAAGACAAACAATAATTGGGATGGGCATATTACATATATTATGATTAGGCAAGTGTGTAATCACACTGCTGAGTGTAAGTACAGCAGGCAAGCCGAGATGTGGAAGATTCAGACAGCTAGAATAATAATGGACCATGCCCATGCATACACACATATGTATACACCAGAATGTAGTTAACTAACTACTAATGTGGGGTGTTTGCACTGGTAGTGTATTGTGTTGCTCGTAGAAATGGTATGCTACCACTTACTAACTTAATAAATAAATTATGTTTGCAACTATTTAATCTCTGTACTTAACACGTTACAGTGCGCCTATTTGTGTATGATATAATGTTGATTTTGTGTCCTCAGAGTTGGTGTTGGCTGGACAGTTACTGTGTTACTAGCGCAAGTACTGGCGTGCAAATTTATCTTTCTGGAAAAAGGCAGCAAAACGTTTTTATTTATCAAGAACAGGTAAACATATTGTTGCTGTTAGTCACCATTCAATTGAGTCAATAAATTGTGATACTAACACAGATGCAGTAGTTTGTGATCATAATAATACACTGTCCATATCCTTTTGTGCTGACTATGCATGCAGTATTTTTGTACTTGGGCTACACTTTAACAGCAATTGTTGCTTGTATTGCAAAGCCATTGTTGGCCATCCTTTCTACTGGCAGCGTGAATGTTTATGAATGTATATATCACTGGTATTGCAGGCGTCTCTTCAATTGGTTTGCATACTTGCTGTTCTTCTACAACATTCTGCTTGGGTTCATCGCAGCCATTTTGAGGGTGCTAATTTCTTTCTTTTTCGGCCTGCTGTTGCTGTTCAGGCTGGACAGGGTTATTCTCATGAAAGGTTTTGAATTTGCTGATTTTGGTGAGTTTGACTTTGTGTACTATAATTTGTAGCTAATAGTATAACTGGTAAATTGACAATCTAAGATTTATTTATTTATTTTAATTTAGGTAAATTCTTACTTCATTGTAACAGCTGTAGTGGTAGTAACAGTATACCATGAGTTCAGCATTGCTAATGATTCTGACTATATCCATACTGATACACAGGGCACCGTACCTATATTGGATTTCTCTATGTGGAGCATTCCTACAACAATGCCATCGTGAACACCTTTGTTCAGCTAATGAAAGAAGCTGTGGGTCCCGGGTATGGCTTGCAGGATTCCCGGCCCAATGCTGGAGAAAACTATCTATTTGCAGCATCTGGTAAGTGAATGTGCTAGTTGGTTTCATTGGCTGGGGTCTGCTTGCATGGGGCATGTTCTCACCTCAGTGTTACTGTATTGTTGCTATGCTATTCAGGTGAAGGCTTGTAATGTATTGGAAGGCAACATACATATTTCAGCTGCATGCATGCACCATAGCTGAAAGTAATATTGCATCCAATAACATGCTGCGCATATGTGAGAAATTGACTGTTTTGAAGCAATGTATGCTGTGCTACCATGAAAGAACAGCTTTGGAAACTACAGATTGGGGGGTGTTGTTAAGTGTGACCTAGCAGCAAAGTTGTATCTCAGTGGCGTTGGAGACGGGGGGGGGGGCAGGGGGGGCTCAAGCCCCCCCCCCCCCCCCCCACTTTTGCCGACCCAGGCACCATGCAAGCATAAGGCGTACAGGAAGACCTTCAGCTGCGATTGGAGTGAGTGAGACGCCAACGGTCCAATGGCAGGCTGCTGACTCAGTGACTATTAATTGGATTGAGCCTTCGTCGAGGCTAGCTCCGCCCTTTATTGAACGGGAGGGGCTGAACTTAAACTTTGAACTTTGTATGCTGTACGTGTGCACAGCTACTGATATCATTCTGGCAAGCCTCACCTGCCGGTGACCTTTAAGTTTCCAAGGCTCTCCTTTGGATAGAAGACTGTACACGAGATGCTATGAGAGTGCTTCCTAACCAGTGGAAATTGGGTTTGCAAAAAAAAATTCCACGCTGTTTGTGGGGAATTTCACTCAGCTACTGTGCAGCCTCTTATCTCAGCCCCCCCCCCCCCCCCAGTGGCGTAGCCAGGGGGGGGCTAGGGGGGCAATTGCACCCCCTTTTTTAACTGAGTTACATTATTTTAATGACTTCTTACTTTTCTAAAAGATGTTTATAGTCTCTAGAGATGTCGATGGCCTTGGTAAAACGGTGATTCAAGCGATATCTTTCTCAGCAACTGCCAACAGTTACACTACAGACTTGTGTGTTGAGTTACACACTTTCACGATCGCGCAAGCATACTAATGCAAAACCGAGTTCAGAGAGTTCAAACACGTGACGTGTGCATAATAATTAGTAGGTGTGGTTTAATTAGTACTTGAATTGAGTACTACTACAAATCAATCTCGAGCGGCTCGACGTCGAGGTAAGTTGAATGATATTTACAAGGTCTATATAATTATATCTGAAATTTTAATGATACTAGCTAGTACAAATTTCACTCAGAAATGGCCTCAGAAGCGCTCTGACACTGTCTAAACTCAAAATTTTTTCTGGGGGAGCATGCCCCCAGACCCCCCTAGTGGGTGCGGCTTCGGCAGCGCTACTCAGTTTGCACCCCCTTTTCAAAATACCTGGCTACGCCACTGCCCCCCCCCCCCCCCACTTTTCATTTCCTTCCGACGCCTCTGTATCTTCTATGAAGATTACATGCTGATGTTTACCTTTCAAGAGAAGAAGTGCCAGATTATAAAATAATCTGGCACTTCTTATACTGGATATTATCACATTTAAGATTTATTATCACACTGGATAATAAAGAATAAAGCTGTGCACACCCAATTACTGAGGTGGCAGAACTATAGCTATAGCTAAGATACGATTCATAATTATTTACAAGTAGCTGAGCTCGCTTTTCTCACTTCAGTCCTCGCTTTGCTCTTGCTTCAGCTACTTGCTTGCTTTAATTGTTCTCAACCCTTAATTGGAGGCATCTGTTCGACTGTAGGTTGAAGTCATTTGCTTCAGCTACTTGCTTCACTCGCTTCATTCCTCCCTTTGCTCGCTTTAGCTACCTGCTTGCTTCAATCGCAACTCTCGGAGGTGTCTGTCAGGCTGTAGATTGAAGTAGAGGTTAGGACCATTAGATGACCTGTGATTTATATTATCCATGGATGACGTAACGGCCTTAGCTTCTCACACATTCTTGCATGATTAGATGACATCACACCTATGACAGACACACACACATACAGTAGTACTGATGTGAGGCAGATTGAATGGAAAATCATCAGTCTGTGCAGCACTTTGCTGTTGTAATCACCGTTTGCCTACTTGAATGTGCTAGTGTATCCTTCATTTTAATTTTCCACTTACTCCTGGCAAATTTAGTGCACAAGAAACTGCACTGCTGACTTGATGTTGCGTTTATACATACACTATAGGAAAACCAAGAGCAAGCCGTGCTCACAATCGTTGGTTGGTGGCGTACACCCTCCTGAGGAATCCCAGCCTCCAGGGGCTGACTGCCAGCAGGCTGAAGGAGGGAAAAGAGGGAAAAAGTTTTAGCAGTGAGGGCTTTGAGATGGGAAACTACCAGAGCAAGCCGGGATCACGATCAAGGGCTGCAGTTTTGAGTGTAGTACCGACACATTATGACTCCTTATAATTATAGTGATGAAGTGTGATAGCTGACTCACAAAGCGCATGGCGCTGTATGCATGCTGATGTAGCTATAGCTCTTGTACATGTTTAGGTGGTGTGATAACACAATTTGTGATTCGAGCTAACTGTGCTGTCCAACCTATATAGGACCAGCACAAAATGCCAAACTGTAATTAAAATTCCTTAATAATGCACTGATCTACGTTTGTTCAAGTTAATTATAGCGTCGTTCTCCGCCGGCGCCACGACCACAAACCGGAAGCGGAAGTGAGCTGTCCTCACTATCCTATTTCCGCTTACTATTTGTGGGTGGGCGAAGAGAGTCTGGGAGATGGATTAGAGGTTTGCAAAGCACATAATTATAAGCACCATAATACCACAAATAGAATGATAGTTGTCATCACAGTGTACGCTGTCCCCCCCCCCCCTCGGACATTCCAACATTATTCACTAGTGAATAATGTCCCCACTCTGAACCATGCATGTCCCACCTTGGAACTATATTCTCCAGTACTGCGCGCAGCTGAAGGATAGATCTAGCTATTTGTAATTTGTCATCGTTTTTGTATCTGTGTGGCTATGTACTTACAATGCAGCGAAGTATAATGCATTTCATTAATAATTGGCTTTGTATGATAACTGCTGTGCATGTAGACAGTTGGGACAATCTGGCTTGTTTCAGTAAAATCCGGGGGAACATTATTCACTCCGACAACATAATCACCGACCGTCGCAGCGTATTATCTAACCTACGTAGTATGTATTATGTGACGCGTCACACGTAATATCCGGGATTGGTGCCTTTTCGCTTTCGACAAATCACGGATCTTGTATTATTTACGTAAGCAACAGAAAATCTATGGACATGCTATGGACATGCTTGGCCTGCGAGACTAAAATATCTGCTACTTTTGGGTTCTGTTAAACGTAAACTCAAAAGACGACAGTGTAGACACGTGTGGCAGCTATTGAATTGTTGCGCTCGCGTGATAAGTGACCACACCTTTCTTAGGGGAGCCAACGTCTCTACTGCTGATCATCATGATGGAGCCACAGGCGACGCTCAAAAACGACTCGCAGCTAACTATGTAAGTATTAAAGCTGGTTTGATCTGGGAATGATTACTACTGATTTGAAAAGTATTATATTAGCAGAGGTACGAGGGCCAGATACCTTGTTTCCGGTGACCAGGGAATTTTTTTTTTAATTGCTACCTTGGGGTAAAAGTCAAGGGGTGTGTCTGTGGTCGAGCATGCACGTGTTCCACGTCCTGGTATATTCTTGCATTGTGAATCGGACAGCACTATTTTTTAGCTGGCCATGTCTCTCAGTGTTTGTGTGCTTGTGGCCATGTCTATCGGTGTTTGTGTATCTGTGGTTAGCGGGGCCACAATGGTTGTAAAGGAGCGACTGTTAAGAGTACCAGACACCACCACCTTAACCGAGCTGCTACGGAATATCAAACCTGATTCTCCGGCATGTACTGCTGCAGTTGCCGCGAAGTGCAGCAGAAACCCCAGCAGCGGCTGGATTGATGCAGATCTCGACGCTGATATTGGGCTATATGTATGCTGAAGATGCCGAGATTGATGCTGTGATGCGCCACATTCATCGCATCGATTGTACGGTAGACCTTGATCATTTGCAGCAAAAGAACATTGAGAAATGTGATAAGCTGAAGAAGTTCCTCGAATCTCACACAAGAAGTAGGCACTATTCATTTCAGATTCGAAAGTGCAATGATGCTACGTGCAGTATATGCCAAAAGCACCAACTTGACCCCGAGCAGTTCAGTAAGTGCCACTGGTTGCCTGATCCGGAACCTAACCCCGTGGATCCTAACAGGTACATGCCTTTCACAAGCCTGTTTGGTACAAGTACAAGTGATTCTGAAAAATTCAGACCCAGTTTAATTGTAAAAGCTGCTACAGAAGATCCCAACAGGAGTAGCCAAAGCTTTACAGGCCAAAGAGCTCGAAACATTGTTTTGTGTGGGGAGTGCCTAAAGCCCCGTGTTATCTACTCACAGTACTTACTCACTGCTGCTGAAACGAACTGTATTGAGAAGATCAAGGAGAGTGCTTGCTATGTATGCGGCACAGACTTACTTCCTGAAGAGGACAGCTTTTATGAGAAATTGTATGTATGCAAGAATTTGGAATGCAACTCACCCATTGAGACAGCATACTACTCCTCGAATTTACCACTACCTCTGATATGTTACTACTGCGGTTGTTTTGGTGCGGAGAGGGACACTGAACTTCTCAAGAAATTCAAGTCTGTCATGCCACTGTGCTTGGAATGTAAAAGAACAAAGCCACAAGTTCATAAATATCCACTTCCTTGTACATAGTACATATCATGTTTCAACTTCCTGTTTCTAATTGGGTTGTGGCTTGTTAATTAATTGGGGAGGGGCTACAGCCTAGAGCTCACCGCAGACCGACCGACCCTCTTCCTGGAAGCAACGTCGGGTCACCGGAAACAAGGTATTTATTTTGTTAATTATGTAGAACGTAGTTTGCATTACTTGGATGCCAAGTTTGGTTACCATTCACGGCAGTACTAGCAAGTTACAGCATGTTTTGGTGAATAATTGTAAGGTCGCTTGTCTGCCACCTTAATTGGTCCTCACCACCTGCCCACGTGCTTGAGCTCCTGAACTGCTGCACAAGCTTTAATAGTCAATATTTTGTAGATTGGCTTCTATATTGTGTGAAGGAGACTTTCAAACTTTCCAGCCAGGAATAATAGTGTAAGAGAATAAATGAATCAATTTTTTTATGCATCCAATCACTATCATGCAAGCAATGACTCTTATTCTCTTGCATGTACAGCTGTCCATTGCATCTCAACATACATGTACATATAGCCTCTTTATATACTTTATGTATAATTAGGGTATGTTGTAGAATTATAATGCCAATAAGTAATTATATTGCTCCACATCACGACATTCTATACCGCCATATCAGACTTCTCCTGCCATTAGCCCTCCACCAGTACTACAGCTTCTGTCACTGATGCTGATAGCTAAAAACTGTGCAGAGAAATTTCCTTCCATGCTTTGCTCTGCAGAGGCACGCAGCTGTCCATTCAGCAGTGCACACATCAGGCATTCAGTCCCCCTCATGCTGCTGTTGTGGGCCATTTGCTAAAAGCAAATTAGCAGCCATCTGTGATCAGACTGTCATACTATTTAGAGCCAGCTATTCAACATTCCTACACCCAGAAAATTTAGACTTGCTCAGTGCAGTATGTATATGAACTGGAGAGTCTTGGTTTGTATGCTGGATGTATATTACGTGTGAAACCTTAGTTCTAATACATGCAGAACTTCACTTTTTGATATTCTTTTGCTTTCATTTTAGGTTATGTGACAAGTTAACCAACAGCGCTGCTTACCTGTATTTCACCATCATAATATACGCAGTAAGAATGTATAAGTTTTTATACGTACTTTTATTTGCTATTGTCTTCAAATTGTATACCTAAGTGCTTTTATATGGTGTTTTATAATATATTTTTTGCATGTCTAAAGTTTTGGTTTGACTCATTCCAGCAGTGACAGATAATTCACTGTGTATAGAGGCCTATTCTTACTACATGAAGTACTTCCTGTAATCATACAGAAGTGCGCATGACATTGTGCATGTCTGTGGTAACCCATACTTGTGACCTCATATATCTCCCCATTTGTCCATCAGGTGGGAACTTTGGTTGCTCTTTGTCTTACTCAGCGACGAGCACGTCTTTTCAGGGGCTGTCTATGGGGCATACCAGGAATTGTGGTGTATGATTATAAGTTTGTTATGAACTATGTATTGTATAATACAGTTATGTGATGTGCAGCCTAGCTACCTAGAACTTGGGTGTAAGACTTATGACTGTTGTGGATGCGATCAGCATTACAATATTAGTGTAACAAAGTATGCTTTATACCTCATGATGATAGTCTTTCCTTTCCATGGAGCATGTATGTATGCTAGCTATGTGATGAACAGCATATGCTACTTCTAAAACTGTAGGAATGAGTGAATAACCACAGGAGTATGAATGGATCATGGCTCTGTAAGATGAACTGTTGCATACTTTTCACCTTTCAGGCCAGTGAATCTTCTTTCTATCTCTCGATTCCGACTGGTATATGCTGTCATCTTTGGAGCAATGTCTTCAGCATTCCTGTTACTCGCTCAAGGAGGAGTATTCAGCTTGACAGCTGAAAACATCCCTTTAAGACTTTTCTACAGATTTGGTATGCCACATTAGTACCAACAATTTTGTTTCGTTAGAAGGCTAAAACTATAATCTTTTGAAAGCCTGTACTCTTGTATTATCTCACAACTGTGTAGAGAAACTGGGTACTCCTGCATCCATGGCAGTGAAATGAGATTTAGTTAAGAGAAAAAAAAGCCTGGTTATTTTTTTGTAACTGTATACATTGCATGCTGTATGCAGCTATTATATCAATGCTAGGATCTTACTGTTTTATTCTGCCTTCAGTCCTACAGCCTCTGGTGTCCACCTTGATTGTCTCCTTGATCTTCTTTCCACATTTTGCCTGTGTTAATGCTCCCATTGTTTTGATTGGACACATGCTGGGCTTCATATACAGCATTCTATTGTAAGTTGAGTATTATGGTTTTTTTATCATTGAAATTTTTAATCCTGGACAGAATATGCTGTCATTATTAGGGAAATAATGGATACAGTATACTGCAGAAAAATACATGGCTAACCACATGTTCCCTGCAGTGGCTGGATCCCACTCAGCCCGTAGTGCTATAATGATGAAGTGTGCATGTGATCCAGCAACATGTGTTCCAGTTGGATCAATATTTTGCATTTCTTTGCAGTTTTGCAGCTGTGCTGGTGACAGATTCAACAGTCTATATTGGCTGTTCAGATATAGAGGACTATGAAGTGAGTATGAAGTACATATTATATATTTTGGAATGAATGCTACCCATACCACATATCCCACATGAATTTAACTCCTGCCCATGCATGTAGCTTGCTGTCATTTTACATTCTTTCCTGTCCCATGTGGCTTGCTATTCAGTGCAATTTGCTCCCATCCCATGCGTCTTGCTTTCGCCCTATTTTTATCCTTTGTGATCTGACCTTCTCTTCCATATAGCAATATTTAAAACCTAGTGTAGCTAGTAAAACACCTAAGACTAAGATTTTTAAACTGGATAAATATTTGCACTAGAGGGTTCAACTTGATTGAAATTTTGATGTAAAAATATGGAAGTGGTACATATAACGCACCATATTATATTACACTGTAGGTTGTTCTTAGCGGTATTAGCACAATACCAGTGTACGGTTGCCATACCTTCATTCTGGTGTGGTATGCATACAGTATTCTGAAGGATACCTGGAACTTATGTGGAGCTAGAAGCAGTGATACGGTAAGTCAGAAAACTTTCTGACAATTATTATTGCCGATCAGGAAGCAAGGCAACTAATTGTGTTGCATGGAGACTCTGTGTTTGTATTATATGTAATATATATAGCAGGTTATTTTCGTGGGGTGCCAATTTTTGTGGTTAACCTACAAGTCATGAAATTTTTCACCCACGAATTTTATGATTGGTTACATTTGCTGTACAAAGTCGAGCAAACTAGGTGCTAAGTCGACTTTCACTATAGCTCTCTATAGTACCTGTGTCCTGTTGACAATGCCCTGGATCCACAGGGTCCTCTGTCACAAGCCGTCCTTCATGCTGTGATCGAAGAAAGCAGAATTGATATTAAACATAAAAAGCAAGGCCCGTACCTCTCCATTACTACGGCGGTATGGTAGCTCTTCTCCAATACTGGCCTCCCATATGCGTTTATAGACTTGGTAGCCTCTCATGCACGACTCAATGCTGAATCGCTGTCATGCAAATCGTTAATTGAACCATGTGTACTAAGTCAAAGCTGATATTATGTCATCGCGTATTCATGATTGAATTGCCACGAAATTTAGAACCATGAAAATTATTTCTAATGATCTCTCGAGCTTTCATGAAAATTTCCACCCACAAAAATAACCCGCTTTACGGTAGGTATATATGTATGTATGTGAGTAATTACCGCTATAGGAATACAATTATTGTAAGCATATAATTTCCTGTATGTGTGGCATTACTTGCATGTGCGATCCCAGTGAAAGGTGAGCATGTATTACGACGGATGCACATGCAGAGAGGCAGTGGCAATTAGGGAGGCTATGTGTGCAGCAACACAGAAGCAGCGGTAGCGAGGAAAGGAAGGAAACGTCGACAGGATGTTTATCATATCGATCAGGTTCTCTTTCTACCAACCACAAATTGGCTCACAAACATACCATCAAATGGCATTTGATGATATGTTTATGAGCCAATTTGTGGTTGGTAGAAAGAGAACCTGATCGATATGAATACTGAGAACCAACCGAGATCCTCCTTGAAGGATGTTTATCGACAGTGGGTAAGGCTGATTCGGTAGCTGGAAAGCGATGATTGCCAAAGCCTTGGACTGACTGAATGGTCGGCTGAGCAGCATAATGCAACTCGATTCCCGCAAGGCCCTCTGCATGGAATACCATGTATGCACTAGTTAATGAAAATTATAATGTTTATCTACCCCTCAGATTGGTGGTGGCTGTTTCCAGCAACTTCTTCACCATGACGATACCCATTACCCTTTCCATTACGTGAAGCATCTTCTTAAAAGGTATCAATTGCAGGGTTCTCCCTAAAGTGTGGTAGTGTGACGCACCTTCACGCTGTGCTTTTTTTTATTTATAAGGACAGTACAGTAGGGCCATATATAGGAAACCTATATAGGAAACCCTTAAAATTTACACGTTTTTGGAGGTCTAGTCCTGGCTCTGATAGCAACAGTGAAGCTCAGAACAAAAGAGGACAAGTGTGTAACGACAGGTATCGCAGAGTTTCTATGTTTTATGCAGGCCGGGACACTCACGTCCCCTCACCACCATCACGCTGACAAAATTTTCTAGGGAGAACCCTGAATTAAGTGTAACCACAGTGCCAAGTGTGTGAGTATGGCAGGTGAACAGAATAACAGCCTTAAATGAAATTATGCACATGCACAGAACTACGTAGGGTACCAAACAGGCTTAGTAATTCAGTTGTTTTAGTTAATCAAAAGTACTAGTTAAAACAAATTTAGTAGACACAATTTTTCACGTACCTGAGAATGAGCTGTTGCTTTAATAGTTGAGCAAAGAGACCAGATGAGCCGATCAAGACCACTCAACCCTGTTTGCCTCGTTTACATGTTAGCTTGCCTACGCACACACCACACAGGTAATATAACATCTAGCCTCATTCCCGGCTCCCCCTCTGCCTCTCCCCTGCACATGAGCATACATATTGGATGTGAAATTAAGGTCAACATGCAATAAGTGTATTATGGAGTTTTGGCTTCACTACTTATACGATTCCCCCACATTTGTACATTGATTATGTTGATTACAAGATGAAGCGTGAGCATATGTCTTCGAAGCCTGTGTCAATAATAGCACTGGTCACTCAGTATAACATTGTATTCCTCAAGCTTCTCTGAGTCTTCGAAGCACACCCATCGTCAGTATATTGTTTGATGCGCACTATTCAAAGAAGGCAGAGTCCCGTATCAGTTTCAATTAACTTGAAAGCATGTAGGGCTTTTGTTTTTAGTACTGTATTCATAATGCGCACACAATTACAGCTAATAATCTGCTTTTGTATACAGCCGTGGTGGCAGACAATGCTGCTCATGCTACAATGGAGTGGGAAAAACATTGGAACACAGTGGTGGCAAACTGGGCCAGCTCATGATGTCAATATTTCAATACATGTGCCCTTATAATAGAGGTATTGAGAATATTATTGTGCAGCGCAGTATATTTTTTATTCCCGACAAGGAGTTGCTATGTTTGTACATAACTCAATTACAGTACACTTTTTGTTGATATTCATGCAGGTTTCCGGTTTCCTCTTAAGTTTCTCGGAGCACTGTTTGTAATGTTCATCATTCTGTATGAGGTACATTATTTTTAACCCTTAGACTAGTCTGCATGCATCTTATTTGTAATTTGCTATTATTTTGTTCTCACACAGTTGAGCTTCGTGGCATTCACTAGCAACCTCATAGTTGGTACCAATGCAGTAGATTCCTGGAAAGAAAATGGACGTTCATTGGCTGCTCGAATACTTGATACAAATGAATCCTCTACAGATGTAACCACCATATACAATGATGTGCTGTTAGTGCTTAGAGGGATTGCCGGTATGGTCCTGCGTAGAGAGTATAATACTATAAGCAAGAATATGTATAGAGTCAGCTCAATTAATCAACCTATTATTCTTCTTATGGTAATGGTGAATATAGCCTTGTTTCGAACGTTTATCTCACAGCCATGTCCCACTCACGGCATGGCTGTAAGATGAAACCTAAAATTATCCTAGGAATGAGACAATGGATTATAAAACTGCAACGGTTTTATTTTACATGCAGCGGTGATTGCCCTTGCTCCGTTTGTCGCATTCATACTCTCCTTTATTCTACTCATCCACCTGGCTATCACTGTACAGTAAGCCCGCCTACAGTAAATTCAATTACTGAAATGACAATATATTATTTTATTGATCAATAATAGTAAAGATCTACTAAAAGTTGCTAGGTGTGGACTAGCAGGCATTTTTCCGGAAAAACCACCAGCTCAAGCAACTGCTCTAGTAAGTGAAATGTACGTACAAAGAATACATCGTACATAAGAGCTAATGTGCTATTCATTTTTGTTATTCTAGGCTGCTTCTCTGCGATATGCTGGACAACAGATAGGGTACTTTGTATGGGGTATGTCCACATACCATATCTTGTGTTTGCAATCTGTACATTGACGTATCAACAAGTGTTACTAATCTCTACGAATGATGTCTACGTTATTTTGATGCAGCTTGGCTTATTTATTGGGTGATTACAATTGGACTTGGAGTTGCTGTCCTCTTTCTGATATTTGGGCTAAAATTTGCATTCATTAGGACATTTGTTGCGTATATTTTGGCAATAATCCTGTAAGTTTGCATACAACTTGTATAGCAATAAGAAGAGTTCTTATTGAGGCTTGCATTTATGCAGGGTTAGTATTGGATGGGCAACTGTTGTTTCCATTGTGCAATTATTGTTGTGCAAATTTGTGTTTCTTGAAAAGAGCAGTGGAAAATTCCTCATCATAACCAACAAGTACGTGTAGTATATATTCCTGAAACCTGTCGTGAACATTGCAGCTGATAATATACTGGTTCTTTCATTAGGCGGCTCTTCAACTGGTGTGCTTATGTACTGCTGTTCTACAATGCTCTGGTTGGTATCGTGGGAGCCTTTCTGCGGATACTGTTTTCTGCTGTGTTTGGAATACTTTTAATCTTCAGGGTGGACAGAGTTGTTCTTATGAAAGGATTCGAATTCTTTGACTTTGGTAAGTATGTACACGGAATACAATGTTTATTATATGTACAACAAAATCCACCTCAGCTATAGTGCATTTTGTAGTGTAGGGTATTTCAGATTTGTACCACAGTAGCTATATGTAATTTAAAAGGCATCGCCTGCAGTGTATATCCCAGAAGAAAGCTGGCCTGCTGACCAAAGTTGCTAGCTCAGCCATACACTAGGTGCATACACTACACTTAGTCAGCCTACATTTCTTGAGGTATCTCTAAACACAGGAATGTGGAACTGGAATAATGTACTGGCTCCTGAAGCAATGTCAGATACAGTTGGTTATATGTAGCAGGAACTGATAATAGATGTAAGGTATCATCACAGGAACAGATTAATAGCTATAAGGTAACAAAAGGCAGAATATTTTCCTACAATAAAGTGGCCTGTCCCTAAGTTGATATTTTTTGCAACATAATAATAATATACTATGAGTTGCTAAATTAAGCGGCTCTTCAACTGGTTTGCTTATGTACTGCTGTTCTACAATGCTCTGGTTGGTATCGTGGGAGCCTTTCTGCGGATACTGTTTTCTGCTGTGTTTGGAATACTTTTAATCTTCAGGGTGGACAGAGTTGTTCTTATGAAAGGATTCGAATTCTTTGACTTTGGTAAGTATGTACACGGAATACAATGTTTATTATATGTACAGTACAAAATCCACCTCAGCTATAGTGCATTTTGTAGTGTAGGGTATTTCAGATTTGTACCACAGTAGCTATATGTAATTTAAAAGGCATCGCCTGCAGTGTATATCCCAGAAGAAAGCTGGCCTGCTGACCATAGTTACTAGTCCCAGCCATTCACTAGTTCGCATAATCCACTTCCCATATTCCAGTCCCACATTTCAGTGGAGAATCCAGTCCAGTGTTTAGAGACATGCATCCCAATCCTTGTGGCTCCTGAAGCAATGTCAGATACAGTTGGTTATATGTAGCAGGAACTGATAATAGATGTAAGGTATCATCACAGGAACAGATTAATAGCTATAAGGTAACAAAAGGCAGAATATTTTCCTACAATAAAGTGGCCTGTCCCTAAGTTGATATTTTTTGCAACATAATAATAATATACTATGAGCTCTTTGCAGAAATTGAATACTTCATGATTGTTTGCACAGGGCACAAGACCTACCTTGGTTTCATCTATGTGGAACATGCCTACAATAATCCAATTGTGAATGCATTTATTCAGCTACTGAAAACTGTTAGAGACTCGAGTAGAAACAATAATTTGTTGTTGCATCACCACGACTATGTTGAAGCTGATGAATTCTTGATTGGCACATCATCCAGTGAGTTGCTTGTAAATACACTAGAATGTGCTATGATTTATGTATTTACAGTAAAACATCTGTACATTGCCAAGAGAGGGGAAAGGGGACATAGATAAATAAGTAATTGAAGGAGGGATACATCACAGAAGTGCAAAACGTATATAGGGATGGCCCGGATCCAGAAAAAATGGTCGCCCCATTGAAGGTATACACAATGATATAGAAAATGCCACTTCCTCATGTTTGCATCATTTTAATCTCATCAGTCATTATTGCGCTAGCTTGGCTTAAAGATTGCTGAAGAATTTGAAAGAAAAAAGATGGACAATTCGCCTGTTTAGCTACTTATATACCAATGTGGTACTTCAGCAATACTCTCTTGCACCTGTATCAGTCTTGGTAGTTATGCAAACACTTGAGAATGATAGGACTGGTATGGCTCATAATCGCTTATGACTGTACATGCTTGTGACTACTCATGCCATAGCATTCTCAAACAAATTGAACTTTTCGTCAATGATTTTCAAGCACTCCCAGGTGTGTATTTACTGCTACACGCCATTTTTGTTAAACTTTCAGAGAGTACAACAATGTAACGAAGGTTACGCCTACACCTGAAACTCAACCTTGAGCATGCACACATATCGAGATTCAGTTTCAAAGAGCTAGTTGTTGTCTTGCTCAATTGCCAGCAAGTTAAAAACATACATGATCCAGTAGCTGATGAATCCTGTTTCAGAGCATAGTTGTCTCACTGAATTGCAAACAAGCAAGTTAACTGCAAGGTGTTTGGGGAAAGGGGGGTTGAATTCAGAACATCTATATAATATGCCAAATCTTACAACATATGAGAGGAAATACTGGTTTGAATCCATTGTGCTACCTCCAGGAAAGCAAGCTCGTAATCGCTGGCTGGTGGCCTACACACTCCTGAAGAACCCCAGTCTGACTGCTGACCGGGTACAGGCAGAAGATAGAACCCATGCAGCCAGTGGGTGTGATGATGCATACAGCGTTAATCGAAGGAGTTCTTCACGAAAGGGAAAGAATAAGAGGTTGGATTTGCAAGCTTTTCTGCTTGATAAAGATGATGCTGAGGGACCCTCATGATGGAGCCATAGAGGTGACTAGTATAATATACTTATGATTTTTGGCCGGAGTGTTTCTAGACTCTTTGAATATAGTAACTGTACAATGCAATACTCTCTTGCACCTGTATCAGTCTTGGTAGTTATGCAAACACTTGAGAATGATAGGACTGGTATGGCTCATAATCGCTTATGACTGTACATGCTTGTGACTACTCATGCCATAGCATTCTCAAACAAATTGAACTTTTCGTCAATGATTTTCAAGCACTCCCAGGTGTGTATTTACTGCTACACGCCATTTTTGTTAAACTTTCAGAGAGTACAACAATGTAACGAAGGTTACGCCTACACCTGAAACTCAACCTTGAGCATGCACACATATCGAGATTCAGTTTCAAAGAGCTAGTTGTTGTCTTGCTCAATTGCCAGCAAGTTAAAAACATACATGATCCAGTAGCTGATGAATCCTGTTTCAGAGCATAGTTGTCTCACTGAATTGCAAACAAGCAAGTTAACTGCAAGGTGTTTGGGGAAAGGGGGGTTGAATTCAGAACATCTATATAATATGCCAAATCTTACAACATATGAGAGGAAATACTGGTTTGAATCCATTGTGCTACCTCCAGGAAAGCAAGCTCGTAATCGCTGGCTGGTGGCCTACACACTCCTGAAGAACCCCAGTCTGACTGCTGACCGGGTACAGGCAGAAGATAGAACCCATGCAGCCAGTGGGTGTGATGATGCATACAGCGTTAATCGAAGGAGTTCTTCACGAAAGGGAAAGAATAAGAGGTTGGATTTGCAAGCTTTTCTGCTTGATAAAGATGATGCTGAGGGACCCTCATGATGGAGCCATAGAGGTGACTAGTATAATATACTTATGATTTTTGGCCGGAGTGTTTCTAGACTCTTTGAATATAGTAACTGTACAATGTAATGACTTGTGTAATGTCATTGATGCTTGTGAGAAACAGACTAGACTAGTATGTATTTAGTGATTACCTTGTTGGAATTGATAGGATGCATAATTATGCTGCTATCCGCTGGACACAAAGTGCCTAATGTTTTTGTATTTTTCATCAGTTGTGTGATATTTACGTATTACTATATCTACATGCCACTGTATAATTATGTGTGCATGGTGAAACATTTATATGCATAGTTTGCAATACCAGGCAAACTGCTCTGTTTCTGGGGACATACATGTATGTTTGCTGCCCGTGATAGACAAATGGAATGTAGCTAGTGAGCTTGGTATATAGCTATACATTAGTTGGTTGTAAAGTGAGGTGCCTGAATAATGTGCTGGGTACATAGTATGTGTGTAGCTAGGTATATAGCTAGCTAGTTAAAGTAACACATGTACAAAGCCCGAAGAGGCTGAAAGAGAAAGTCAGTAGACAATCACATGCACACAAGTGCTCAGAATCAGAGTGGTGGTCTAACCCACAGATATTGAACTTCTCCCCTCCCCAAGCTTGATAACTCTTAATATATGTTTCAGGATCTTGGGCTGAAAGAGTCCTGGTGCTAGTCTCCCTCAGCTCGATGCTCAGGACCGCTGAATTGTGTGTGACGTCATGTAATTAATTGTGGTACGTTAATTAAACCCATACGTAAAGCGTTACAGTCTCGCGTCGACCGCGTCTGGCGCTAGTCTCGTGCTCGGTTGTGTGTGACGTCATGTAATTGATTTCGGTGTTACGTTAATTAAACCCATAATGAAAACGTAACTTTTTTAAACCTAATTATTATTAGTTAGCTCTGGGCTGTGACCATGTGTGTTCAGGTAGAGGGTAACGTGGTATGGCAACTGCCACGGTGGTCTCGGACAGTACGGCCTAGGATCCGTCCGTGTTCCTCCCTTGATTCCCACAGCCTGGCACACTAAACAGACCCGATGACGATCCCTGTACCATAGCGGACAGGCGCCCGAAAGGCTGAAGGCTCGGTCAGCCGGAACGACCTGCCCGTTCGCCCCTTAACGTGGCAGTGTCAAATGGCCTAGGGTTCCGTTCTACAATATGCATTCTCTGTGACTGTAGGAATTTTTTTTCATAACAGAAAGGATACATGTATGATCAGTAGACAATCACATGCACTCTCATCCAACACTTACCAGAATAATTGAGGGGCCCAGAACCATGGTAGCTACCGTGGGTTAGACCACTCTGGTTCTCAAACCTTCAATTTGGAAATTTACTGTACGCAACTCCTTCAAGGAGGATCTCGGTTGGTTCCTGCAACTGCTAAATAATCAAAGGGCTCAGAACCATGGTAGCTACTGGTGATTGCACAAATTGGAAGTCCTGCTAGTGGATAAAAGGCGTGGCAAGTGAATGCCAGCCACAGTACATGTAAGGCGACGCGTATACAAATCTCAACAAACCGCGTGGATTCAAGCAGTGTGCAGCGATGTCGACGGCTACCAATTCTACGTAAGTAGACCGCATGCCGTTTAAATTGTGTTGTCATGATAATTGAGAAGTTGATGAGGCGTAGCTATGGGCATGTTAGTATGTAGTCCAGGTTGACTGGTAAGGGAGTCTGTAGCAATTTTAATTTAGAAGTCTGTTTTCTTCAAAGAGTATGGAGACTAGCTATATCAGACCTAGGCCTTCCCAACGAAGTCGGACTGTGTCGTTGGCGATTCAAATGCTAGCTAAGGGATTCACAAAAGAATCTCTTCTCTATTGCACCACTATCTTATATATGTGCGGTGAACTAAATTTTCGACCTCACTGCTTACATTATAAGTTGGTGCCCTAGTTATATATAGCCACCTATTGTGTTGTGGTATATGAACGTCTGTCGACAGATCGCTAGACATCCATATATCATTATAGCTTTCGCAAGTCTGAGGTAGTAAACTATTATATACACATATTGTGTGTCTGATTTGAATTCACTATTGTAACCATCTCTACTATCGCTTAATAAGATATCAGCCGTTGTAGTTGTTGCTGCTGGATCGATGTGTGACCGGAATATATAAGAACTTTACACGCATAATATCCTAAACTATGGTATTGACCATGGACTGGACTATGGACTGGTAGATTTTGTTTTAGTTCTGCCGCCAATAGCTGCTTAGAGTTCTGAGATGTTAGTACCTTCAAGGAAATTGACTGCATCCCACCGTTGTGGCATCGAGGAGGCCGCGAAGCTGGAGGCTATGACGTCATCCACAATTTCATTCCGCACGTGATAGAATTCTGAATATTTTGGTATATTAAAAAAAAAAAGGAATGAAAGGAAAGGAAAAGAGACAAAAGGCTCACTGATCTTCCCCCTACCCCCTCCTCTGGCTCTCTTTTAAACCCTGCTCTGGCCCTCTTCTAAACCCTCCTCGACTCTCTTCTATCTCTCTTTCTATTGTCTGTTTTTCAGTATACCTTTATGCCTTGTTTTTTGTTTTGTTTTGTTTTTTCCTTTGTTTGTTTGTTTGTTTTTTTAGGGTTGTTATTTGTTGGTTGTGGTGCTGTTGTTGTTCTTTTGTTGTTGTCCCATAGGCCAATTTTGGCCTGCTGCCTAAAGTGGCGAGACATTAAAACTTTATCTATCTATCTATCTATATTATGCGTACGTAAATTAAAGCAGCAGTGGCTATGGTTTCACGGTCTAGGATCACCTGTATCTGTTAAAGCTGGACTCTGGACTCTGGACTGGACTAGGTCTAGATTTTGATTAGTTCTGCTGCCAATAGCTGCTTACAGTTCTGAAACGTTAGTACCAGTGGGGTGGTTCTGAATCAAGGAAATTGACTGCATCCCACCGTTTTTCTAGGAAAGAATGCTAGCGGTTGGGCCACTATTGTTACTAGCTTCGTAGATCGTGCCTATAAGCAAGTAGGCATCAACTTTTCAGTGCTTTTCTATTATAGATTCTTATCTGGAATCTTGCAGTGTTGACATACGTTATGCCTACTTGCTTACAGGTACGATCTACGAAGCTAGTAACAATAGTGGACCAACCGCTAGCATTCTTACCTAGAAAAACAGTGGGATGCAGTCAATTTCCTTGAACCACCCCACTGGTACTAACGTTTCAGAACTGTAAGCAGATATTGGCAGCAGAACTAATCAAAATCTAGACCTAGTCCAGTCCAGAGTCCAGAGTCCAGCTTTTACAGATACCCCCATAAACTTGATGTACGACGTGGTCATCTTTGTTTCAGAAGAAAGATGACATAATATAGTATCTATCCTCTTTCTGATGCAGTAATCTTATTAGTAGCTAATCTCAAATTGATATTTTATAACTCATAGGGCACAAGACCTACCTTGGAGTCCTGTATGTGGAGCATTCCTATAACAATTCAATTATCAGGGTCTTTGGGCAGCTACTGATGGATGCTGTTGGCACAAAGTTTAGTGACACGTCAAACGAAGATGTTTATATTGAAGCGGGACATATCCTAGCTGATACACCGTAATGTATGTATGTATGTATGTATGTATGTATGTATGTATGTATGTATGTATGTATGTATGTATGCATGTATGTATGTATGTATGTAAGCAGCAATAAAAAACAAACAATCTACTTGTAGGCCGTCAGGCCCCAGCCAGATTTGTCCATGGACAAGGTTTGGTTATTGCAGTGGAGTACAAGTAAGATCTTTCTTGTCTGTTTATGGACACCTGGTAGTTAATGTATTGCCTGTACTGTACTTAGTTAGATAGCCAGGGCAGCTTGTATAGGAAGAATTCAGAATAAAGCATCAAATGTTGCTGTGATCACTGTAGAGCTACAAACAATTGCCTGTTATTTGCAGCCTGGAAACCAGTAGTTGAGATACAGATACAACATACAATTATTATATTATGTAGACTGTGTTTATGATGTAAAAACATAATTGCCATGTTTGATGTTCACAGGAAGGCAAGCTCGTAACCGATGGCTGGTGGCCTACACCCTCCTGAGGAACCCCAGTCTGCAGGGGCTGACTGCCAATAGGCTGAAGGAGAACAAAGATGAAACCTTCTTTATGAAGGAACTTTTGCCAGACCTGGAAAAGGACAATATTAGTCTGGGTTCAAAGGCTGGGCTTGTGTATTCAGAGAGTAGTAATCTTTGACATTGTTAGGGTGTGTAGCTATAGCTAGTTTAAGAACACAGTCCTGTGTAAATGCTTGCTGCTATAACAGTATAACTTGTACCATGCTACTGTAGCGGTACTTGCTTTCATGATAGGTCATTTTTAGTGCTTCTTAGTGTATGCAGTATTTTTGTTGCTACAACCATTGCTGAATGCGTTGAGTTAACCCATTGTACAGCAAGAGTATAAACTATTAAGCAAACACTCTTGTCCTCTCTACATTAACATCGCTTATTAGTTCTGCTAATGAGACAGTGCAGAAATACAGTCCAAGTGGTGTAACCGGAAGCTTATAGCGTCAGATGGGCGGGGCTCAGCGGTAAGCTTATAAGTGGGTGGAGTACCAGTAATTTTCAGCGCCATGGAGGATGAAGACTACTCCGGGTACAGCTATGAACTTGAAAACACGACCGTTTATACGAATCGTACACAGTAAGTCTCTCTGTAATCTGTGTATATGTGAGGAGGCTATAGACGGCTCTGCTTGTGGCTACTGCATGCGCACGGTAGACGTGCCCACCTGAGACATAACCAGTTGTGTAACCGAGGAAGATATCGTTTAGTCCGTATAATTTTGAACCATGAGGTAACATCTACCAGCATTTTTTTAAAGGCCCATCCACTTTTGTGCATCAGTAATTTGGTCAAAGCAGTAAACCTAGGACAGACGGTAATTCATATATGAATTACTGTATAGCAGGAGGGCACGGAGATTTTAATACACTGGGCAGCATTAGAGCACCCTCTAGGACAGCTAAGTGTTCCATCCACCATTATTAAATACGAACCAATAATTGAGTTTAGAGGAAGCGTTGGAGTAGGGCCTAGAGGCTGACCATTGGGTTTAGAGCTACCTGCGATTGAGCCACAAGCTAGTTCCTGAGTGTGCGTACTTCCCTATACCAAAGTACACACTTCTGCTGGCTCTCTAGGCACGTCGTATTAGTCCAACCTCTTCTCTATTAATGAACAAGTAACTGCTCTTAATTTTCTTTTGAAGGCTCGTGGTAAAGAAATTAATTCGTAAATAGAACGAGGTTAACATTAGCTACAGCCAATAGATTTGATACACAAGTGCATTTCAAAAAAGGTTTTTGGCAGTACTTCTAACATGAGTGGAACGACATAATAGTTGTTTAAATAAATGCTGTTTTCTACATAAGTGAAAGAATCCAATATTTAGCCTCCAGCACGAAAAAAGCTGTGGAGTGGAGGCTAGGAATGAGGCTAGTGTATATTCACATCATGTTGCTGGCATTCCATGGCTATCACATGCCTGCCTGTGAATATGATATAATCTGGTATTATATGTTGCACTCATGCCCTCCTACACAAAATTACATATACCTGTAAACATGCATGGCTATTGGAATTAGTTACGGTATCTAATATACAAGATCCAATTCCATGGAAATAATATCCCAACTCTCTTGAATTCAGCTTGAATACTTATCCAAATAAATGTAAGGACTAGCTACTCTGCATAAGGCCTCCCATGACTTACTAGATGGGATTTTATTTATTGGAGCAATTTTACAATAATACACATTTCTCTGTAGGTGTTTCTACAATGACAGAACACAGTACATTCTTTATGCTGTTACCATCACAGCAGCGGTAAGTATTATAATTGTTACAATATCTTTTAGCAGCTCCCACTTTTTAATCTGGTTTTATTTTTAGATCCATGAGTTGCTTTTAGTTTCTATCTTCGGCAGCACTGGTGTCCCAAAAATGGTGCTTGGACTTCATGATAGATGCAATCAAATGTCTGTATGAAAATTAGCAATCAGTTAACAACAGTGCATTTTCAGACACCATTACATGCTCCTTCTCCAAAGAACTTTTGTCAAAATTTCTGAGAAACTCCAAGACCCTTAGTCTGACTTTTGTCATGGTGTACTGAGGGGTGTTACTGAATGTCATCCAGGATCTCTTACTCTATCACTGAACAGTTGTTGTTATTTGGTTTGCATGGCGTCATCAAGTATTCTGCAGATATATGATACAGGAATTTACAACACAGTGTTGCAAGTCTGATGTTATACATTCACTGCAAAAACAAAAAGATCGCTTTAACCCAGCTCAGGTTACCTGAGCTGCAGCTTCAATATCAAAGAGTGTGCATACAATGACATTGCTGATTACTATCGGTACCGGTAGTAAATAATTAAGCTAAGTCACATACAGGTAGCTACAATTGAAGTACAGCTGCACATGTGAGGTTTCTTAATTGCAGGAGCCATAGAAATGTATAACTTAGCTGGATTACAGCAACCTTTTATTTTTGCAGTGTTGCATCTTTCCTTAGATACTGTTATATATTCTTCTGCTTTCCTTCAGTTAAAACACCTTAGTATCACTTTTCATTTTCACCAAAATGTCTTTACGTGACCCGAGAGTCTTGGGGAAAACATGATCCTCACATGACTACGTTAGCAACTACTAATTAATAATTACATACCGACCCCGCCCCTAGCTGATTAAATCACGCTTATCCGTGTAGCTACTGTAGTAGCATCCTTAGGCATCCTAGACCTAGGCCTTGAACGTCATTGCTTTTGAGTATCGAATTTCAATGGCAGGCTGTGTACAGTGAAACAGATTAAGTTAAGTAACTATTAATAATTTTTCTAAAATTTCTCGTTGCTATGCGTATCTGACATTTGGATATTTTGGTGAAACTGTTTTACTAGAAAAACAGCTCTATCTCAAGAACCGCGTGACCTACAAACCACACGACATACAAATATCAGACATGTGCCATTGCATGTGCTCTGCCAGAAAGGCAATGGGCGCATAGAGGGTCTAGCTCGATAGACTAGTCTACCACTTCACCATTCGGGCTCCAATTTCGGGATGCCAGACTCCCGCTGAGGGAGTGTTACATAAATTGCATCACTAATATGGGTGCAAGAGTACAGAGAGCTTTTCAAACAGAGCAGTGCCAAGTGTTCATAGCAACAACATAGAAATGCTGTGTATATAACCCTCGTTCAGTGTGGAGTGTAGACACAGCTTGTATACATGAAGTACTCCACAATTTTAGGGTGCTAACTTCACATAGCTCAATACAGCATTACATGAACTGACTTGATAAAATATTTTGATCATGCAGGTCACTATCCTGCTTGTGCTCAGCTTTACACGCCCCCGAGTACGCCTCTGCAGGAAATTTCTTTGGGGGCTCCCTGGACTTATTGTGTAAGTGCACACTTCAAGTAATTAGAAACATTGCCTAGTTTACTCTGAGTGTAGAATGAGGATTGTGTATATACATACTGTATGAAGTATACATTTGCTTATCTGCACCACACCATGGCCTGGGTAAGTGCAGCTCAATATAAAATTGCTAAGTTTTGCTTCAGCTCCTGAGAAGTTAGCTTGCAGATGCATGTTGTCAGCAGAACAGTCAATAATCTGCTTATGAAGTTCCAACCAGAATTTCACATCAAATGTATCATCAAATTGCATGAATTTCATATCAAAAGTATAATAATTTATTTCTAATGACATACTAACAATACATTTCCCCCTATAGATAAGAATGTGATTATTTCCATAATCGCACACTTTTTGTAATTGCATACATTTGTAGTTTAACAAAGGCTGTAACTATAGGGACTGTAATGATATGTGATTAATGTGGATTCACATGGATTCTCATGCCATTTGGGAATAATTGACTCGCTTTGCTCATGCAATTAACTTACCTATTGCTCAGGCAATTATTTCCAAATCACACTCAAATCCATGTGATTACCCATACTAATTGGATACTTGCACCTTGCGAATAAATAACTTTTCCACTTACACAGTCCTGTGAATCTCCTTAGCAGTACTCGCTATCGCATGATGTATGTTATCATCTTTGGAGCAATGTCTACTGCCTTCCTGAATCTGCTGTTTGTGGGCAGTCACATTGGAAAATCTGATAATAGGTATCTCAACATATTAATAAAAACTGGTAAGTGTAAGGGCATACTATTAATTTTTTCCCCATCCATTTTTGCAGTGTGCTTATACTGCTTGTCTACATGATACTTAGTGTCTCATTTATTAATATATTTCTGTAGCTGTTGAAAGTGAGTCTAGTTATTAAATTTCTGGTGTTCAAATTCTATGTAATACATAAATTAATATTTCCTGAAATGGGCAGGGTTATGATAGTGCATTCATTCGAAATTAGAATCAGACAACATATAGACTCTGAATACAGTGTTCCTGTAAGTGGATGGTACTTCTTAGGAAGGTAGACTGTTCTTGCTATATAGTAGCACTGAAGCTATAAAGTATTTAAGCAATAGAGTGATGTTTGAATAATTGAGGGCTCAAACTTAACTTACTTCCCTAATGTTCTTGCAAACTTAGCTAAAGAGCTGCAGTTATTGAAAGTGTAGCTTCTGTGGACATTGAATCTTTAACTCCAGTGTTCAACTTTACATGTAGTTGCTGATCCACTGATCACTACCCTCACTCTGGCAGTGGAGTTCTTTCCATTTTTTGCCTGTGTGGACGCTCCAGTTCCATTGCTTGGACATTTGCTTGGCTTTCTCTACTCTTGTCTATAGTGAGTTACATCATTGTTATTACATGCGAATGTGAGTTACATCATTGTTATTACATGCGAATGAACTGGGTCTGTGTTTTACCCTTCCACCTGTATTTACAACTCATATGCATCCTGCACAGCATGGCGCAGTACGTGAGAAATGACATTCTTGATTACAATGAGTCGAAATGCAAAGGCGCAGATAAAGCTGAGGTATTACATAATAATTGTATTAAGCGCTACGGCAGCAACATGAGTATATATATTGAAGATGTAATAATTTATGCACCTTCTGATCATAGCTTGCAGTTGAGGTGGGAAGCAACTCGCTGGTGTATATCTTCCTCTTCATTGCTGTGGTGTGGTTCTTCCTCCAATTGATGTTAGACTTAATTCAGTTCTTGTGCCGAGGCATTAGTGAAAGAGTGAGTTAGATATATATAGTTGGTATGTTCTATACTTGTCCTAATTGTACAACAGCTGATTTAAAGCTCCAACCGGAGGCATTATTAATGCATCTGTTTCTTATTAATCCAGAGCTTATTCTCTCTAGCATAATTTTGTTTTCCCTCTACCGCATGACTTTTAGCGGATGGAATTCCTACCAAAGAAGACTCATCCACAGGACACCCAGTACTATTTCAAACATGTGAAAGCCTTGCTCAGAAAGTAAGTAAACAGACAACTTTAGTGGTTCTCTTCACTGTACATGTATTGTATCTTATTTGCTGTGCACTAGAAACAGTGAAGGGAAAACAAAGAGATTTCTAGCCTCCAAAGTGCACCACGTCTTTCCCTATAATAAAAGTGAGTTGCTTGAAATAGGCAGGTCTGCTATACTGACAGTTAATACTCACTTTATTTTATCTAGATTTTCGATTTCCCCTGAAGTTTTTGGGAGCTGTAACTGCTATGTTTATGATACTCTATCAGGTACAATTAAATATACTAAAAAAACTTGCGAAAGAAACAAGTGTATCTATGTCTTGTATCTGCAGCTCAGCTTCCGTGTGGCCTACTATGGAATTGTACTGGGAAAGCTATGGGATACGTTTGGGTCCGATTGGGTACCTGTGATTGAGCAGCAGCTTGAGGATTTAGAATTTCCACAGTCTGTAATTGACGTTGTTAAAGATGTAACAGGAGGTACTGCCAGAGGATTAGCAGGTAACTTGATGTGTAGGTACAAATTAGTATTTAGCTAGCTATAATTAACATTCAGTGATAAGATGCGAATAAAGACCTGGAACGAGGGAGATGTATTGATGTTTGGTAACGGAACTTACTTACTGTTTGCATTCTAGTGTGGGAACTATCTTGATAGTTTGTGATTTCCAAAATAGGGGGGTAGACACTTACGGCATGGCATGGTATGGCATAGTACAAAGACCCAGGAATGATGTACTCAGTGTGTATGTATGATTATCAACTATAGGGTAGCCTCGTTTCCAGGCTCCACTGCCCAGCGTTTTTTGCACTTTGGAAAAACACGGGTTCCGTGTTTTTCCAAAGTGCAAAAAACGCTGGGCAGTGGAGCCTGGGAACGAGGCTACTATAGGGTAGAAAACAGTACTGGTACGTAGAGTGGAATCACATAACGTATTGTCTCTATCTATACAGTGCTGTTTTATGCTATCCCGTTCATCAATTTCATTCTGTGTGTCATTCTACTCATTAACATGGTTGCGTCTGTACAGTAAGTGAGATAATTATAATTATATCATTATGAAGGCCTATGTATGTATATTGCAAGGTAGTATTCTTGGCAAGCAAATATTACGCATGTGAAAAAAGAAGTCAATGCTCTTTGTCTCAGAGACCAGAAACAATAATGTGAATACTGCATGCATGTGTGTGAGAGTGGATGCTACTAAGCTTAAATTACAAGCTGGTGTATATAGAAATACTGTAATGTTTATGGCTTAATGTACCAGCAGAAGTATGCAGAATGCTTCACCTTCTTGCTTGCTTTAAAATGTTTCTATCTTTGCTAATCACAGTAAAGACCTCGAGAAGGTGGCAAGAGAGGGCTTCTCCTTTCTACGTTCACATGTGCCTCCTCCTACATTTAGACTTGTAAGTTGACCAGTAGTACTTCAGAATAACTATTGCAGTGATTGTACAGGTTTTGTGAGTGGCACAGTGCAAGGTCCAATGTATTCCAGAAACGTTCAACTTGCCTGTGATGGTGATTTAGACAATCACATACTGTGTTCTTATTACCCTCTACATTTCCACTTGCAGTCCTATTCTTTGAAGTATGTTGGGCTACAGATCGGCTTCTTTATTTGGGGTATGTTTATGGTACTCTTTATGCATTACATGTACCAATAAATGGTAATCTAGTTGACAGAGGTTAAGTATTACTGCTATACAATTGAAGACACAAACTATGTAGATTAATTTACTATAGTCTTATACCGAGACTCTCCACTTGCCTCATAAAACAAGGGCAATTTCCTCACTTGTTTTTTTGCGGGGCAGGCAGACAACCTGGTTATGAGACTACTATAATCATTGCTTCAATATTTGGGGGAAAGGCCAAACTGTGTGTATTGTATAGCAACCTGCAAGTAAGCGTGACCTAGCTTATACTTGTTATCCTTTCTGTCTGGAATTGGAGACGAATGGAGGGGAAGGAATCCAATTAATCAAGCCTAAATGTGTAGCAGTTTGTTGTGGGCCAGGGCAAGTGTAAGGTCGCCTGAAGTAGGTAACAGTCAACACTTCAGATGGTTAATACCATGATTTTCTCCATTGCAGCATGGATAACGTACAATGTAGTGCTTCTTGCTCTTGGAGTAGTTGGAATTGGCGTATATTTTGCATTCAAGTACATCAAGGCACTGACATTTCTGGCTCTGTCATGGATTGTGTAAGCAATCAGTGATGATCATAAGTTATATGAAGAGTCTGAAGTAAAATTATCTCTAATAATTATGCAGATTCCCTCTTGTTTGGACTCTGATTGTCATTTTCTCCCAAGTTGTGGCTGTGAAGTTGCTGTTTGTGGAGAAAGGGAGTACAAAATTTGTGGGAATCCGGAACCAGTAGGTTGAATACTTATTATCAGTTTACACCTTACTTCAAACTGCAAATATGATTATTATAATTTCTAATGCTATTCAGGCGACTCTTCAACTGGATCACATATATATTATTTTTCTATAACGCTCTTGTTGGAATGGTGGGAGCTGTTGCCAGAGTGCTAATTGCCGGCACACTTGGGCTCCTACTCATGTTCAGATTGGACAGAATTGTTCTGATGAGAGGCTTTGAGTTTGTAGACTTTGGTAAGACCGGCATGATGTCACCTACACCCAGACCAATGTTTACATTGCTAATATTCTATAGGGTACAAGGCATACATTGGATTCCTTTACCTGGAGTACACGTACAGCAATGCAGTAGTCAATGTATTTGTTCGTCTTCTGGCAAGCGATGTGTTAGGGGATCATCATGACTACTATGCAAACACCGAAGGTCTTAGCATTCAAGCTGATGAAAGCCTCTCACTTAGGATACCACAAACAGGCAAGTTCTGCAATTAGAAAAATTCTCTGCCTGAATAAATTCCTGTACCCACACCCACATACGCAATGCACTCAACCCAGCTACATCCACACACATATGATCATAGCTTTGTACGTTCGCATTAGAGCTGTAGAGAACGTTTTATCCACAGCTGGAAGGCCCGGGTGGGAACAGAAATCTGTCCCATGCAGACCTCTACCCCAGCTATAGTCACTTGCAGCACTGCTAGTGACAATAGCTGAGGTAGAGACCTGGAAATAAAGTTAACAAGCATTGTCCTAGGTGCACTTCCGCTAATTTTATTCTACAACAATAGACATAAAATCAGCATGGAATCTGGCTGCTGTATTTTTCACTCCTGGGCTCAATGCAGGCAGAGGTAGATACTGGATTATTATTGTTATACAATGTCCTATTATATTATTATAATAGAACTGAAGTCAAAGAAAGCTCGCAATCGTTGGCTGGTGGCTTACACCCTCCTAAGGAACCCAAGTCTCCAGGGGCTAACTGCCAGCAAGTTGTATAGAGTAACTGGGGCAGAAATGAAAGAGGAAAACCCAACACACCAGAGAAGGGGGTCAGAAGAAATAGCGCTGTTGTCTGCAGTTGATTATGCTATAGAAAATTAGTATAGTAGGAGTAGATGTAACATTAGTGATACACTGACCACTGGTTTATCTAGAATAGAAACATCATATAATTCCATACAATTTCTGCATAGTTATGAATGGCATAAGTAGTTAGCCACAAAACAATTATAATGTGGATAATTATATATACATTTCTAATATACTGGTCATAATACACTTTAAGTCAATTAATGTAGGTGACTTCTCGAGCCAGGGTTTCCAGATGAATGCATAATATTATGAAATGAGTAAAAGCATTAGCCACAAATTAGTTCATATTTATACTGCTTAGAATAGGACACCTAAGTCAGTTACACTTCTCTCATGCCAAAATTAGGTTTGCCAGTGACATTGTACTCCTCAGGGTTTCTTACAGGATTTTTTGGGGGTGGGGTGGGGGGGGGGGGGGGGGAGCAACGCCCCATTGTGCACATGGAATTGCTCTCACAGGAAATTTTGAAATTTATGTGGTATGACATTGCTTTTGGCAGCTTCTAAGCCCCAACAAGGCTGAAGATTAAGTATTAAAAAAACAAATCAACATAAAAATTCTAGGGTGGGGGACTTGCTCACGGGGAAATCCCAGTGCCCTTCCCTCTGTATGACATCCTGCTCCCTCATGCATAATATTACGATGAATGCTATTCATGTTTGTAAGCTGTACAAAAATTTAATATGCAAAATGCATGGCATGAATTAATTAATCAAAACATGACATCGTGTAATGTACTCCCTTTGAAACAATTACAGCCAAACAAAAACTAGATTTGTGTGCATACTAAATCAAAAAAATTGTAACGTTTCAACTCTTGGCAACACTTTGAGCAGCAGGAAAATCACTTAGGGCTCACCCAGAGAATTCTCAGTAACTATTAACTACAATATTAATGCTAAAAGATGCTTAAGCGTTAACTAGTGTAATGGTAACTAGTGTAGCAGGATTTCCCTAGTACTCTGGGGGGCTGTACTGCTGTCCTCCACCACCAGACTCCCCACCCTCTCCCTGGTAGGGCTGGTCGGCTGAGGGTTCGGGGAAGGAGGCATAGCCAGAGCCGCCAGAGGTTCCTCCCTGGTCACCGCCCTTTACGAGACGGAAAAAGAGGAAGACGTTTACCACCACGATGGCAACCTGGGTAGGGGTGTGTGTGTGTGTATGTGTGTGATAGTGCAGGTAAAGGAGTCATATATGTGAGAAGTTCAAAAGAGGGTATGCCCTATACAGTAGAAGTAGTTTGTATCCTTTGGAAAGTTGGCTACTGAATATTAGTGACCCATACACCCATCCATCCATCCACTACCGCAGATAGAGGGTAATAATGTGAACACCACAATGATGAGGAATGCAGATCTTTGCAAGAACACCACAGATATCTGGGCCAACAAGCTCCAACAGATATACGGCACATTTGCGCGGTAAGACAGATGGACATCATCATACAGCAATAAGAATGCCCAAGCTACATGTACACGTAGCTACTACAGTAGCCATACGGATGATCATCATTTAACTACCTAGAGGTGGGGTTGATATGTAAATATTACTTAGTAGTCGCTAACATTGTCATGTGAGGATCACATTTACTACCGCACCTCTTGGCCCACGTACATGTAAGAACATTTAATGAAACTGATGTACGGGTGGTCCTTTCAAGAATTACGTTCTCTCTAACAATTGCTTACCCAAATGAGGATGCTGAAGAAAGAGAAGGCAACTCCAGACCGTGCACAGTTAGCAATTGAACCACCAGGAAGAAAATCAGTTTTTCTGAGCTGGTCGGCAGTGAAAACAAAGCACACGAACCACATGAAGGCCCACAGACCATTGGCAATAGCGTCTACAAGAATAATGACTTTTTTGATCTGTTGGATAGAAAAGTAAGCAAGAATAATAATCAGAACATAAAACAGGAGACTTTGCAAAGTCAAAGGAAACCCTTTGCAAAGACGATTGCTATTTAATTAAATTTCATTACTAGCTAGGTGAACATGAAGCACTCATCTGGTTGGTATGAAGATTGCTTCAAGATTTCATGTCTGTATGTTCATACTTATCATGTGCACCTAGGACTATACCAAAGGGCACTGTGCCCTTTGGTTTCAGAAGTTAGAACAGCTGACAGGAGTGGCAGTTTACACGTTACATTACTGTGAGCATTGTAGCACGTATAATGATGTGTGAAGCGGAAGAAAGAGTAGGAGTGTGCAACGACCACGCAAAAGATTAAATTTTCCCACGGTAGCTCTGTTACTATTTTGGACACGCATGTGGCTTAAAACAGAAGGTTACGGCTGTCTAGCAAAGCGACAGTATGCCCTACAGCGATTAACAACCCCAAAAAGGCCGTTTGTGACTCATGACTGCCAACTGTTTGCTGCCAGAGGTGTGAAGCCCGAGACAACTTATAGTAATGGAGACTAATGCCGTTTAGACTAAGTGGCTGCTGGCTGAGTTTGTTGCTACAACGTACCTATCTTCAAATAGCTACATGTACACAAACGTTTTCACTTGCTTTTCTAATATTTACTGCTGTAGAAGCTGTTTGGTTCAGCAAACAGTGACTCAGTACACTTACACTTGGCAGTGTGCTGAAATTAATATCAATACCTTAGCCTCAGGTATCGGCGAAAAATTAATATTTGCACACGGTGGAGAAGGGGGCGAAACAAAAGTAGAATACCACAAAGCTTAAAAGCCTAAAATTTTTCATGGAGGCACATGTCACTCACAAAACGTTTTTTCAAAATAATCACATAGCTGCTAAATCTAGCTTCTGCACCAGTGTGTCCATTCAAATTTCCACTGTATATTACTGACGAGGATAATAAGCTTTCATGCCCATGCATTCAACTAACAAGGTTACAAAGTAACTCACTGCTAAACAGATCAAATTCAGTTATATGAACGGATAAACCCTATATATTTACTGTCACTGAACCAACAAATCCGTTCATCTTTTCATTATTATCATACTTTTAGGTCCAACAGTACAGGCTCTCGGCTTCTGTACTGGCCCTCCCTTCGGTCAGGCCAATACTACCAGCCTTGAACGGAATATTCTCCTGTACTGCCCTCCTGTGCAATAATGTTATTATACCTGAAACATCAGTTTAACATCACATACATGTACTACATGATCCACTCAAAACTCACTGGCAGGCTATCAGAGTAGTCAATGACCACGAGCATAACATCCTTCACCAGGAAGGCCAGGCAGAAGAGGAAACCAATCACGCCCACTGCTATTGCAAAGTTGCAAGCATTATTATTCTCATTGTAAGCACAGGAAAAAATAACAAAATCCTGTTGCACCTTGTCTGCAACACAGCCAAAGACTATGATGGAGCACAGCTGTGGGGTGAAAGGAGGTACACACAATCACATAGAGCAGCAGTGATCCATATGTACGTACGTTAAAGATACACGTACAACATACAATCATGTAGTCACTTAACCTACACAGAAGGTACATGTAGTGCAGCGAAACCTGTCTAATGCGGTCACGACGGGCCAGATACATATACATGTACATTTATATCGGCCTCATTATGAAGGTGGCTGCAATACAGATGACCTCCATGAAGCAGTCAGAGAAGATTGACTGCATTATTGGGGCGAGCCTGAGCGAGCCCCAATCCTAGCGACTTGACTGGGCCTTCGTGTCTGTGTATATATATATATATATATTATTATCATTATGGTACGTATGTCTTACCGAATCTAAGTGCAAAATTCTAATTTTGCGTATTACGCATTACGTCACTACGTTTGTGGCATGAGTAGAATGGAGGCTACTGGAAGTTTGCAGGCCCAATAGGCCAAGGTACGTCAATCTAAGTTAGTTGTTATGTTGCTTACATGGCTAAGGGCTAGTTTGTTTTGGAATGTTTTGGTTAACTACAACCGCACTGCGAAGTTGCTGAGTCAGCACTTTCGGTAGCAGCTAGCTGTGCAAGAAGAGACCAGCCCAACTGTTATTTAGCTTTCAGGTACATTTAACTTAGAATTAATAGTTACTGAGCACAATCTTCAACCTTGTCTTTACGTATACTTAGACTTAACACTGCTGGATGTAATCTTGTCTGCTACCATACTGTTTTGAGGTTTCTATAAATTGTACAGTATAAATCACAGCATGATACAAGGCTCCTCCCCCTCAGTGTAAGAGATAGGACCTAAGGTCTCAGTACAAATCAAGGCTACGATAGTAAAGTTGTTCATGCACAATACAACAGCGCCCGTATTACTTCTCACAACAGCATCAATGATATACTACATGCACTCCATAATGCACTGGCTCAGGCTCGCCCCACAATGTCCTACATTAAACTAGTATAGGTACTTGTAAATTCAGCTAAGACTTCTAGTGACTATAATGGATGCATGCAGGTAGCGGTCATTCGCCGACAGCTAGCTATCTGAGTCCATAACATTGATTTTCCATTTAAAACACACCAAATATTGATGTGCGCTTCTCGGATCTGCACCCTGTATGGCTTTGCCTCATATGGAAGGTGTATTACACATCAAAGAAGATGATTAATCCAAAAATCTGTTTTCTGTTTATTCCAAGCCTGCTTCTAACTGTTGTACACAGTGGAATTATGATAACAGTTTGCGCTATTTGGGACGCGACTGCGTGGCCACATTATGCATTACACAAGTGACCACTTTATTGAGAAAATGATGTACCGTCAATAATTCAGGACTTTCCCAAGCTGACTGCAATGCGGAAGCAACCACTTGCTGTATTCAATGACTGCTAATTAAGGCAGGTTTCACTGTATACGCATTACTCTTCAATACAAGTAGGTACAATGTAACTACATGTACATGTAAACGGGACATTTAAATTGCATGAAGGAGGAGTACAAAGGGGAGCTAGTGTGATGCTTGAGAGACCACTTTCAGTGTCTAGTAACTGGACTGCAAGGTACATGTAGGCATGGGCTCCTGATGTAGGTAAGCTGAGAACTGAATCCCATCAAGTGCACTCTCCCCCCCGCCCCACCCCGGTTTCTCATTGTGGTTCAGTCTCATTTCCAAACCACACGGAGTGAGTGGGAATGAGGCTAACGAGTTCTAGCGGCCAAGAAGAACTGCCGATTGTCCTGGGGAGATGGGATGGGCCAGTCAGATTCCTACAGTAGTAGGCCTGACAACATTCTGCTTATCATTCCTGTATCCATTGAGGCATTCTCCAAGGTAATGCTCAGCAGATTAAGCTACAGCAGTGGAGTAGGTAAGCAAAGTTTAGCAACTAGCCTCATTCCCAGGCTCCCCCTGCCTCATTCCCAGGCTCCCCCTGCCTCATTCCCAGGCTCCCCCTGCCTCATTCCCAGGCTCCCCCTGCGTATGTACTCAAAGTGACAAACACAGTGGAAGGTCTGCTGCTGGAACTTACAGCAATAGAGCTGACAGAGCACCTTTGCAGCATCTCCTGTTAGCAGTTATAACAGCTCTTTCCCCATCTAGGCTAAGTTAGTTTGGCGGTCACACATGATATAATTGACCAGACCCCTGCCCACTTTTCTAGTGGTAGAAAGTTCTTTTACCAAAGGGTAGGCGGTGCATATACAGCCTCGTTCCCAGGCCACCACCCTAGTGCTTTGTTTTGTTGCTACAATATTTACCAGCTGGGTGTGCTCGAAGCGACCGGCTGGTGCTAGTTACCTTTTCCACATCTGTATATTATGTGTGTCTGCATGTGCTACGTGTGCAATGATTGTGTCATAACCGTTACCACATGACAGTAGTCTACTAGTGCAACAAGGCTGCTGAAAGTTTGCAGCAGCTCTAATACCATGCAATGTGCTGGCTGCACTAGCATTGTAAATTACTGGGCAGATAAACGACAGGTTTTCACTGTACAAGTTGACAGTTTTCTGGGCTACTCCTGCCTACAAAGAGACCGAGCTCGTTGTCAAGGAACTAGCCTCGTTTCCAGGCCACACCCATCCCACAAAAAAGTGGTCTGGTACACACGTTTGCACATGCGTGTAATTACCATGTTTTATGGCAACAGTGAAATATTGAATATTTACCCATACACTGTTACGTATATGAACCGTATATTATTCGTTTCACAAAAATGAAATGTTGGTTTTTCTCCAAGTAGATACATGTACATAGAAAGTGATCATTAGTTTGAGGCTTTGATCCCGTTTGCCCCCAAAAGTCCTAGAAGGTCTGATCTAGAATTAAAATCGAACAGCTCGGAGGAAAAAGGCACTTCTGAATTCTTATGGTTAAGATATATACCTACCATAATCGTAGTGCCTGTGCATTCAGTGAATCACTAGACACAGAGGCCAGCTAATGTTGCACTGAGCAGGTGGTGTTTATACAAGGGTGAGATAAAAAGTTGAGAGCAGGATCTTAGTCCTGCCGTTCGCATCGCATGATCGTGCTGTCCGCCTCCAGCGCTCCTATCTCTACAGTGGAACCTCTCTAATGCAGACACCATTGGGACCCACTCGACGTGTCCGGAATATCGAGGTGTTCGTATTTCGGAAGCTTCTGGTTATATTTCCGGTAGGCATGGCAATAAGTATTCGGCACGCAATGGCTCATTTTGTGGCTCTGGCTACATGATGGCCGGCTCTGGCTTGCTGCAAAGCCTGTTAATGCCTAGCCAGAGTAGCATGTAAGATTGAGTCGTATTCCTGTGGTGTAGACAATGTACATGTACATGTATAACATCACTGTGAGTCCACATCAATTCGGAGAGTCACGTTTTGTGAAGAAATCTATGATTTAAATTATCTATGCCCACATTATTGAATGAATTTTGTACAGTCAAGGTACTGGTGGGACTGGAAAACCTGTCCGCTTTACAAAATAGTGAGGTGTCCAAATTTGGGAGGGCGCTAGTTTCAAACAGGACCGCAGCCAAACGTCTATATAAGCGAGGTGTCCACTATAGAGAACATCCATTAAGAGAGGTTCCACTGTACTTATATACATATGTAGGCTACACGAAGCAAGGGTACATGGTAAACTATATAATACATGTACATGTAGATTTATCCGGATGTCTGACTCTGTGTCATGCGCCACAACTTCCAAGTTTGAAGACGGGGCATGCAGACCAGGAAAGCCTGCTCCACAAAACCACAATTCAAATACTTCCTGTATAAATATTAGCATGTACTGATTCAATTGTGGTTTTGCATAGTCAGCTTCCTTGTTGTAAGACTTTCATAATAGCCAAACTGAAGATAACCTGCCATCATGATGATGCAACAGTACATTGTATTTGTAAGTACAAGAGTACTCATTAAAATCACATGACATATTCAATCTAAAGGCAATATTGCATGTGATCGACGATAATGAGCCGTTAAGTATTGCAAACGCCATAGAGAAAGAATTGAAGATTTTGCCTGTTTTCCCCTGGCCGATCACTTCGAAAACGGACTGCAGCAGTACCATTTTGCAGTCTTAGGCAGCTACTGACACTTCCATACCTGAGATTGCTCATATCTCCATCGCGCCCCGAAGGTAAGTTGTTCATTCAGACATGGCTGTCCTTCTCTTTGGAAGAATAGTTAATCTAGAAGCCGAGCCCTTCAAAAATCTGTACAGCTACAGAGAAAACCAACATGGCCTTCTACTTGTCACGTGACTAACCAATCGTTGAGCGACCTTGATCACTAAAGGTCGACCTTGGCCGACCTCCTCTGACCTTCCATCATGATGATGCAACATTCTAATCAGTTATACATTGTATTTGTAAGTACAAGAGTACTCACTTATCACAAACAGCCTCTACTTATACTTGAAAAGGGGAATATTCTTATTCTGAGCACTCCTAGCATCCTGTCTGGCATTTCGGTAGTAACACTTTACAGGCTTGTGGTAGTGAGCCAGAAAAGGTTAGCTAAATGCTACACAAAGTTTATAAGCGTCACGGTTATCGTAAACTGCAGTCAAGTATAATCAATTAAGCAGTCACTAAAGCTGCAATATTTGTAATCACATTATAACTGATGACAAGGAACTCACTCTTTTCTGAACACTACATGTTTCGGAAAGCAGAGTACGCTGTCCTTTGGGAGAATGATAGTGTGGCTGCTGCGAGAGAGTGCAGAGATGGGCTACGCTACCTGAAACTCATGTTCGCATCACTCAATCGTGCCGACCATCCACATCGCTCATATCTTCACACTCTGACACACTTACATGTACATGTACATCTCAGACTCTTTGTGTACCACAAGTTCAAAGACAGTATCCATGTAACTTCCAGAGATGCCGTTTTTGACACTGTGGCTAGCCTGAGTGTGATTAGCATACATGTAACTGTATTAGCTAAGATTCTGAGGCCATATGCAGCCTTACTGTGCTCGGCAAATATATTGGATGTGCAACTATACACAGCAGGAGTCGAAGTAAAGACCTACGTCATATACATGTACGTATATCCTAGCCTCATCCCCAGGCTCTCTGCACGTTTCACACTGGAGAGCCTGGTACATTTTCTGACGTGATTTAAGTTCGGGATCCAAATTTAATACATATAGCTACAAGAAGTGTAGATTTGCTGCATTCCATCGTTGTCTGAGAAAAACGGTGGGGCTCAGCGGGGCTCAGTCGATTTTCTTGTCTCAGCGCTTCAAACAGCTCTTGCAGTGCTTTGCTTTGGCAGCAGAGAGACTCAAAATCTCTAGGCCCACAGCTAGCTACATTGTAAGTGAAACACACACATGGGCCTGGGAACAAAGCTACATGATACTGCATCGCCTCATCGTCACACCATGTCATCAAGAAATGACCACGGTGTAAAAGACTGCAGTACTGTCGTCTTTTGAAAATAAGATCAGAATGCAGCATTGCTAGCAGCCAATGCATCCACCTACAGCAAAATGTCAGCACGGAAGTCAAAAGATGTTAGCTAATCGTATCTATGAGTTCGGTATACACAGCTACTACAGTGACTATTACATAAACAAAAGGGCTACAACTGTCTCTGAGGAAGCTTGCAAGCGAAAACAAACTCACCAGATGGCAGCGGAAGACTCCTAGTCTACTATTACAGTCAATCAGTGTAAGACAGCATCACTTTAATACTGAGCATGACTCAGGGTAGGGGCTAATAGTGCAAGGGTTCATTTAGGACAATTAATCCCCAAGGGGGGGGGAAGGGGGGAGGGCATGCATATAGTGAGCAGTATTCATTTTGAAGGGTTGAAATCCCCAAGGTGGGACACAAAGTTTCTAAGGCAGGGCAAATGCACCCCCCCCCCCCCCCCCGCCCAAATGAAGCCCTGAAGTGCAGCAGGTAATTTTTTGGGTTGGTCAGGCCCGAGAAACAGAAGTGGCCTTACTATTATTTGAATACGAAAGAACACCTCACACATAGTTTGATCAAATTCTGCAGCACTGGTGGGCCATCATGTGTCAGGCATGCTAGTAGGATCTACTAGTTGTGCTAATAGTAATATTAGCACTGCAATACATATTTTATGACGATGGGATTACAAAGGGGTGGGCAACGCATGTACTAAAAATGTTTACCCATCTGCGTTTTGCACATGTACCGAGACATCACTAATTACATAACACAAAGCTCGCTGGCACATGGCATACAGGAGTTAGTTCGGTGGATATGTCACGGTACAAAATAGTACGTTGACGAAAGGGTTAAATTTATTCACATGATAACGTAGCATTGTTGAACAATGTTGGGGCAAGAAATCACATGACTTCCGGGTCATGCCTGCTCTGACATATTCACCAAACTAAAGTAGCCATTTACAGGAACGACCGACTGCAAAATGGACTATGCATATCTCCATTATGACCCGCAGATGAAGCTGGCTTACATGTGCCAATCCGTAGGCTAATTGCATATAACAGCCATTCATGCCTCTTTGGATCTTGTAAAAAATGTATCTAAAGTCCAGTGCTACATGTGATAAGTAAAGGTTATATCACAAGCGAGAAGACCAGCACCCTCTCATAAGACATTTTTTTGTCCGTTAACGACAGCAATAGCATACCATGGATGGACAGCACACTAGCTACTGGAGACTCGGCATTCACTGCTCTACAGCTACAGGCAAACCATGGTTTCCTATGATCTACCTCTTCATGAATGCAGCACTTTTGCAGTGGGCTTCCCTGAAAAAGCATACTAGATTCCGCAGGATTGGGGTTTGGTTAGCTTAGGTTAGGATTAGGGCATGTTTAGAACATAAATGCAAGTTTATCCATCCACCCACAATCACATCCCTCTCAGACCCTTCCACATGCGGTCATACCTGAGAGCTGCGTGCGGGGGTAGAAGGGCCTGAGGTACTCTGAGATTACTACAGCTATAATGCAAGCACTCACAATTCCCAACAGCCTGATGTAGATGAGCGGGCTGAGAAGCAGGTCTTTGGCCAGCTGCTCCGGCGTTGCATCCGATCTGAAGCGGAGACCCATCTTGTTCCAGTCCACAAAAAGTGCCGCTTGTTCGTGATGTCACTTCCACGTGACCGCTATATACTGTCCGTAAATTAGTCTAGGCGGGCGTGGACTTGTCACAAGACTGTCCGTAAATGTACTGCGTACTTCCGTATGCTTCGTGGAGGAACCTTAGGGGATTCCCCAGCGACCTCACTCTAATAAGCGCGCACTGGCACTGCATGTTGGGAGCTGCAAGTCCCTACCTTAGAGCTGCAACACATCTGTGCTGCAGAAAACTGCAGGTACACAGGAGCTACTGCAGTGGTAGCAACTTCTCTCTTTTTCCAGGGATCTGTAACGTCACATCCCATGCCACATGCATGGCCGAGCTTACCAAGACGAGCAAAGCCTCAGAGACTGCAGGCAGTGTTGCTGACAAGAGCCCTGCCAGACTAGAAGATTGTGTTCAGATTACAGAAGGCCGTGCAAAGATTCTCTTTCCTAGCAGCAATGAAGTGTTCTATAATCCTGTACAGGAGTTCAACAGGGATCTCAGGTTTGGACTGTATTCTTTTGCAAGCAATACCATAGATATTATAGATACGTAGCCGTTACATGTCTATAATATCTATGTCAATACTAAGACCATAGCAATTTGAGTTCATGTTTCACAGATCCGGTGGGTCTATTGAATAGAAGATTTTTCATTCATGTCATTTTTGCAACCACCAAAAAAACTAATTGAGTACGAGTACTAGCTAGCCATTGTAAAAGCCTGTTCTGCTTGCTGTTCAATATTAGACCCTTTACCATTATGATGTAATGGGGGATGAAAGTGAGCACTAATTGGAGAAAATACATGAGAACCTGTACTTTGATGTAGTGTTCTTGTATGAAAACATGCTTATTTACATGTTTTCGTGTATTTTCTCCATTTAGTGCTCACTTTTACCCCCCCCCCCCCCAATTACATCATAATGGTAAAAGACCATAAGGCCATTCAGACAGAATATGAGCTACAGCTGACATCCGCCTACGGTCTGCACTGAAAAATCCAGGTGTACACTCCAGCCTTGTCCTCAGGCCACACTGCAGAAGGCATAACGATTACGTCATGCGCAAATCACCAAATTTAAAATTTGCCAATATTAAAATACAGCAGTTTTCAGCTATTTAGATGAAGACTTATTCAGTAACACAAATCTAGGATTTTTATACAACAGAGTGTGACTTGCCAGAGGCTGTGGGGTGATATAAGGGTTGGCACCAACTAGACAATGCAGCAGACAAGGTAACTTGTGAGGGTGGCTGAGAAGCATGGGGATACACACTTCAGCAGCCATTGAAACCTTGTGGGGGGGGGGGCTGAGAAGGGAGCGCTGGACTGTACAGCAGCCCACTACATGCAGTGCGGCCGCCTTAAGATGGTCAGCTACAGTAATGCAGTCAGTAGGGGAAATCCTGTATATTTATACCCTCCCGAAGCGTCATTCAATGATTCGTAATATGGCCACTGTATGCAAATATAATATACAACTTCATAACTACGATTAGCACACTAAAAGTTGCTAGAATTCAGCAGCTCTCTCCGTGTCTGTGATACCAGTACATGCCTTAGCAGCGCCGTCATTTTTGGAAAAAGTGATCAGAAATTTCATGAACTCGGCCCCGTGTCTTCCTTGTGACAAGGCTGAAAGGCTTCATTTCTGGGTTATTGCAGCAGGCTGCAGCAAGGCCTCCTGTATAAGCCTTCCATGTTTCATTTAGTTGATGCAAAGCTCTGCGTCTTTGGAGTATGTGCTTTCAAAAAATGTGGGAAGTACCGGATTTTCACAAATCCAGTCACAAATGCTAAAGTATGCCATTATCCAGCCACCTCTTAATGCAGGCAGTTGGGTGTGGCCCAAGGGTGACAGGATTATAGAGTTTCCACTGTAGGTTCCTCCTCGTACTCCTTTTTTTCCAGCTGGGATGTGAAGAGGGGAAAATGCTATAATTGGCGAACTCTAGTCCCATTTCTTCCACATTCGTCTAGCTTTAAATACGTGCGTAAGAATTTTCAATCCCAGCTCACTATGTAGCTGGCCCATCCATGCCTTGAATTTAAGAATTATTGCATGGAATGTCCTTCACAGAGAAATAATTTTGAGACCATATACTGAAAAAAACTATGCCCTCTTTTCATTGTGCATACACTGTATGTAGTATTGCAGTCATCAAGTACTACTCGGAGCACCTGTGGACTCCAAACAGATTCAGGAAGATAAAGAGTGAGTTATACTATAAGGCATGGATCTGGTCATGTGGTATGCTTACAGTTTTTTTCTGTGCCTCATGATCACTGGTGTGGGGGAAAGTGTATGGAAAATTTGCTTATCTACATATCGAAAGTACATCAGTAAATTGGGGATATGTTGGAGAACTGATAGAACATCCCAGTTTATCTAGGGGTTAACCTTCCAGTTACACTTGTAGGTCACTGACTTACTAGTGTATTGTACAGTGAGCATAGAGCTTGCAGCATTACCCTTGCATAAAACAGATATTGTGTCATAGCACCACAAATATTAATGCTATGGTTAGGGCTGCGCCGATTAGGTGAGCATAAATATGAGCATAATTAGCTGTTTAGAGCATCATGCAGACATAACGGAAGCATAATTACATGTAGTGCTATGACAACATTTGAGTATGGCTTCACACTTTGAGGCCGCATGTCATGAACTATGGCGACTCAATCTAGTGTTTCGAATGTGTCATAGAGTGACAGCGAGCAAACACACGACTTACCTGCTGGAAGTACAAGTACAGGCAGCGAACCAGTTTGTTCCATCGCTGCTTGACAGGTTACAAGCTAGTCACATGACTGCAGCTGTACTAGAGTATATTTAATTATTTGAAGTGTGTGTCAGTGAGTCACATGACTGCAGCTGTATAAGCTGCTGCTGAATGTGTATGGGAGTAATTTGTACTCACACAAAGGGCATAGTGTATAGGTTCAGCTGTTGTGTACAACTTTCTTCCAGTTATCTAGGGAAAGTAGTTTTTGCTAAAACTATTCCGATTATAATTTGCCATCATATTGTAGGGAGTGCACAACAATAAAATATTAGTTTATACTTACTATAATGTTGCATTGTATAATATTATATGTATGCAAATCTGTGCTTTGGATAACTGTATTATCAGTCCTGATAAATGGAAACAGAATGTGAGCAACTGTTCATGTGAAAATGTAAGCCAATTGTTTTCCATTTGAGATTTTGTGAGGATTATATCAGGCCAGGCACTTGTAGTGCACACACACACACACACACACACACACAATGATCTTTTATGAAGGCACAATTTTCGCAACAAATTGACTCCTGCACTGAGTACAGAGCACACATGCACACACACTGACCCATTGGTTCACCTGTACTGTAGGACCAACACAAGGGAGTGAGTCCAACCCCACGGCTGAGAAGTTGTCAATCATTCCCAAACCTATATCACCTCCTGAAAATGCCTCCACACCTCCACACTCCTCAAGTACCCCCTCAGTAGGGGGGACTGAATATTCAGACCGTGCCGGTGACTCAGCCGGCAGCAGTGAACGAGAACGTCTAATAAAGACAGCTGGTGAGACAACAGCTGGATACTGTGAAACAGCCTCCAATATAGACCAGGATGGAATGGGGTCCTCTGTAGCTGAGAGCCACCCTCAGGCCGGGAACTGTGAGCGGACGGAGGCTAATCGGGAAGGAAAAGACACAACTGTGGCCATGGATGTGGAACCCAGCGAGTGTGAAGGTATCCCCAACTCTGATGGTGCCAGTGAGGGAGAGGAACAGGAGGAACAAGGAGTGGCTGGTTCTGCTGGGACGATTTGGAAGCAGCCTGATATTGTAAGTGTGTATCCACATACATGTACCGTAGGCTGGGTTTTGAGTAAACACATAGCGTTTCCGGGTTTTGAAGGCAAATTGCATATTCTCACCAAAACCTACAGAATGGTCTCTATATAAATATCAATCTACACCTGAAAACTGGTACCACATGTCCCTGAGATGCATGATAGAATATTTTTCAGATCCTCCTTCCCAATTGGCAAACATTTTCTGAGAAAAAATCTTGCAGAAGGTATATTGAATGACATTAAGCTATTTGCCTTCGCTCCAGCCTGGTTTGCAAATTCTGGAGGCTCTGGCAGCCTCTGGTCTGAGATCCATCCGCTATGCCCTGGAGATCCCAGGGGTTCACTCAGTGCTGGCCAATGACTTCAGTCCCGAGGCCTACCGCTCCATGACCAGGAACATCCAGCACAATGGGGTGCAGGACAGGGTCCAGCCTAGCTGCAGGGAGGCCAGGTCAGTCACTGCATTAAAGCCTCTCCATAGTCTAGTGGGGGGAAGACAACAAATTGAGTATAATTATCGACATCTTTTTAAATTCTTGGTTGCCATCTCCCTCCCCCCCCCTCCCCACCTCCCAGTATGCTGATGTATGAGCACAGGGAGCCCTACCCTAACCGGTTTGACGTGATTGATCTTGACCCCTATGGCTCTCCCAGCCAGTTCCTCGACTCCACTGTGCAGGCAGTTGCAGATGGAGGTGGGCTCTAATTGGGTTCTGAAACCCTATACATCTATACAGTGGATATAATTATTGCTGCAGTAGTTTTACTGAGTAGTAGTATATTGTTGGAATATATGTGTAGTTGTGTATGTGATAACCTCGTACACAGGCCATGCGGGGGGAAAAAAACGGCCTGGTATCCATGCACTGTTTTTGCACACATGCACCCATCCCCAGAAAAGCCGTTGAATTGCGTGTATTTGGAAATGATTTGATACATACATTTTATTTCTGTACCAAGCAAATGTTTTTGCTGATTCTGTTTCCCATGGCTAGCCTGTAGTATGCTTTTTGCCAGGTGGATTACTAGAAAGTGATCAGTATTTTGAATCTTTGGATCCCATTTGCTGCTGAAAAACCTAGCAGGCCAGATTTGTGATTGAAATTGAACAGTTTAAAACTACAAGCAGGAGAGAGGTGCTTCCAAATTTTATGGTAAGATACATGAGATAGCTACCATAACTGTAACAGATAGAGAACTACAGTTGTTTTATTCTGCTTGACTGGTAAGAAAGCCATTTCAGTTGCAGAAGGTCTCTTTTTTAGCTCTTTTGCTTACTATGCATGTATCCTGTCTCTGTACTACTCCTGGCCATGTGACTGAGACAGTTCACAGATACATTTACTGACCCTGTTCCATAAAGTCTCACGCGTGCATGAACAGTGGAGTTTGGCCACTTTTTTTTTTTGACGGTGAGGTCTGGGTACGAGGCTAGACTTACACTTGATGTTGTAAGTGATACAAGTTGATTGTTGTACTTGCTCATAATAATGTATCCTACGTATGTAGTAGCATGCACACGTGAAAACTGCCTGGGTATGAGGTAACAACACTGTGGTCCAGCATGCGCAGTCTGCATATATAATATATACACACACACACAAACGTGCACACATGCACACACACACACACACACACACACACTACCCCAGGTCTCCTCTGTGTCACATGTACAGATACAAGCGTGTTGTGTGGTAACCATAGTGAGACCTGCCACTCCAAATATGGCAGCATGTCCATCAAGGCCAAATACTGCCATGAAATGGTAGGATGGATAATTTCTGAATGTATAGCCCATGTTTAATTACAGGAACTACATGTAATGCCGTAAATTGTCTAATCTGGACCATGACCATGTGTGTTCAAACGTTAGATCAGAGGTAGTCACTTTTTAAGGTTTTGCATAAACAGCAGCTGCTATATGTAGATGTTGAATAAATTATTCAAAAAAGAAAACCACATGCATGTGTATGAGTCTGCCCTTTATATATTATGTAGCTGATCATTAGCCCCATTCTCAGTCCCTGCCTTATATGGTTGCACGAAGGTGAAGCTTTTCCTTTGCATCACTGAAAAAAGGAGGGAGGGGGCGGGGAGCTGGGGATGAGGCTAGCTGATGGCATCCTGATTCTTCTCTTCTGGTTCCCCAGGCCCTGCGCATCGTGTTGAGCTCTTTAGAGTCTCACGCCAATCGCTACCATCGCTACATCCTCCCCCTCCTCTCCTGCTCTATTGACTTCTACCTCAGGGTCTTTGTCAGGGTCTTCACCAGCCCTGCAGAGGTCAAAAGGTCACCAAGGTGAGTGGGCAGGTACATGTACATGCATGGAAATGTATAGTACCATTGTGTATATATTTCTAATGTCTCCCTACAGCAAGCTGGCTATGGTGTATCACTGCACAGGCTGTGAGAGCTTCCACCTTCAGCCCATTGGCAGGAGGATAGAGGAAGGAAAATCGTATGTTGCCCAAGGATGGCTATTTTAATTCTGTCATTCATTTCCAGCTGGCTCCTAGCCTTAAATTCCTTCTTTTCTTTCAGGAAGAGGTATCCTCCTGGCTCTGGCCCACCCGTGGACAGGCAGTGTGATCAGTGTGGGGGGCTGTTTAAGGTGAGTGGCTGCCGTAGTTACATTCAGTTAGTATGTATAAATATGCATGTACTTATATGAGGCACTAATCCAGGGTATGTTAACGTTGTTTATTTAGCTTAACCCTGCCTCCCTCTTTACTTCCTTCCTCCCTCCCTCCCTCCCTCCCTCCCTCCCTTCCTCCCTATCTTCCAAAGCTGGGTGGTCCAATCTGGACAGATCCCATCCATGATGCTGAGTTTGTGCGAGGGCTCCTGGAGTGTGTGCAGACATCACCAGAGGTCTACCACACAGCGGAGAGGATCAAGGGACTGCTGACTGTCGTCTCAGAGGTAGGATTTATTGCCTCACCTCGTGGTAGTCCCATGGGGTGGGGAGATTCCTTCACCGTAGCATCTAGAGACAAGTCAAACATATACATGTACCACATGGATCAATGAGTATGCTCCACAGCTATAGCTTTCCCAACTTCTATACTTAGGTACCATTTGACAGTGCATTATGGGGTTTAATTAGTTCACAAGGGCAATATAGTAACGGTTGAGGGCACGTTACTGTACGAGCCGAAGGTAAGTACATTATCTACTTGAGACCGTTACTATATTGCCCGAGTGCCACTAACTAGCCTCGTAATGCACTGCCAACTGGTACCCAAAGGTTTTAGTGTTCTCAATGACTCGAAACAGCCATTATGTCTTGCAGGCATCATATAGAAGTATACGTTATCTAGATAACACATAATATTATACAGTTTAAGGTGCTGTCATGTGATCGATCTTGAGGCTTCTGATTCGTTGAAGGTCACGTGAGCAGCACTAATAGACCTGTAATGTAACGGCCATTGGGGGAAAAGTGCTGGAAGTATAAGCAAAACAGGTTGTGTTTTCATACATGTACATCAAAGCAAACGTTTTCTCCATTTAGTGCCTACTTTTACCTCCCAATAGATAAAGGTCTATTCTGTAGTTGCCGAGCGGTAGCGAGGCAACTAATCGCGATGCATAGTCAGCCCACGTTTGTATGTATATATATATGTCCGTCATGCTTTGGGCCCCTGGGGGCCCCCCCCGGGATTCCAAATGGCGTCTCTTACTGTTTTGTGGATGCTGTTTTCGAAGCTGTAGTGCGCGAAGAGTCATCGATATGGACAAGTCTACCACATCATTTCTCGAAGAGAGGCTTACTGCAGCTCCCAGGTTAGTACAGTTTGTGTAGCCTATGTACAAGTAGAGATACGAGTGCTGGAGTCGGGCAGCACGAGTCGAGCAATAGCTACTAACGTGTCCACTCTCCCGTACTACTAGCTACTTGGTCACAGGTCGTTTCTCCGCTCTCCGGTAGTAGCTATGACTGATCGATCCTCGGTTATAGGCCGGCTGGCTAGCGCTCGCAATGACGTTTGCGTATAGCGCAATTTCGTGACATTATTTTCGCCCCGCCCAGAATCCGCCCTGACATTCTCGCTACCGCGAGGCTCCTTGCATTTCAAATGTACACCTAGTATTGATACTATGTAGACTGTACGCTGAATGCTTTATGGAAGGGATAAACCACATGTAGCCTCATTCCCAGCCCCCACAAGAGCCTGGAAATGAGGCTAGGGATACGATGTGGTATAGATGGGTGGAAAGAGAAGAGTAGGGGAAGGGAGGGATCGGAATTGGGGTACATGGGTTCAGAAGGAGATCGAACAAGGAGATATCACATGATCAGAATGCTAGAATTTACCCCATCTCCCACCACAGGAACTCCATGATGTTCCCCTGTACCACGTCCTGGACCAGCTCTGCTCCACACTGCACTGCACCAGCCCTAAGATGTTGGCTCTCAGGTCTGTTGCAAGCCATGGCAGAAGCTACCTCCAAAATTATGCTACTGTAGATCACTGGTAGTAGCCTACATGTGCAGACATGTAGTTACATACAGTGAGGTACATGTAGTGTGTAAGGATAGTTCACTGTATTATAGCCTCGTTCCCAGGCCACATGGTAAGAGCCCGTGGGAACTATAGGCTAACTGCATTAACTACAAGGACCTTATATGGGCTCTTTAGCCTCCAGAGAGTCAGTAAAATGGCAGCGGGAGATGTCTGTACTTAGTGACTGTGATTGTGTACTGTGATACATGTTCAGGATTCCCAGCACTAGTAGGGAGGTCTCATCCTAAGGTTCTGTAATACTTACGTGTGTGAATCATCCAAAAAAACAAACATTGAGGGAGTAAAGAAACTAAACTACAAATTCGAAGACGGGATCACTGCTACTCAGCAGATACCATTTTAAACGTGTGCCCTTCCCCCCGGGGGCCAGGGGGCAAGACATACATACCAAACATATATACAGACACGGGGGGCACAGTCAAGTCGCTAGGTTTGGGGCTCACTCAGGCTCTCTCCAATTATCTCACCCTCTAAATGCAGGCTAGTTTCTGTCCATGCAGCCTGGGTATGAGACTGAGGCCTGGATATGAGACTGAGATATGTAATAATTAAGAGTATCACTTCTTCTGGTGTAGGTCAGCTATCATGGCCCAGGGGTACCGTGTCTCCATATCCCACGCCAGTGCCAATGCCGTTAAGACTGATGCCCCCCACCATGTGCTCTGGGACATCATGAGATGTTGGGTGAGTCTGTTCTAGAGTTAATCATGTGCTTCCTGTGGTCAAGGCAAATGGAATTACCGACTAAAACGTTGCACTTGACAATGTGGTAGTCGAATGACCAGTATTTTAGTATCCAGCCTCATTCCCAGACCAAGCTACATGTAGTAGCTACAAATCAAAATGAAGGTAGGAGTGCATCTTTCTGTCTTTCCTGGTAGGAGAACTATCTTCTAGCCAATCTTTCTCATACACTGCCTCTCTTGAACCTTTGGTCTTCATGACAATTTATTTGTATGGCAGTGCACACCTCAAATTATACCAGGCTCTCCCAGTTTGTTGTTTCTACCCAGCTGGGTGTACACAAAGCACTCACCCAGCAGGTACTAAGGTTACTTTACCTGTTTGTTTGTTTGTTTGTCCACACTTGCCAAAGTATGTCATTATGTTACTCTGCCATTATAAGCACACTAGTGGAAGCTACTGGAAGTTCGCAGGCCCAATAGGCAAAGGGGTATGGCCAAGGTGTGCCAAGCTAGCTTAGTTTGTGTTACCTAGATGGTGAAAAAGTGGTAGGTAGTAGGGCTTCTTTGGGGGGGGGGGGGGGATTCACCCCCTTGGAAACTTTGTGCCCCCCCCCCCCCTTGGGAATTTCAACCCTTCAGAATTGAATACTGCTCACTATACGCATGCCCTCCCCACACCCAGCATGTCTTTCGACATGCTTTTGCCCCCCCTTGGGGATTTTTCTAAATGAATCTCTGGGTAGTGATGATTCTTCTGTTTTTACAAGTTCTGGCAGCTCACTGGAAGCGCACTACAAAATTGCTGAGTCTGGTACTTTTGCTGGAAGCTACAAAGATGAAACAAACGGATCCATTCCACGGCTTCATTTAGCTTAGACTGACCTGTTACTGAGCACAACCTTCGGTTGGATGATTTATGCAAAAGTATAAATATGTACCTATCAATCTTGTTTCGCCTTCTGCAGGGTTGGGAAGGGGCTTGATCTGAATGACAATTGTGTTAAGCCAACCCTTGAGTATAAGAGCATACATGTAGTTTAAATGTAACCGTGATGTGAAATTTCAGGTGATTGTAGATGTCGTAAAAAAAAACGCCTGCCTCTATATTTTGGAAACAGTTTTTATCACATTCATAATAATCTCCGTGTACACAGGTGAAGGAAAACCCAGTGAAGAACATCAAAGCCAACTCCCCAGCTGCTGCCATCTTGAGCAAAGAGCCCAAGTGAGTGGCTAAGAGGCAATTTGTTCCAACTCTTGAACTGTACATACTACTGGGTCTTTGCACTGTATTGATCTGGCGTAAGAAATATGTGCACTGTACACATATAAAGGTCATATACTATAGCCTTGCGCTCTTGAAGTATCCTCTGAGAAGCAGGTGATGTCATTGCTAGAGTAGATGATTCCTTAAGGTCAGGAGACATTAAGGGGAACGTGGATAACGAGGAAACGGAAATCAGATCCAAAACAGAAATTTATATAAAAAAGATAATATTATTTCCAGTGCACATTGTCACTGTACCCTTCTCCTTCTATCTCCATCTCCTAGGATTTCGGCCTCCTTTGCCATTCGGAGCGATGCCAATCCTCCATCTAGATTGCTGAAGCTGGCAAGGTTTCCTGAGAACCCCCAAGCCAACTGGGGACCAAAGGCCAGAGCCAGGAAGAGGTGGGCAGCACTGCAACGATGATTAATTTTGTATACAGGAATTTTTACAACACTGCAGGGCATTATATGGAAGGCACTATCTGTTTCGCTCCAAGAGGGACTTCATTTATTCATTCATCCACCCATTCCTCCAGCGTGTTTTCTTAGGAATGCCTGGTTCGAGTTGCAAAGATTTTGCAAATTCCTGTACATGTAACTGCTGAGGATATCAAGGAGACCCTGAAAATGACAGGCAAAGTTTCCATGAGATCTCGGACATAAAATGGCAGTACTGTACACAACTGATGAGAAAATTTTGAGGGCAAAGTTTTGCAGGGCCCTTTGCTATTAATAGAGGTACATGGGATATGCGTCTAACGATGAACATCGTTCAAGACCTTTAAAGTATACTACCGTATAGCAAGAACTTTCGCCAGGGGTAAAATTTTCCCATTTTGCCAGGTGTTTCAAGTGGTGAAAATATCAACTGCCAAAATGTTTGTGCTTCGTGACTGCTATATTTCAGTATGTGTGAGTTAGTTTGAATGCTCTGGAATTTAATTTCGCCCATAGGCATGCACAAAAATTTTACCAGCACAAAAATTTTCACCTGGTAAAAATTTCCTGCTATATATGGTAAAAAAACAACAGGTATAGTCGTCCTTGACTGTAGCACTGTCAATGGAATTTAAGAGTCCAAGTTTATTTGGCTAATAAATTTTGAAGTCATAATTTTTGCAGTGTTGGATAAGTGCATGTGCAAAACGGACTATAAAGACACAACACACGTAGAAGGTACTGTATGAAAGATATATTCCTTAGCAACAGCATGACAATGGGACTTTTAATTTGTATTGATCGTTTTATCGCTTGGCCCCTGCAGAGGAGAGGCCACTGAAGAGTTGCCTGCAAAAAAGCAGAGGCTCCAAGGGAAGAGAAGCAAGACATAAGTAGCAGAACAGTCATTTGGTTCACTGTATGGTTTCACCGGCTAGCCACCTTGATCTGACCATCAGTTTTCAGTCTATTAACTGATTTTCTTGCAAGGGCCAGCCATATATTTTTTTGGTATGGTGGCGAGCACTTCACCTTCCAGCTATGTAATGAATATCATGCACCGTACAAAAAGTGATCGGACATGAGACTACAGCCAAGTATATTGTCTTCTCTGTACAGCCAATAAGCAGGTATTCTAGCTGCAATACGGTTGGGCAAACGTTGACGTTGACTATCACGTGCATTGTTATGACGTCATTGGAGGGCAGGCAAAAACGGCGGGTTTTTAGTGCTGCTGAAGACTCAACTGAGGGCCTTGTCAAGGGAGCAACTCGTGAAAAGGTATATAAATGCCTAGCAGTATGCTAAGCTAGCTGGGAAGTTAAAAAAACATACGCTACTCGCCAAAATTATGTGCTAAGTTTAGCTGTTGGTGACATTGCATGCATGTTTCAGCTTGGTACACCGTAGATGGTATAGTGCATAGCCTATAATATCTATGGGTACACGTACACAAGCTAATGTAGTGTAGATGTGAGGTGAAAACAGCAGATGGGAAGTGAAGTGAGGCGGTTCAGATTTGATCTGTGCCCCCCTTCGATATGGTTTTATTCCTCGGCTATGCCTCGGGTGAAACGGCATCCACAGAGGATCTATGGGTGCATGTCTTCCTCTGTGATATCGATGTGGTCTGTCCTAGATGTAATGATTCAGCTAAACCGTTTAGAAATAGTCATGGTCACTTTGTGATGATAATGGCATACATGGAGGTGGTTGCAACCAATATAACTTTTCATCTCGTCATACCAAGTATCCGATTGAATCTGCATGTCTGTGCTTCCGCTCTTGAGTGTAGCCCACTCCCCCACACATGAGGGTCATCTACAGATGCCTCATAAGTGAGACGGCCATTCTATTGAGGTTCAGCACTTTCGTGTAGCGTTAGGCTACACATCACTTAAGCAAGCAAGAAAACTTATTTGAGGTGGTGTGTATAGCAGTAGTAGTACATGTGCATGTAACTCTTTCCCAGCCAAGATTTAATACATCCATAAGGTTTAATGTGAATTTATATGGGCTTTTATATATCGTTCAAAGAGATAAGGCTTGAAATCTATTTCTTTGGGAGTGGTCGTACATTGGGTTGTCATTATTAATCGAGTGCTTGTTTCCTATCACCGCCTGCATTGGTTTTGTTCCATTTTTCCATTTTATTTTTTGTAATGTTATGTGACTGCGTGTCGACATCAAGAAATCGCTAGCCTCAATTGACAGTGTACATCAGCCTGTGTACCAGTCAATCTGGGCCACATGGACAGTTTGTACAGGTAGAAAGGAGAGCAACTTATGGCCACTTCTCATAGCTATATCACTCTCTTGCCAGTATACGGTGATACCAGGTTTCCCTTAAGTCACAGTGCATGTGTGTAGGCGGGTGGTCATTATTCATTATGGTTTGTGGTGAGTACATGGTTTCTTTTCACTACAGAAAATGACGTCTATGGCAAGAATGAATATGTGTACTACTTCTCTTACTTCTCCATAAAGAGGAGGTGGATGTACACACTTATAATCAGAGGTGGGCTTGTACTAACATACATGCACATAGCATCCATAGAGCAAACAGCTGCTCTTCACTGACAAGACGAAACATTTGCCCAGTACATGTAAATGTAGCCATTTTCTGACGGAACAAAGGGTTCACATAAGAAATAGAGTTGTTCACCACAGAACGAAGCGTATTTTTTGACAAAATCAAGTATTCAGGGAATGCATATAACTGTCTGAACAAAGCGTTTATGAAATGAACACAGCTGATGTAATGAATGTTTCCCTGAGCAAATGCAGCTACCTGTTAACTGAACAAGTGCTTACCTGTATATAGTGAACCAACTCATTCATCTCCGAACAAAGCGTTCTTTTACAACAAACACCGCTGCTGTGCATATCGGCTATACTGTAGCATTCTAATTAATGCTGAACAGCTGACTAGTATGGTAACAGTCGTATGAAAGTTTATGCCCCACATGCACTGTACCATAATATTAGGAGAGGCTAGTACAGTGTGTTGCTGAGAATACGATCATTTGGTGATGCACTTCATCAGATCCTTATGAATTAGCTAGAACATTACTCCTTGCATTCATGTTCATAAGAGCACATAGAGTAGAAGTGGAAAATAGTGACAGCAGCTGCTGTCTTTAAAGTTTAAAGTGATAACTAAAAATAAAGTCTACATCATACAGTACTGCTCACGAGTAACTTAACAACACTCGCGAGTCGCTCGAGTGTCACTCGCAAGTACTCGCACACGCGAGTACGTGCACACTGAAAGAAAGAAAAAAGAGCCAGGCTGAACGAGTGAGCGTGATTTGCATTAATTTCGGCGATGCACAAGTGTTTGACTCGCATCACACGAGTGTGTGCACTCGCATGTACTCGCGAGTACATACGCACGCACACGCGTGTGGCATGCGAGTCACTCGCGAGTGGACACGCGTGGATCGACAAGTTGCTCGTGAGCGGTACTGTACCAGTAACTCTAATAAGGGCTGAGGACATGACCCGAGTATGTAGTTAACAACGTGACTGATGCGTGTTTTCTATTTTCAGGTGCTCCTGGTACACATTAGTTGCATGGCATTATATCAACAGATATCCACAGCAGCAGCATTTGTTCTGAAATGTGCTTGAAAGCAGGCCCACCCATTGTACATGGAAATACTACCTATATGCATGCACAGACTAATTGCCGAGCGCCTTAGCGCGAGGCAACTAATCCTGCATCGAATCTCGCTAAGCGTTTGTATATATGTATGTGTCACGCTTAGGAATGCAATTTTACTGCAAGCGCGTGTTCAAGATGGCGTCCTACCAGTTACATGGATGCCACCTTTGTACTTCTGGCGCACGAAGGACTAGAGATTAGGACAAATCGTTCACTTCTTGTTACCCAGGTAGGCTTACATGTACTACAGCTCCAACGTAATGCACGTGCGCGAAGCTTACACTGCGTATGCATATCTCTAGTTTACTCTGCACAGTTATTTAGTGGAAGATCAATCCTCTGTTTGACAGGTGTCTATTCATTGCCTTTGAGTTCTGAGGAGGAATCTAAATCATGGCCAGTTGGAGTGTGAGGGTGTGTCTTGGTATGTCTTAATTGCTGTCCTTTGTTTATGTCAGTGAATGAAAGTACTTAACAGAGCTGATCTCACTGTTGATGGGTGTGTCAGGAGAAGGGGATAGGGTCCCATACCAATGGCAGAGTGGGTCAGAGTTCAGGTTTTGCTTCCTTTCCCAGTACATGTATGTCTTAATTGCTGTCCTTTGTTTATGTCCGTCTGATGATTTGCCGTGATCATGTACAAGTAGTGTACTGGTCCTTCAGTACTGTAGGTAGTTCATGTGGCTGGAAAATGGCAAACGCTACATGTTCATGTATGTTTAGTGAACACCCGTTTCATGGTTGCATGTACATTACAAAAGTGGGGAAGTCCCTGTGTTCTGGCATAGGATGTTGCTTTAGCATTCAGCATGCAAAATTCAGATTCCCCATTCTGCTCAGTCTGTGAAAACCCAGGTGGTCAATGGCTTGAAGCTGGCTCTTGCTAGAGGATCTACAGTTTGAAACTCTCTACTGTAGTACGAGTCATCTGTTTGTGTAGTCTCATTGCCCCCCCCCCCCTTCCCTGCACGAGTGAACAAGGAAAGCGGGGAGAGGCCTAGCTGGTCGATTTTATAACGTGCGCAACTGCAGGGTAGACGGTAGGCAGACATCTCTAATTCAAGTACGTATGAATCATAGCAACATGCCCACGCAGTAGAGCCACATATTGGATATTACTGTCCTGTCTTTTCGTGAAAAGGACAACAATTTTTACTGTGATAAAGACAAGGCAATCATTTTCGGGATATTCCTAACGATCAAGAGACTAAAAAAGCTCACATTCTTGGGATAGGGAATAACCCGAAAAACAATTGTCTTGTCTTTATCTGCCTTGTACAGTGAAAATTGCCGTCCTTTTTGCAGAAAGACGGGACGGTATTACCAACACATGGCTCTATTGCGTGGGCATGTTGTCATGATTCATACGAAATTGAATGAGAGCCATCTACCCTGCGGTTACGCATGTGATAAAATCGACCAGGCCTCTCCCCACTTTTCCCCGCTCGCTTCACTTGCTCGTGCGGGGAAGGCCTGGGAACGAGGCTACTGTTTGTCTACATGCTCTCGTAGTATACTTTACGAGCACATTGTCGTCTATACCTAACTCTCTGGCACACTAACCATCTGTCCAGGCCAGCTTTGTCCCCAGGCACGAGTAGAAAACTGACTTTCAGTTGCTCGGTGTTCGTTGTTGGTGTAGAAGTAATTCACATAACACAATAGGCTAATGAGTGGGGCACATAGGCTCATAGAACTGCTGAAGGGTCAAGTTTCACAATTGGATGGTGCAATCACATTTGTATGGTGATGGTCATTCGGTGTAGCTCCATTTCTTTAAGTATAACTTGAAGGCCTCACCTACATTGTATAAGAACGTTGGATTCACTTTGGATTAACACTCCACTCTATGATTCTAGTATCGGTCAATCTTGCCCAAGTCACAGCTACGACTATTGCCTGTGCAACCTTATGCATACTACAGGAACGTAAGTGTGCAATTAGTGCATGCTACAATAGGTGTACTTTTGAAGCCTTGAATAACGCAACACACTACACAGATTTTTTCAACAGCCTTGATTGTGTCACTGATAGCAATGTGAGCAATGTAACAGGACTAAGACTAACACTGAACAGCCAGGTTCAGGCAGTGTTTGGGTACAGTTCTTTCTGGTCCAAGTGACTTGTGCCTGGAGGGAGTACATGTAGGTGCCAGCATGCATAGGGACTTTCCCAGGTCCACCCATTGTTCATGCAGAAACACTAGTGCTTCAGCTGTGTGTATACACAGACTAGAATGACACTACACTTGTAGTCTGCACAGTAATCAGCAATCCTCTGTTTTGACAGGTGTCTATTCATTGCCTTTGAGTTCTGAGGAGGAATCTAAATCATGGCCAGTTGGAGTGTGAGGGTGTGTCTTGGTATGTCTTAATTGCTGTCCTTTGTTTATGTCAGTGAATGAAAGTACTTAACAGAGCTGATCTCACTGTTGATGGGTGTGTCAGGAGAAGGGGATAGGGTCCCATACCAATGGCAGTGTGGGTATCAGACCAGAGTCTGGGTTTTGCTTCATTTCTAAAATTTATTTTCAGTTCTCGTAGGTAGTTCATGTGGTAGTAAGAAGTTATAAAATGGCTACAGTGTTACACGTATGTTTTAGTGAGCATTTCAGCTGGGTCATCCAGTTAGCTAAACTGATCTGGGGGCGTGGCTGCTTGCAGTAAAACTCCGTGCACAAGTGGTTAATTAAACAACTGACTTGCAACTGCTAACTAGGGTTACGCAAGCGCAGATGCCTCGCGGTGCTTATGGGCAACTTTTTACACCTTAAAACAATACGACAAACATATTGTCCCATCACTAAATATCTAAGACTTGTCTGGAGGGGGGCATCAGTGCCTGCTGACGCGATGACAAGGTCCCGGGGGTGCAAACGGGGCGCGTGGACATGGTCCCGCGGGGGCTGGAATGTGGAGATGGAGCTCACAACACCTGCACACGGGGGATATTTTCGCGAGCCAGCTAGTCGCGTGAATAAACAGCTGAACCAAGGAACCATGATGATGGATAAACTACGACTAAACGACTGGCCTTGTGGAGACTGACGTCTCTGTCTGCAACACATTTCAAAGGCTCAACCACGGCTGCCACGGGATAGCTGAGAGAGTGGCTATGCCACTTGAAACTAGTGCCGTCGGTCACCAGCCCTAATGTCTCTGCTTACAGAGCGGCTACACAAACTCTACTAACCTGGGAGCTGCAGTAAGCCTTCCTTAATAAAACTATGCAATCGACTTGTGACTCTTCGTGTGCCAAGAGTTTGAAGACGGCACACATGTATCTGCACGGACGCCATCTTGATTCCCGGGGGCCCTCTGGGGCCCAAAACGTGACAGACATCTACATATATACATGTATAAACGCTAGCTGAGATTTGGAGCCCATTGAACGCGATTATTGGCCTCGCTGCGCTCGGCAATTAGTCACAACATTATTTCATTATGGCTTCTGGTGAGTACATGGTTTCTTTTCACTACAGAAAATGACGTCTATGGCAAGAATGAATATGTGTACTACTTCTCTTACTTCGCCATAAGAGGGGGTGGATGTAATTAGAGTTGTTCACCACAGAGTGAAGCATTCTCAGTGTATTTTTTGAATGAAGTATTCAGGGAATACATATAACTGTCTGAACAAAGCGTTTATGAAATGAACACAGCTGATCTAATGAATGTTTCACTGAGCAAATGCAGCTACCTGTTAACTGAACAAGTGCTTACCTGTATATAGTGAACCAACTCATTCATCTCCGAACAAAGCGTTCTTTTACAACAAACACCGCTGCTGTGCATATCGGCTATACTGTAGCATTCTAATTAATGCTGAACAGCTGACTAGTATGGTAACAGTCGTATGAAATTTAATGCCCCACATGCACTGTACCATAATATTAGGAGAGGCTAGTACAGTATGTTGCTGAGAATACGATCATTTGGTGATGCACTTCATTAGATCCTCATGAATTAGCTAGAACATTACTCCTTGCATTCATGTTCATAGATTTGAAGGAGTTGAAGTGGAAAATAGTGACAGCTGTCTTTAAAGTGATAAATTTGTGCTAAAAATAAGGTCTACATCATACAGTACTGCTCACGAGTAACTTAACAACACTCGCGAGTCACTCGAGTGTCACTCGCAAGTACTCGCACACGCGAGTATGTGCACACTGAAAGAAAGAAAAAAGAGCCAAGCTGAACGAGTGAGCGTGATTTGCATTAATTTCGGCGATGCACAAGTGTTTGACTCGCATCACACGAGTGTGTGCACTCGCATGTACTCGCGAGTACATACGCACGCACACGCGTGTGGCATGCGAGTCACTCGCGAGTGGACACGCGTGGATCGACAAGTTGCTCGTGAGCGGTACTGTACCAGTAACTCTAATAAGGGCTGAGGACATGACCCGAGTATGTAGTTAACAACGTGACTGATGCGTGTTTTCTATTTTCAGGTGCTCCTGGTACACATTAGTTGCATGGCATTATATCAACAGATATCCACAGCAGCAGCATTTGTTCTGAAATGTGCTTGAAAGCAGGCCCACCCATTGTACATGGAAATACTACCTATATGCATGCACAGACTAATTGCCGAGCGCCTTAGCGCGAGGCAACTAATCCTGCATCGAATCTCGCTAAGCGTTTGTATATATGTATGTGTCACGCTTAGGAATGCAATTTTACTGCAAGCGCGTGTTCAAGATGGCGTCCTACCAGTTACATGGATGCCACCTTTGTGCTTTTGGCGCACCTCCTGTAGCAGCCATAACTGGTCCTTGGAACTGTGTTTTATACAGATCTAGAGACATCCTTCTGAAAGCCTATTCGCGTAGTCGTGATCGATGCGGCTACAAAGGGGTGTGGTTTTGTGCTAACTAATTTACACCATAACTACGTCACGCTTAATCTGAACACGTGCATACCAAACCACACCTACTGAATGCACATGCACGAGGCTTACACTGCGTATGCGTATCTCTAGTTTACTCTGCACAGTTATTTAGTGGAAGATCAATCCTCTGTTTTGACAGGTGTCTATTCATTGCCTTTGAGTTCTGAGGAGGAATCTAAATCATGGCCAGTTGGAGTGTGAGGGTGTGTCTTGGTATGTCTTAATTGCTGTCCTTTGTTTATGTCAGTGAATGAAAGTACTTAACAGAGCTGATCTCACTGTTGATGGGTGTGTCAGGAGAAGGGGATAGGGTCCCATACCAATGGCAGAGTGGGTCAGAGTTCAGGTTTTGCTTCCTTTCCCAGTACATGTATGTCTTAATTGCTGTCCTTTGTTTATGTCCGTCTGATGATTTGCCGTGATCATGTACAAGTAGTGTACTGGTCCTTCAGTACTGTAGGTAGTTCATGTGGTTGGAAAATGGCAAGCGCTACATGTTCATGTATGTTTAGTGAACACCCGTTTCATGGTTGCATGTACATTACAAAAGTGGGGAAGTCCCTGTGTTCTGGCATAGGATGTTGCTTTAGCATTCAGCATGCAAAATTCAGATTCCCCATTCTGCTCAGTCTTTGAAAACCCAGGTGGTCAATGGCTTGAAGCTGGCTCTTGCTAGAGGATCTACAGTTTGAAACTCTCTACTGTAGTACGAGTCATCTGTTTGTGTAGTCTCATTGCCCCCCCCCCCCTTCCCTGCACGAGTGAACAAGGAAAGCGGGGAGAGGCCTAGCTGGTCGATTTTATAACGTGCGCAACTGCAGGGTAGACGGTAGGCAGACGTCTCTAATTCAAGTATGTATGAATTTGTGTATAAATCATAGCAACATGCCCACGCAGTGAGGCCACGTGTTGGATATTACTGTCATGTCTTTTCGTGAAAAGGACAACAATTTTTACTGTGATAAAGACAAGGCAATCATTTTAGCGATCAAGAGACACATTCTTGGGATAGGGAATAACCCGAAAAACAATTGTCTTGTCTTTATCCGCCTTGTACAGTGAAAACTGCCGTCCTTTTTGCAGAAAGACGGGACGGTATTACCAACACATGGCTCTATTGCGTGGGCATGTTGCTATGATTCATACGAAATTGAATGAGAGCTGTCTACCCTGCGGTTACGCATGTGATAAAATCGACCAGGCCTCTCCCCACTTTTCCCCACTCGCTTCACTTGCTCCTGCGGGGAAGGCCTGGGAACGAGGCTACTGTTTGTCTACATGCTCTCGTAGTATACTTTACGAGCACATTGTCGTCTATACCTAACTCTCTGGCACACTAACCATCTGTCCAGGCCAGCTTTGTCCCCAGGCACGAGTAGAAAACTGACTTTCAGTTGCTCGGTGTTCGTTGTTGGTGTAGAAGTAATTCACATAACATTAAGGGCAAGGTCCACAATAGGCTAATGAGTGGGGCACATAGGCTCATCGAACTGCTGAGGGGTCAAGTTTCACAATCGGATAGTACAATCACATTTGTATGGTGATGGTCATTCTGTGTAGCTCCGTATTCTTTAAGTATAACTTGAAGGGGTCGGTCCCAGGCCCTCATCTACATTGTATAAGAACGTTGGATTCACTTTGGATTAACACTCCACTCTATGATTCTAGTATCGGTCAATCTTGCCCAAGTCACAGCTACGACTATTGCCTGTGCAACCTTATGCATACTACAGGAACGTAAGTGTGCAATTAGTGCATGCTACAATAGGTGTACTTTTGAAGCCTTGAATAACGCAACACACTACACAGATTTTTTCAACAGCCTTGATTGTGTCACTGATAGCAATGTGAGCAATGTAACAGGACTAAGACTAACATGAATGTGCCGGCATGCATGGGGACTTTCCCCTTGAAAGCAGATCCACCCATTGTTCATGCAGAAACACTAGTACTTCAGCTGTGTGTATACACAGACTAGAATGACACTACACTTGTAGTCTGCACAGTAATCAGCAATCCTCTGTTTTGACAGGTGTCTATTCATTGCCTTTGAGTTCTGAGGAGGAATCTAAATCATGGCCAGTTGGAGTGTGAGGGTGTGTCTTGGTATGTCTTAATTGCTGTCCTTTGTTTATGTCAGTGAATGAAAGTACTTACCAGAGCTGATCTCACTGTTGATGGGTGTGTCAGGAGAAGGGGATAGGGTCCCATACCAATGGCAGTGTGGGTACGTGTTCCAGACCAGAGTCCGCATTTTGCTGCATTTCCCAGTCTATACTACTGAACTTAGGATCACTGTCACTGTTCAAATGGTAGAAGACTGGCGTCAAGTGATAGCTGCTGTCTTGTCTTTAATACCATGTGGTGGTAACATGCCTCTTTCACCGATCTCATTTGTGATATTGTGCATATACAGACACGCCCACTACTGAGGTAGTCACCTCAATCATAGCCACGCTAAAATTTATTTTCAGTTCTCGTAGGTAGTTCATGTGGTAGTAAGAAGTTATAAAATGGCTACAGTGTTACACGTATGTTTTAGTGAGCATTTCAGCTGGGTCATCCAGTTACCTAAACTGATCTGGGGGCGTGGCTGCTTGCAGTAAAACTCCGTGCACAAGTGGTTAATTAAACAACTGACTTGCAACTGCTCAAATGTGAAATCAAACCACTCATCTTGGTGCGGCAAGACAATCAGGTGTGAGTATGTTCATGTAATGGCATGGGTGAGTATGGTGGCCGAGAGGGTTATTTCCGTTTCAATCGCGTGCTAAGCGATTCGAAGTTGTGCTAAGCGATTTGCGCTTGTGCTAAGCGATTCGAAGTTGTGCTAAGTGAGTCGCGCTTGTGCTAAGCGATTCGAAGTTGTGCTAAGTGAGTCGCGCTTGTGCTAAGCGATTCGAAGTTGTGCTAAGCGATTCACACTTGTGCTAAGCGATTCGAAGTTGTGCTAAGCGATTCGAAGTTGTGCTAAGCGATTCGAAGTTGTGCTAAGGGATTCACGCTTGTGCTAAGCGATTCGAAGTTGTGCTAAGCGATTTGAAGTTGTGCTAAGCGATTCGCGCTTGTGCTAAGCGATTCGAAGTTGTGCTAAGCGATTCAATATCACATCTGTATATGCAGTCTCGTGACCGAGCATATACGCCCCCTCACACGCGTGATCTATGGCTTTATCCGGAGAACGGCTAGATGGTAACCTAGATAGTAGGCTTGATTCGTCAAAAATGGTGGTAATATCTGATTTATACTTTATGCAGGTTTGTTAAGAGAGTACTTTTACTGCTACGCTACGCATGTCATCCACGCGTCCGAGCAATGCGACAAAAGTATTCACGTGACAGTAAGGAATCACGTGACATCTGGCCACTCCTAGATCCTATAGGTGCTAGGCCTACTCGAATCGTAGCCTCGTTCCCAGGCTCCACTCCCCGCACCGGTGCGAGAAAAGCGGGGGAGTGGACGAGGCTACTCGAATCGCTTAGCATAAGCGCGAATTGCTTAGCACAACTTCGAATCGCTTATCACAACTTCGAATCGCTTATCACAACTTCGAATCGCTTAGCATAACTTCGAATCGCTTAGCACAAGTGCGAATCGCTTAGCACAACTTCGAACTTAGCACAACTTCGAATCGCTTAGCACAAGTGCGAATCGCTTAGCATAACTTCGAATCGCTTAGCACAAGTGCGAATCGCTTAGCACAACTTCGAATCGCTTAGCACAACTTCGAATCGCTTAGCACAAGCGCGAATCGCTTAGCATAACTTCGAATCGCTTAGCACAACTTCGAATCCCTTAGCACGTGCGAATCGCTTAGCACGCGATTGAAACGGAAATAACCCTCTCGGCCATAGGTGAGGGTACATGTAGGGGGTAGCATTCAAAAGGGAAGACCCGGGGACTTCCCACCACAAGTTTGTGCGATTGAAACGGACTGGGGTTCCACTGAAGCGATTAACAGGTTAGAATTAAGTAGGAGTTTAGATTTCAATTAAGTAGTTTCACCTCTCGGCCAGTTTCACTGCATGCAGCCTGCCTATCGAAATTCGATACTCAAAGCGATGACGTTCAAGGCCTAGTCCGACAAGAAGGATGCCTATAAGCTAGCTACAATATATAGCTGCACAGGTAACCATCGTTTCACCAGCTAGGGGTGGGGTTGGTGTGTTTCAATGAGGATCACGTTTTTGGGCCGAGTCTCTCAGCCCACATGTTGGTGAAACTGTAAATACCAGTACTCTATCTTCATGTGTCCAGTTCATGCACCCACTCCCATTGGAGAGCACCATCTGCTGCTGGTTAACCATATGTCCTTGTATACCACTATTGACTGCTGTACTGACCCGGCTAATTAACTGCCTCCATGCAGTGTGGTCTCACATTGGTCCACTGTCTCAATTTGGTGTGCTGGTTGGTCAGCTGCTCGCTGCCCTTGGCCTCATATCACCATCACCGTCCATATTCACAGGAGCCCATAAAAACTGAAGGAGTAGGAGCGGGAAATGGTGGCAGCTGTCTTTAAGGGTTAATTATTAAATGAATATTAATGTACTGTCTTTGCAATTACATGCCAAAATTCACATGCATCAGCATATTCTGATCACGCCCTCAGGCCTTTCCAACGTCCAAGCTTGGAGCTAGCTCCACATACCATAACAGATTGTGGGACCGTTAGCGGAAGTGATGTCATAGACTTTATTTTTAGTACAAATTCTACCATGTAACATTGCCTTCTGTTTCATTTTGTATGTACCCCTGGTACACATTAGCCAGGGGGTTCATGGAGGATTTTTGGTGGTGGTATGATGTGTGTAGAGCCACGCCTCCTTCAGGGGTGGGAGGGTATGCTCCTCCAGGAAATTTACATGTGCTCTGAGGTTGCTTCTGGTGGCTTCTGAGGCCCCAAAAAGGCTAGAAACTAGCTACTAATGAACTACTGAAATTTCGGGGGGGGGGGGGGAGAGGGATACCACCTATGTGCATGCACAGACTAATTCGACTCTGCACAGTTATTTAGTGGAAGATCAATCCTGTTTGACAGGTGTCTATTCATTGCCTTTGAGTTCTGAGGAGGAATCTAAATCATGGCCAGTTGGAGTGTGAGGGTGTGTCTTGGTATGTCTTAATTGCTGTCCTTTGTTTATGTCAGTGAATGAAAGTACTTAACAGAGCTGATCTCACTGTTGATGGGTATGTCAGGAGAAGGGGATAGGGTCCCATACCAATAACAGTGTGGGTATCAGACCAGAGTCTGGGTTTTGCTTCATTTCCTAGGGTTAGATCTACACTTTTCCAGAGGGCATTCACATTCACTTTGGCATGTGACCATGAGCTGTCGGCCTCCCCTCTACTAGGATTGTAGTCTCATTCCTAGACAGCGAAGGTAGGTTATAAGGCAAAGGATGGCTAGCAGCTGACCAACCAGCTCAATAACCATAATCTTTTCAATAGCTGACAGTATATAGTAGTTGACAGTGTATCTACAAGTTTTCGTATTCCGGTATTGGCTGATTTATCACTTCAAAGGTTCCTACCCTTCTAGTTTAAAACCCTGTAGTGTTAGTACAGCCTTTCAAGTCGCCTACTAAATGGTATCTAGTCTCGTGCCAGTGGGTGGAGGGTCTGGGCACGAGACTAACTAAATGATTACTCTTGTTTGTTTGTCCCTGCAGGGAAACGCCGATGAGGAGCAGTCTGCAAGAGACAGAGACTGCACAGACGGAAAAAGAAAATGGACAGAACTGATTTAGCAATTAAATGTACAGTTAGTTTCATTGCCACAGGATTCAGGCCTGAGTCCTGCAGATTAATTTTGTTCATGTCTCTATTCCATACCGCTATAATTACTAAAGTATGCAATTAACTGTGCATGACGTAATCTGCCCTTTGAGCAGAGCTAGAGGCACTCCTCCGACAGCTGTCTATGAATTTTGGACAGGTGGCGTAACTAGTTACTGCTTAGTATTAAGAACCGTGGATAATACTGTTTGTAATGTCGTTCACTACTGTGCTGGAAATTAAAAACTGGTAAGTACAGTACGTAACACGTTCTTTTATGTGGGGGTGGGTCTCGCGCAGTTGCTGTTTAGGCTGTAAGTTAATAAACGGTCCTCTGTACAGTGATTGTAATTGAGTGTTACTTGGGCACTGGCTGGTCTTGTGTAGGCCTAGTAGCCTTTTGCTAAGCATTGTTTTACCATTCTATACTAGCTTGTACTGGCTAACTGAACACCATTATCATTAGTGTTATATCTTATCACTAAAGCATTACTAGTATTCAGGAAGAACTCCACGGATAAGCTTGTCTTCCATATCATCAGTAGCACTACAGAACAATAAAAGAACATGTGATTCAAGCAGGTGAGAGAGATATGCATATATCACAAGATCCACGTGCACTCTGTTTATAATTATTCAGCATGCATAAGCTTACTTCATTAAATTTACACTGACTAACTATGCGCGAATGGTTTAGGTCAGTCCTGCCCTACTGACAAACACGTCTACTTGCTGTTGCATATTATAGCAGTTGGTTAGCCTCGTCCCCAGGCTCTCTGCGCTAAAGTGAAACACGCACGTGGGCCTGGGAACGAGGCTAGCAGTTGGTCCTGTTCCTTGCATTGGTAGCCACACCCATTTCACAGGACATAACATGCACAGTCTTAGCCTCCTTACCAGGCCATGTGGTAAAGTTGAAAAAGAGTGGCTCCTTCTGATTCCTCTGAGCACCTGGGAACTAGGCTAGCACATTCTACATGGGGCTGTGTCTAGGTATTTGATTAACACTGATTAGATTTCATTGCTTCTCCTTAGAAACTGTAATAGCTGCCAGTCACCATGGCAACAAGTCACACAGATGAAAATGGACCATCGAGGTTCAATGAGCCAGAATCACGACAGCGTCCTTGCTCCACTATTGTTAACAATGCCCTTGTAATGCATGGTGGATGGTTACCATCATACAGAGGACTGATGCAATGGCCTCCAATGCCTCATGTTGAGGTATTTAGTGCCGACTTAGCCAAGTGGACACAAAGAAGAACCACTGGCATACTTCCACCTGCACTAGACGGTGCAGTTTGCACATGTATCAACCACCTGCTGTACATGTTCGGTGGTTGGACAGGACGCCGATATAGTAATGGCCTCTATGAGTTAAACACCGCCACTCTATGTTGGCAAGAAGTACACTCCACGAACCCGAAGGAGGGACCAATGCCAAAGATGAACTGTGGAATGATCAACACCAGTACCACCAGGCTTTGCATGATCGGAGGGAACGGCATTCCAACAGGCACTCTGCAAGTAGGAGCAAAGTTTGTTCTGGACCAGGCAGATAAGGATGGCCGAGGCTGGAGCAATGAAATCCACAGTTTTGATATTCCTTCAGGTAATTAACTACATGTATATTAGTCAGTGGACGTTTAAGATACGACTTAACCCATAACTTGAATCTCTGAACCAAGTTATGGCTACATTAGCAACATCAAACTCCCGCCAAATTGACAATAGCTAAGCATCTAACAACCTCCTCTGCTCAATAGTCCACAAAAACCACTTTTGGCTCCCTCTCTAGCCAAATTATGCCATCTGCTAGAGCCCCGCCCACAGTCTGACCCCATCACTGATACCTACATAGGATAGGACTAAAACCGATGTTGGCTTTCTCACAGGAACACTTCAAACCCAGTTTTACAGGTCAAAACTAACAGTTACCCTCCAAAACACTCAGTTTTGCAATCCAGACTTTATGCCACAACACACTTCTGATGGACTAAACTGACCCCATTCTTACAAATTCCCAAGCCACCAGCTTTTGTCACTTGTAGTACATGGAATGAGGATAGCTAGTATACTCACTGTGTACTCAGCCATAATCTACCCTTTTCATGGCAGACAGTATAGTCAATTCTACTAATTAGCAGTGAACTCTAGACTATTCCCTGGATGTATGTTTGGGCGGCTTTCCCTTTTTTTTCCCCTCGTTTTTTGTGGTGGTGGGTGGAGGATTTGGTAACGAGACTATACCCTTTTCATGGCAGACAGTATAGTCAATTTTACTAATTAGCTAGGCTATTCCCTGGATGTGTGCTTAGACAGCTCCCCATGGCGACCTCCCCAAGATACTTGAGCTGGGACTGATTTGCCTTGTTTCCAGTCAGTTTTGGGGCAATATTTTGAAGACAGAATTTTGAGTCTACTAGGAATGAGGATGTCTGATGCTGGCCTGACTATATATGGACATACATACATGAACTTTACATGTACTCATGTAAACACACAAATGGTGTGTGGAATGTCATGTACTCACTTTAGATTGTGTAGTAATGAAACTTCAGTGCTAGAACATGTTAGCTATGTTTGAGCTCACATTCTGTTTAGTTTGATACAGGAACTGCTATAGCCTGTGCCCCTAATAATTAGGCTGAGTGATTGGGCTACACTCCATTACTGTGTGCAGTTCAGTGGGGAAAAAAAACAATTTTTTTTTTTTTTTTTTTTTTGCGTGCAGGGAGAGCCTGGGAATGAGGCTAGTGTATGTGTTGCATAATGCAATCATGATGTCTTGGTGGTGTAATGTAATGTCACTCAAGCTCAGTCTAGTGAGTTCTGCTATATGATGTTTTGAGCAAAGGGAACATGGCATTCTTATCGATGCCATCTACGGTGCAGTTTAAAAAAAGCCATATTAGAGACTTCCATTTCTGGAGCGAAAGTTGTTCACCATGAGTTCAGTGTATAGTATGTATGGAATTTGTGAGTGTGGAACTTTAGCAGCATGTACAGCCGTGTGTTCCTTAGTCTTGTCCTGTTTTCTTCAAATATCCATATTACCATAAAGCTGTTGAGTAACGATTATTGTACCTACTACCTGTGTATGAGGCCTGACTTACTCTACAGATGCTCTTTACTTAGCTTTGTACACAGGCAATGTGTAAAAACCAGTCTTTCTCCTCCCACGTGGCCTGGGCACGAGGCTACTCTTTACTACGAACCCTCCACTTACCAGATTCAGTGTTGATACTAGCCTCATTCCCAGGCCTCCCCTACCATATTAGGAGATCAGACCTGGGAATAAGACAATTCCCAGGCCTCTCTTACCAAATTAGGAGATCAGACCTGGGAATAAGACAATGTTGGTGTGTACCACCTCGTTCCCTAGAGCCATACGTTAGCCTGGTAAAACAGCAGTAGCTACAGGTTTAGCAAATACATGTCACCTTTAGGAGCCAAGTCTGCTGTTTATTCCATGTGCAAATGTTAATTGGACAGACAGTACATATTACACGTTGGGCCAAGCAAGCATGTAATTTTCTGATGAATGGAATGAACCATGAGGCATGAGATGTGTAACCTCTTTACTATGGCTATGTTGTGGGACATGCTGTGCCGTGGGTGTCCTTAGATTTCATTAGTGTAAATGAATTTCCTCTATTCTCCACCCACAGGGCTGTGGGGAGTTCCCCCTACAACAGGCCAGGGTCCTCCCCCATCAGCAGCATTCACCTTCACCAGGGTGGACCTGGTGAGAGCAGTCTTCTTTGGAGGAGTGAATGCTGAGACCAGGAGGAGAGTAGCAGATGTGTTTCTCCTGAATTTTCAGACATGGGTAAGCATTGTGTGATCATTGTGAAGCTCATTAGCTGACTGAAGTGGGTACTTGTACACATCCCATTCATTTCAACACAGCTGTAAATATGGCAGCATATACATGCACCACCGCGAAGACAAAAATGCCAGAAAGGAGTGTTCCTGATCTTTCAAAACAATGCTTACAAACGACGTATGGGGTGACATCACAGAGGCTAGATATCACGTTCTATATTTAGCTGATAAAAAATATAGCTGCAAAGTGGAGAGCGATAATTAGCAAATAAAGAGAACCTCCCAAACATATATATTCAAACTTTATTGTGTATGTCTGTACGTCCAAAATTTAGCCCCAGGGGGTATGTGGGCGTGCCTTGAATATCAGCTTCTTCTAGTATTGACTTGTATAGCATGATATATCTGTATTGCAATCCTGGTAACCTGGTACCAATATTATTCTACAAAACCTGAGGGACGTAGCTAGTACATAATCACCATGGGTGTGGTCTGAGGTGATTATGCAACATCCCATAACTTACTTACTTAGGTAATCAAGTTGCATGCTCTACAAATGTAATGGTAATTAGCCAGTTGGTTCCCAGGCCTGTAGTGCCCACTGCCCAGCTTTGGTGTGTAGATCATAAGTTCACTTTGTACAAGCAAAGCATTACATGCAGCTGTCTTCCAATTCATGTTTACTGAACACATAGCGTAAGTGACCACTTATCGCGCATTACCAATAATCGCGCACTAAGTATTACTGTACTTAAGTGAAAAATTTTTTTTGACCATTTTTGCTTACTACGTTGAAACAAGGTTGCTTAGTACAAGAGAACGTGAGACGAAACAAAAATCAATTTTTAGCGACTAATACTCTTTACCTTCGTGCTAAATGCACAATAATTGGTATAGCCGTTAAGTATTGGTACCGTGCATGGTGCGCGATAATATGTATGCATGTGCGATAATTGGTCATAAACGAGCTCTGCCTTCATCGTTCACACATAAAAGTGTTTCGCCTACCTTCGCTTAAAAGGAGATTAAGATTGCAGAAGCGATGGCGATTCTCCGAGTGAAGTTCTGAAGTTTATACACCGTTCCGTTCTGAAGTTATGGATCCAGGTACAAAATCTGCGCGATAATCTGTCGCTTACGTTACACTCTCTGCTTGCGCTCACTCAATTATGACATGCATGTCAGTGGGTACATGAGCAGTTGAAAGTATATACCTATGGCTTTCACTCCTGCTACCACTTTCCTAATGCCCAAGACTCACCAAAACTACTGCATTACAAGCCACATGCTGCACTGCAGTGAATTAAAGATCAACGAACCTTTGTTGGGGGTGTTCACTAATAACGGATTTTCACTGTTCCACTGCAGGAATTGTATTATCTACTGTAACAACCCAAAGTCACTGTCTGTTTGTCCCTCTCCCTAGCACTGGAACGCCCTCCTCCCAAGAGGACCATCCCAGCCCTGGCCAGTGGGTCGTGTGTACCACGCGGCCGTTTCCCTTTACGACCCAAACACCAACCCTAGGCCTCCCCACCCCTGTCTGGCAGTGGCTGGTGGACTGGCTGATGATTTCACTGTCCTAAGAGACCTGTGGGTACTCACCATTGAAGATGAACACTACTGGGAAGAGGTAAGGACACACAACCTAGCTGTTTTTAGGTCATTGCTTTAAAAATCAATTAGGAATGTCCTTGTTTACAGATTAGTTTCCCAAGCCCTGGACGTATCAGGGTTTATATAAGTACAGAAATACATGACAAGAAGTGTACTAACAACTGACCTCAAGTTTCTGAGGCTACTTAATTATGGCAAAATACCCCAAGGTGACTATTAGTGGGCATATATTATTTTAGTGACTATGGAGGGGATTTCATGGGTATTAATTTTGGTGATTTCAAAAACTTGCTACCTTCATAGACATGTAACTCTGTAATGCTACATGTATGTGCAATCTAAGTGTAATGTGGCTACATAGTTAGTACTTCGGCTACATCTAGAATTATTTTATTTGTTGCTGGTTGCGGAGTTAGTGTCTGAACATGAGACAAACCACGTCCGTAACACCATGACCTGCATCCTATGAAGTGGGAGTGGCCAAGAGGTAGAATGCCAATTGTGCATGCTATTTGAGTGCAATAAACCGGATGTAGAGAGGAAAGACCCGAACCAAGGTGTGACTCGTGTTCAGCTGTTAACTTCAATTTATGCCCAGTCATTAAACTTTAATACTATGAAATGCAGAGGAAATATTGCACTTTGGTCACAGTACAGAGCCCTCACATAATAGTCACCTTAAGGTACTTTCTCCATGCAATAAGGTGTACGGAGGTTTTGCTGATTGGTATTATTGTTTGTAGCCAATAAATTTCTGTCCCTGAAAACCCCACTGCAATATACCGGACAATGAGCTGCAGCCACACTGTTACGGCTTCAGTTTGTCTACACAAGTTCTTACAATTAGGCATCAGCGCATCTGCAAACTGAGGCATTGGTTCTCGTTTGTTTTAAGACACCTGTATTAAGCATCTTGTAGCCGTAATACGGGTATGCTAGCTGGGTGTGAGTACAGATTAGTTTTCAGTATTTGCCGCTAATGATTTAGGTGCTGGCTGACACACACTGTACTATAATGAGGTCTAGTCATTACAGTGAGTGAAATCTTTTGACAAACACCCTCTGTCATACTTAATTACACCATAAAATTGCTAATGTTGACTTGGTTGAGCATACTTCAGTAATCACACACACTTCTGAATCATTACCCTCGTCCCCAAGCTGATGTGTATGTTTCACTTTACTAAGTCTGGTATGTTCCTCACATGATATATATGGTAAAAGGTAGTCTCGTCCCCAGACCTTGGCTCCTCCCCCTTGTGAAATGATCTGGCAAATCAAGTCCAACTTGTTCTAATGGGCAGAACAATGAGTGATTTATTTGAAATTGTCAGGCTTCAAAACCTGTAGAAAACTTCCCGTGACCACTGTAATGGATCTTGTTTAGGTACAATGCAGTAACTTGCCATTCCATGGTTTGATCTTATCACAGCTTCTGCCAAAATTACAGTGATCTGAACTTCTAACGTGAATAACGAGCAGTATGAATCACTATATAATTGAAGCACTGGCTGAATGCTCAATCAGTATCTCTACTGAAAGGCAGAGAAATGGAAGTTACCCATGTGTAATTAAATTACGGGAGAAAAAGTGCTAGGCCCACAGTGAAATGTGCACATCAGCCATTTGGATGAGGCTAGCACTTAATAACACCAAAATTCGCTTTCTGCTCTTAAGTAAAGTCTTATTTGACTTGTGGTGTTAACCCCATGATTAAGCACATAATTTTAGGCAAAGATGTGGTGCATGTAGTGTAATTCTAATTTCCTCCGTTTCCCTGACACAGATCCCATTGCCTCCCTCGTTCACTGCTCGGTGGCAGCACACTGGGGGAATCATTTGTAGGAGTTCATCAAAAGCTACAGCCGTCTTCTTTGGAGGGTGCCCTGACAACTCAACAAAGTATGCATCATCAGCTATTGACTACCCCTGCATGGCACAGACAACTGTTGTTGACTTAGGTGAGCCCAGGTATACAAGAGCTAATTAGACAATTAAGACCATTATGTCATAATGACATTCATGTTAAGTGGGCATGCACTTGCATGTACTTTGGCACTCGTCTGTTCCTGGTTTGAATCTTGTGATAGGTGTGGACTGATTGTGTGGAAACTGAGGGTACAGTAATGGTGTGGAAGTCGCTAATGGGTTACTTACTACAGTCTAATTAGCTAATTAGCAAATCATGCACTATACATTACCAACATATTTGTGAGTTGCTAGAAATAAAAATAAAGCTGTGTTTCACACAGCTAAGCATCTGTTAAAATGTATGCTTGTAGGAGTTAAATTGTTGTATTCTGCTGCATAAGCACTTGGAGATTGAGAAGTTCTGATACCGAACAAAGCTAGCTTTCCTGGGAAAGTTAAGAGAAGAACTGGATGATGTGGTAGTGCGGTAGAGCATCCATTCTGCCTTCAATATATCCACCATGCGATGCTGTACGTAGTGCCATCATTTCATTGACCGATGGCACAATTGCACACTTCCAGTTAATTAATTTTGGATCCAGCTTTGCCAGGCAGGCTCAGAGATGACAGTGGTAGAGTGTAGGCTATTCTCAATTGGAAATATTAGCGATTGCCTGAGATACGACATTATTATTATATGGCATAAATACGACGTCTTCAGAGTTTACAGTCAATTGATGGTATGTACAATACAATGTACAAAGTATTGCCATGGTAGCCACCACCATGACATGCAGAGGTGTATAATACTGCCCTTTCTTGTTCCTCTAACAGCCCTCGAACCCTCCAAAGCCATCCCAGGCAAGACCACTGGATGGACTGCCACCAGTTGCAGGGACAGTACAGCTCTGGGTAAGTTCTGCTTCAGATCAAATATTGCTTGCTGATGTACCTTAATGTTTTTCTTACAAGTATAACAAATCCAGTAATGAATAGTGTATACTATTGTGTTAAGGTTACGGGTACGGGTTTATGAATATTTATTAGCTGTCAAGAAGCATGCATATACCGCCGCGAATCCGCTACCTACAGGCTAGCTGCAACGACTAAACGGCAGCCTGCTAGCAGTTCTTCATAACTGCAGCGCTTTCAGAGCTCAAAGGTACCATGGTAGAGTGATATGGTTGCTGTAACTCTGAGTTTGTTTGCGTCAGATTATACCGTTCAGGCGGTCTTTAAGGCATGAGATCGAGCGCTAGCAGCAAGATTTCAACTCGTTTCAGGTCCACACGAAGCGATCTTCCATTTCTATCAACAAAATTTCCATGACAGCGCTATGAAGGTAAAATAATAGCCGCTTCTGACTGATTAGCAGAGCAGGCACGGCCATAACTTCTCAACCGGAAGTCACAGAAGCGAAACCTTTACGTCTCGCCCTAGCCCAGTGTGCGTAGAATACGAATATAGCTATGATACGGTTGAAACTGTTGTAAGTAAAAACAAAACTGACGCAGAATGTTTTATAACAAATCCAGTAATAGTGTATACTACTGTGTTAATGATGTTGGAAGACAACTTGAGTGGACCGTTATAAAATAGGATGTTAAGTATCAGGAATTATCTGTGAGGTTTTCAGGACAAAAAATGCATAAATAATGTTTACATACATCATTAGAGCATTACTAAAGGATTTCATACAGATTGGACTGTCTCTTTTCATTCTGCAAGCTGTTTCAGAGCTGTTTGTAGGTCTTCCACTGAATCCATGGAAGTGGAATTATAATTAGCATGTACAGTAATCACATTAAAAGTGATTTGAAACCAGCTTCCTGTTTCAAGTACAGTTAGCCAGTGATATAAAACATTTATCTACCTACTACCCTAGAAAATGCTATGACATTGTGTGGGCAAACCTTCACGACAATAATATTGTGAATGTTCAGGGAACAGCTTTGCTTGTTTAAAACCATGTCGATGTTGGAATTGAGTGTGACCACACTGCCAAGTGTTAGTACAGTGGGTGAATACAGATGTGGGGGTAAGTATGATTGGTGAGTGAAGATGTGGATATAATGGGCGTGGCTAAAATACAATTGCTAGAAATTGTACCTTGAAACTATGCAGATTGGCCTTCTGGTCACTCTCATGTAGCTGAGAGTTTAGCCATGGCTACATGAGTGATTGAGCAGAGAAACTAGGTGAGCTGATTGAAACCAATCAATTGTGCTGCATATTATGCAGTATTCTCAACTCAACCCTCCACCGTACTGCCTGTCTTGCAACATCGACATTTAAGCTTTGACATACTGTCGTACACACAGCATGATCATTAGTCACTAGCACATGTTACCAATGACTAAGAAGAGTAGCAAGGTCACCATGGGTACAAGATCGTACAGACTCCCACAGTAAGAGAGACTCTGAGGCTTGCCATTGAACCAACAAGCTTGCACGATACTTATGCTTGGCTGTGGTGAAGGATGGAGCAGTGGTGGGGAATCTGCCAAAGAATATTTGCAAGGTAGTATCGTTCTTCCTCCGGAAGGATGGGAGCTCTGAAGTGACTGAATGGTGGAGTTCGTCTTAGCTGGAAATCCCTGGTCTATACATATCGCTTTGGATACCAAGTTTATGTGGAGAGGCTGGAGAAATTATTGTCTTAATTTATTAGGAAATTTACGCGTGTTGATGTAGAGTTATACATTATATTGTTGACACTGCATGCAGTGGCCATGAACGTGTCATGGAGCGACTGTTCGGGAGGGTAGAAATATATACGGAGCGTGTCAGCAATTATTAGGGACTTCCCCTACTGATCACATTACTGTAGCTGACTATCTTAAGGAGGTGACCACTATGTAATGTTCCACTGCATAAAGACTCAGTGCTAAGTGTCATAGTCTGGGCAAAAATTGTTGTTAAATGTTTTTAATTACGCCACGAAGGTCTAGTAGATATGAATGAATAGAGATGCAGGTATCTGTGTACACGTATATTCCTGCAATTATAGTGTCATAAACCCTTATAAACTGCTCCACTTGTCTCTACTTTCATTTGGAAGTTAGGTTACCAATGGTAGTTCAAAGAGCAACTATTGAGCAGACAAACTGAAAATTGTAAAGCAAAGAATAAGGGCATGGTGGTCAAATAAATAAAATTAAGGCCTGGCAAATGTTGTGAATTCAAATCACTACTATTGGGTGTGTAGCTACTCTTGTTACTGTTGTTGTTGTTGTTGTTGTTGTTGTTGTTGATGATGATGATTGTTGCTTGTTTTGTGATGGGGCAGTACTACTATCAAGACAGAGTAGATTTTGGTAAATGTTATACAAATAATTGGCCTACACCCTCTTATAATTTTTGTGCACATAAATAACACAGCTCTCTCCTCTTTTCTAGCCATGCAGGCCATGGAGGTACTATACAATCAAGCCCTCAGGCACGGATTTATCGAATCACGATCCATTGTGTCTGTGTTGACCGGTGCAGCCGGCAGTGGTAAAACGCATGTCAAGTACCTACTATTTCAGAAAAAACCGCCAACGGTTCGTATCAGTACACCACTACTGGAAAGCCCAGTTCGAGCTCTATCTCTCACAAGAGTTAATACAGAAGATGATGAATGGCATGAGGTCGACGACGATGAGCAACTCGAGATGATTGCTGCTGCACTGAACACCGGTGATATTCCCACCAAACCAGCATCAGAGTCCACGTCCCAAGAGACGGTGCAAACACAACGTTTCACCAACTGCTGAACAACCTCCAACTTCACAGACAACTACTCCCAACAATGGAAATCCCCCGTCCCAAAGCTTAGGTCAGAATGCCACGTTTAGCCCATCGACAGAGCACCCTCAGCTTCCACAGTTGACTACAGCGTTGGCTTCAACTAGTCAGCCTGACCAGGAGTCTGACGACAGTGGGATAGGAGAAGAGCTTATCAGGCTAATGCTTACAGCTTCTAGTTCCAAGAAGCTTCTTCAGGCGGACCGCATCTATCTCTTTGATAGTGGTGGGCAGCTTGTCTTCCATGAGCTTTTACGACACTTTCTTCGCCGTGAGTCAGTTACCATCTTTGTCACAAAGCTCAATGAGAGGCTTGATCATCACCCGATGATCGAATATTACGGAAAGGGAGGAAAGCCTCTTAATCGACCACACCCATCTCCCCTCACACATGAAGATACCTTGAAATACTCCTTTCGTGCTGTCCAGTCCCAGGTGTGCATAGAAGGTGAGTCTGAAGACATCGCTCCAAAGCTCCTTGTAGTTGGAACACACCGTGATAAAGAGTGGTGGTGTTCTGAAAGTAGGAAAGAGAAAAATGAGAAGCTTAAAGCTCTCCTTGCCCCAGCTTTCCAGAAGATGCTTCTCTACTACGGAGAGGAGATGAAAGAATTAATATTTCCGGTGAATGCCAAAAACCCTAGTAAAGGAGATTACGAGGTCGCAAAAGAGATCCGAAAAGCAATTCTTTCTGCTGTATCATCTCTTCCGTGCGACAAAACCCCTCTTGGCTGGCATATGCTGGAAATTGCATTGCGAAGATTGGCTGCTTCAAAGCGTAGAAGCATTTTGCATAGACAGGAGTGCTTAGGAGTAGCTAGAAAGCTTCACCTTTCAGCAGAAGAGCTCGATGCAGCTTTTGATCATCTCCAGAAGCTGAATCTGATCATGTACTACCGAGAGCTTCTACCACAGGCAGTCTTTACCGATCCACAACTTGTCATGGACAAGCTGAATGAATTGGTCCGGTACATTTATACTCTCCGAGGTCTGCCAGACAAACAAATAGCAACAAGAGGTGATTTGCTGGAATTTCGAGATAAGGGTATTATCACTATGAAGCTTTTGGAAGAGTTTCCTAAGCATTATGAATCCGGCCTGTTTTCTCCCTCAGATCTAATTTGTATTCTAGAGCATCAGCTGATTATTGCTCACGTTTCAGGGGGCAAGTACTTTATGCCCTCTCTTTTGCTGGATCTACCAGCCAAACAAGTAGAGCAGTATCGTGTAGAGCCCTCTTCTCCTGCTGCTCCCTTTGTGATCCATTTCCCTGGCGGGCTGGCTCCTTGTGGGTTGTTTTGTGCGCTTGTTGCTTCGCTGCTTTCACCAGCCAACCCTCTTCACTGGGAACTTCTTCCTAGCCCAACTAACCGTGTCAGGCCTGAGTGTGTTGTGAGGAATTGCATCAAGTTTAAGCTTCCGAATGGACGTCCTGGTACAGTAGCCTTAATTGATTCCTACTCGCACTTTGAAATCCATGTTACAGCCCCTGGTAGGGTATGCGCTGACCTCTGCCCACAAATTCGAGCTGAAATCTTCCAAAACGTGGCAGCCGCAGCCAAAGCTCAGCAGTATTCCGACCTTACACCCGAACCAGCTTTTTTGTGTGAATTTACAGAAACACATAATATAGATGAGGAATCCACTCCACCTCCTCTTCCCTGGTGGAGACAACTATTCGCCAAGGCAACAGAGAAGGCAACTCTCCCTCCACACGTAGCAACCTTTTCGACCAAGAATGGCAACTGGTTAGCATGCACCCTTACTCCTGGAAAAGCACATGGTGAACTTGAAGAGAGGCACATGGTTTGGCTTACTACTGCAGATAATCAAGGTATGTTTTCACTGTACGTATTTGGTAGCCTTGTTCCAGGTTTACCTGCCATACGCAAAAAAAAAGCAGGTGGGAGGGGAGTCTGGGAACAAGGCTATGCATTGGGTGGAGTAGGAGATGGTAAAATATTGCATTTCCTTGCTTGATTGCACTTCAAATTCACTACTTGTTAGCATGGCGCTAAGCGCGCAACCTGACGTCTACAAATTAGCCAAAATTTAAAGGGCACGAGCGCACGTGAAGCACAGCACGACGTCTTGCTCTTCTACATAATGTATTCTTAGCCATGGCCATTTTGCGAACCATGAGGGCTGGAAACAGCGTTTAACAACTGTCTTCTTCTCAAATTCCCTCTTGAAGGGTTCGCGGTTGGTGGGGTTGCAGCTTATGAATAATTAATGCGCTATGATAGGGCTCTTAATCTTTTCACTATTCACTTTCTCAAGTTTCTCAGTGGTTCTGAGTGGTTTGGAACATGTAGGCACTCAATGCATGCGATATGCAAATCCCAAGCAAGTAGGGTGTGGAACTGATGAACTGCAACTGGGTGCTTATCTCAGTATTTATAGGTGATTCTTGCTATTGTAGGTCATGCTAGCACTATATAAAATGCATTACATGCAGTTGAGAGTCTTCAGCTACCCCAGACCAGTGGAATATCAACCCTGCCCAGTATCTCTGCTGAAACATTAAACACTCAAAGTCCAGGTATATTACTGCACATGTTTATAAAGTTAGATGTATTGTTTTATTCACATTCCTGGAAAGTGATTATAATGACTTTGTATATGGTGTAGCCAAGCTATGTGTTTATGCATGTGGACGTTTAAAGTTTACTGGCATGGAAAGGCAGTATCAAAAGTTGATTACATCCATTCATAGGTGAGAATGTCCCATCCCGGCCTGTTCATCCCAGTGAAACCACATCCAATGAAGCTAGCAACAATGCTGGAGTATCAAACACCCTACGTGCAAGTACGTATATTAGCTACTGCTATAGTACTCATTATTAGTAGCTGTGGCTATTATAATTTGATCACTAATCTTCTAAGAGATAAATATAGTCATTCTAGTGAGTGCCTGCAGGATCATGGAGGAAAGAGAATGAGAGAGTGTCTGAACAGATTGGTATAATTATAGCTAGGTTCTCAACTCTGGGTAATTTAACTCATAAGCTTTATGGAACTGGTCAACATACAGTGGTATCATGTTCAGTCTGTTATGCCAATTATTTGTGTGTGTAAATTAAAAGAGTGGCCAGGTAGCTAGCTACACATTGTTGCACATATGCATAATATACCGGGGTTTTTGGAAATTCGTATTAAATATTAAATAAATATTGAATATTAATTAGCTTACATTAATTACATGTACGTAATATGTATGAACTATGTATATTTGTTTCATGAAAGTGCAGTGACCGCTCGAGCCTTGAGCCCAGTACTGATGGTTTTCCTTAACAGGTATACGTAGCTGCCCAGGCAGTGATTGTTAGTTTGATTCTTCGATCCTGTTTTCCTCTTGAGAGGCCTGTATAGAAGAGAAATCGGAACTAGATAGTTTTTAGTTACTACTTGTTGCCATGTGACTGAGCTTGTTTATGGTTAAATTTACTGATTGTTTCTTGCGCACATGTGAACAGTGTGTGCCACACCACTCATTCATGAGCTGGGAATGAGGCTAGCCATTTTGATGTGCTTACGTAGCCATTGTGCAATCTTATCTCTGCAATTGTCCTTGTTAGACACAAAATTTGTTTCATCGTATAGCTACTGTAGTGGCTGTATTCTGCACTTCTTGACATTCTGCTGGCTCCACTATTTCCCTGACTTGACATTCTTGTCTGCCTCACAGGTTAAACGTTGTTCCGATTGTTGTATCTTGCTCAGTGGAAATATATAGCTAGTGATATTAGCAAGTGATACCCATCTTGAACAATCTGCCACTCTTGCTTGAATAAAGTCTAACAACTTTTGATTGTGACAACTCGGATAGTGAACTAACTTCGTTGGCCAAAACTTAGCTGACTAAGCTTAGCTAGTTAGCTACCAAGTTAGCTACAGCATATTCATTACCTCCAGCAATCTCTGAGATTTGAAGAAATAAACTAGCTAGCTACTTGCAAATTTAAAGCATGTGCACACAGCGTATTATTAATTAAGCACACTCTACTTAGCTACACAGCCATCAGCCTGTAATCACCTAGCTACAGACCATGTAGCTATAGTGCTTAGCCATACCTGCACATACTAAGCACACACACTTATACTTCCTCACCCAGGTGCACCCAACCAAGATCCGCCAACTCTCCTGGAGCTCATAAGGTTTCGTGGCCGGGAGAGAAGGATCAACATCCCTCAGGAGATAGGTGTCCGCTACATGACATTTGGGACTCTACTGCTGGCAGACTCCAATGGAGCGAGAATTCGAGCCATGGAGAGGAAGCACATGAAAGATGCAGAACAGATCAACATGGAGGTCCTTCAGGAGTGGGTGGAGGGCAGTGGCAAGCAGCCAGTGACCTGGAACACTCTTGTGGACGTTTTGTGTGATACAGAACTGACTAGTCTAGCCATTGAGATTGCTGCTGTAAGAGTAAATTGAAGCAAGATCGTTTTCTTTTTATAATGAAATCTTTGCGAAGCAGGGTTACGCGAGACGCATACGGTCACGTGATTTAAAGTAGAGGATCGAAGAGCTCACAAGATGTCGGTGTCGACGTCGTTCTGGGAAAAGAAGATCCGCACCGTGTTTCAGTCCCTTGACACCGACAAGGATGGGATTCTGAGGCGGAGAGACTTCGAGCTATGGGCAGACCGCCTCATCAAGGCCCTCCCCTCAGCGACAGAGGAGCAAAAGCAGCAAATTCGCCAGTCTCGCATAGACATCTGGGTCAACTTTGTCAACGGCGGGGAAAGCCCAGCTGAGGGCGCCGAAGTCACAGTCGATCAGTTCATAAAGAGCTTGCGGGTCAAGATGAAGGATCCTGGACTGCGTGACCAACTGGAGAGTGTTACAAGGGCGATATTCGACGTGCTAGATATCAACAAGGACGGTGTTCTGAAGAAGGACGAATACGTTAAATTAGCGACGCTGAAGCCCAATACCACCACCGCTGTTGCTGAAGCGGCTTTTAATGCGATGGACAAAAGCAATGACGGTGCGATCCAATTCGAGGAATTTCTCGGCGCCACAGTTTTCTTTTTTACTGACGAAAATGATACGTCCAGTCCTTTGAATGACATGTTTGGAAAGCTGGAGTGACAAACTGGAACTCCTTATGATTTTAGTGTTGTTTTGTTATTATAGCTATGGTAGTAGCTAAACTAATATATTATGTACAGTATCAGATTGGAATAAAACACATGTCAAGTACCTGCTGTTTAAGAAAAAACCTCCTGTCATTCGCATTAGTACACCACTACTGGAAAGCCCAGTCCGAGCTCTCTCCTTCACAAGGGTTAACGCAGAAGACGATGAATGGCACGAAATTGATGACAACGAGCAATGTCAGATAATTGCAGCTGCACTGACCACAGGTGAAGTTCCCACCGAATCAGCAGCAGAGTTGACGTCACAAGGGAAGACGCAAACAGAGCAGCCACAGAACAGTAATTTTCCATCATCAACAGCTGAACCATCAGCTTCACAGACAACTGCAACTGCCCTTACTGACCATCCATCAACACGCCCAGGTCGTAATAGCCCAACAGAGCAACCTCAGCTTCCACAGTTGACTGCAATATCCAATTCAACCAAAGAGCCTGACCAGGAGTCAGAGGATAGTGGGGTGGGTGAAGAGCTTATGAAGCTTATTGTAACCTCTTCTGTGTCGAAGAAATTTCTTCAGGCTGACCGAATCTACCTTTTTGATAGTGGTGGTCAGCGTATCTTCCATGACCTCTTACGGCTCTTCCTTCGTCGTGAGTCAGTTACCATCTTTGTCACAAAGCTCAATGAGAGGCTTGACCACCACCCAATGATCGAATACTATGGAAAAGAAGGTAAACCTCTCAGTCTAACGTACCCATCTCCTCTCTCACATGAGGATATCTTAAAGCATTCTTTTCGTGCCGTCCAGTCCCAGGTGTACACAGAAGGTGAGTCTCATGAAAATGTTCCCAAGCTCCTCGTAGTTGGAACACACCGTGATAAAGAGTCGCTGTGTTCTGAAAGTATTAAGAGAAAAAATGAAAAGCTAAAGCGCCTCCTTGCCCCGGCTTTCCAGAAGAGGCTTGTCTACTACGGTGAAGAGATGAAAGAGCTAATATTTCCTGTAAACGCCAAAACCCCTTGTGCACAGGATCAAGAAGTAGCAAAAGTACTCCGAAAGACAATCCTTTCTGCTGTGTCTTCTCTTAAGAGCCATAAGACACCTCTTGGCTGGCATGTATTGGAGATTGCTTTGCGGAAGCTAGCTGCTTCAAAGCATAGAAGCATTCTGAGTATACAAGAATGTTTACGACTAGCTAGAAAGCTTCATCTTTCAGCAGAAGAGCTTGATGCAGCCTTTGAGCACCTCAGTCAGCTGAATCTGATCTTGTACTACCGTAAGGTTCTACCTGGTACACTGTTTATTGATCCACAAGTTGTGATCGATAAAATTACTGAATTCGTTCAATACAGCTACACGCTCCAATGTCAGCCAAACACACAGATTGCAACCGCAGGTAAATGGTTAGAGTTTCGAGATGAGGGGATCCTCACGGTAGACTTTTTGAAAGAGTTTCCAAAGCACTATGAAGCCAACCTCTTTACTCCATCAGACTTACTTCGTATTCTGGAACATTGCCTGATGATCGCTCACGTTTCAGAAGAAAAGTACTTTATGCCCTCTCTTTTGCTAGATTTACCAGCCGATGAGGTAGAACAGTATCGTATTAAGCCTTGTTCCTCTGCTGCACCTTTTGTGGTCCGCTTTCCAGATGATCTGGCCCCGAGTGGCATTTTCTGTTCCCTTATAGCATCTTTGCTTTCATCACTTAACTGGGAATTTCATCCCCATCCCATCAACCGTGTCAGCCCAGAGTGTGTTGCAAGGAACTGCATTAAATTTAAGCTTCCAAGTGGGCTGCCTGGCGCAATGACCTTAATTGATTCATATTCACACTTTGAGATCCACGTTATAGCTCCAGCGGACGTTTGTTGTGAACTTTGCCCAAATATTCGAAGTGTAATCCTTCAACATCTGGTAACTGCTGCAGGTGCTCATCATTATTCAAATGTTTACCCTGAGTCAGCCTTCTTGTGTGAATCTGTGCACCCCCCACCCTCATCCCTCGTGGAGACAGAGTCTCAAACTGAGACGGTGCACTACCCTCCTCATGCAGCAAATATTTTCAACAGTGCTAGCAGTAGCTGGTGGACGTGCAGTATTGACCCTAGCAGAGTGTATGGGAAACTGGAAGAGAGACACATGATCTGGTTTAGGGCTACATGTGGTGAGTCCCAATTCTGTATATAAGTCATTGCATGCTTGTAATTGCAATAATGTGTCGGACAGTGGTACTCATAAATATACCTACTTGGATTAAGTAGCTACTACTGAAACTGTAATCACAGAGTGCTTTTGTTTGGTTGCTTACTATCAATGGCATTAACTGTGTTTGCAGCTAGAGCCTGACAGTTAGCTAGTTTTACTAATAATTTATCAAACTTAATTGTTTTACCAACATTCTTTTTTGACACACAGATGAGAGTCAGACCAGTGGATCCATGTCCACAGCAGTTAATACTGTCTCTACTCAAGCATCAAACACACCACGTCCAGGTAGCTGACTAGCTGTTGTTAATATAACTTGAGTATAGTAGTGAAAGGCATAACCTTATCTGTACACACTTCTCCCCCACTTGTATAGATGAGAAGCCAACACTCCACCAGCTACAGTGCCTGTATGGCCGAGAAGACAAAGTCAAAGAGTGTTCCAGTGAGTACCTTTGCAGTGGAGCGGCTAAAAGCCACTCTGCGGAGACTCTGTTTGCTGTGTGTCCAACTCTTGTGGAATTAACCATTACCTTTTTTGGTTCCACTTTCTGGAACTGTTAGAATTAGTGCAGTGGGTTAATCCCCAAATATATTTGAATCTCTGGCAAAGTTTTTTGTTTTTTTTTCCTATCCTTAGATAAGTGGGCTGTGACTAACATTTTCTCAATTTTTATTGCAATAATTCATCTGTATAGCGACAGCTAATCAGCATTTAGCGAGAAAATTTAGGTTAGAGGCAGGGCTAGGGTTAGGTAGGGGCAGTTTTAGGACTGTAATTGTGGGCTAGTTATGTTATTAGGGGCAGTGGAGTGGTAGCTAGCCACTATAGCTGACATATGAATGCTCTGCTGTAATTTTTAGGTCTTCAAAATGTATAAATTTTCCCTAAACCCATTCACTCCACTACAAGATTTTAGATCATATACAAACTCACTATCCTTAATGCCACCTCTTCTCACTATTCACCACTACTGTACCTATAATTATATGTCGATTAAAGGTTGTGGGGTAAGGGGTGTCAGGGGTAAGGTGTGCATGGTGTCACTGAGTATAAAGATATACAATATTACACAGAGTTCATTTCAAATGGAAAGAGGGTTTTAAATTATAAGCAATAGATATATCACATTCTGAAGATTCAGTCTCTAGATTTCAACTGGCAGCGGATAAAAATATTACAAAGTTCTACTGCATAATCAGTGATCATTAAAGTTTCCTTTTATTCCTTAGCAGCTGAGGCTGCCGAGGTGGTACATGAGATGTGTGAAGCACTGGGGTCCACCACACTGAGCCAGAAGGTTGATGGACATCTAGGTGAGCTCTTGAACCTAGAATGATGGGTAGCAGCTTAGGAAGGTTAATTAAACATTTCACAATTCCGTAACTATGATCTTAATCATCAACGTGTTATGATGTCACCACCTCTTGTATTCTGCGTACTACTATTCTGGTGATAAAGTGATATCTTTTCCTTGTGACAAACAAAGCTACTTTCAGTAGCTAGGAAGTTGCTCTAAGATGTAGCTAGACATCAAATTAGATTTGGGAAGAGAATGTACATGTAGCTATATGCTGGGTATATTCTTGTAGCATTATGCATGTGAATGTCACATTCAGGCACACATAAGCAATGCTACTGCCTGTAGCAATACGTAATACGCTATTAGTAAGTGAATTTTCGTTGTAACCTGCTGTATTATTCTTCTACAGGGAATCCTTTAAATGAAGAGCATCATTTTGAAGTTGTAGAGTATCTATCTCCACTCGAGACAGACAAGAAACAATTACTTATCGTGGGCGAAGTCTTGGGCCTACGCTACAATAAGCTGAAAGGCATGATGGACAGTGTCAGTTTTCTTGGTGACATCATAGAATCATGGTTGAGAAGAGAAGACTACGTTGATCGCAAGTGCCCTCCGACCTGGGGAAGCCTAGTGACTGCTTTAAGACATCCGAGAGTGGGTCAAACTGGAATTGCTGACCGAATTTTAAGTAAGATCTGTAATGACTGAACTGAACCTGGCGCTAGCTAATAATTAATTCACTTAAGTGTGCTTTTATGTTGTGTACACATTCAGCTACACTTAATGTTTTGATTGTATCACTATAATCGTAGCTGCTTCTATAGTGTTATGTGGATTTGACTTTCTGATGTTTTTATTACCTGAATAAAGAAATTGATATCATCATGCAGTGTGGATGGAATACCATGCATAAGTCCTAGTTAATTAAAGAGGAGGGGCTCTAGAGCCCAGTCTATTTTATTGTTTGCGTGTACACAGTTAACATCACATTGTAGCTGATGTTGCTTGGAACTTATGATTAAAACAGCCCACTTCAAATCCTTACATCCATGCATTTTTTTGGTACTGCAATACTGTATGATTGCAGTCTGGCAGAAAAGAGTAACTGAAGACTTATTCAACCTAGCCTCGCTCGTCCCCAGACTGCCCTCCCACGCGCAAAAAAAAAAGTAAGAAGGAGGGGAGCATGGGGATGAGGCTAGGAATTACCCTTGACTGAAAGTGAAATCACTCTTTGCAACTATTTCCTCTGGCTTTTTATCAGTCTACTCTTATCGTACACAAAAGGATGTGGGTGTAGCTATAGCTAGAACTTTGCAGTGGATCGCTTGAATTTCCAGCTATAGCTAGCTAAATCTGACATCAACTGTGTAGCTACACAGCTAGCTACACGCGTGTGATAAAATCAAGACAAGGCAGCCTGGCTTCCCCTCTTTACTGCTTTGAGAGTAGGGAAGGAAGCCTGGGAACGAGGCTAGAGGTTTCCAGGATTGAAGGTTGCAAAATTCCCATTTCAATAGTGCACTGGCTTTGTCTCTAAACTCTCCCATATAGCTAGGGCGCTATAGCTAATAATATATTATTATTATTATGTATAAGGAGCTGCCTGAAGACACAAAGCTAGCTACAGTGCCTGCATGGCCGAGGAGGAAAGGAAGTCAAAGCGTGTTCCAGTGATGGAGTAACTTCAACAATCATTTGGGTCTCCAGAGGAAGGACATAGCTAAGAGATGCAGAACAAATCAACATGGAGGTCCTTCAGGAGTGGGTGGAGGGCAGGCCCTGAGGGCCAAGCAGCTAGCTAATGACCTGGGACACTCTTGCAGACGTTTGCATGATATAGAATTGGCTAACATAGCCATTGATTGAGATTGCTGTTGTAAAACCCAATGGCAACTATTTTAAAATAATGATATATTTTGTGAAGTGCAGCTTTAGTTTGCTCTAGCTACACGTCTCTGCAACAAGTCTCACGACTACGCGAGATTTGTAATGCAATTGGGGGGTCAGGGGTCAGCAACTTTAATTATCACGATGTTGACGTTCGCAGTTAAGTTGCAGGCGTAATACAGCTCTACCGATGCAAGAAGAACATTCTGGGAAGAGATAAAAGGTCAGTATGCATAGTTAGGGCTGTAGCTAGACGCAGTTTACCAGAACGGGTTTGTGGATGTAGCAAAGAGTTCGTAGTTGTAGGTACTAAGGGTCTGGGGACGAGACTATCTAGGTTATTATCCCACCATCACTGAAGCTACATGTATGCCTCGATCGATGGTGGGCTGGTACCGTGACTAGTAGAGAAAAGGCAAGGTTTGTATCAAGCAAAAATTTCTGCTCTATGAGTGATTTTTATGTTTTACGAAACCGCCATTTAAAATCCTCCCCAAATTTTCTGGTATACATATGGTATTCCCTTTGAGGGGGTGATAAGGTGTTAATGACTTTAAAAAGGGTCACTTTTCACTAGCTGTGGCCATAGCCAGTCTCATGAGTCAGACCGTGAGATGTGTGGTTCATGAGACTAGTAGACAGTGGTCTGGGATGTGTAGAGTTCAGTATCTCACTCACTGTTGGGTGTGGTCTCAACTGGAGCCTACATGGCTACCAGAGCTGGTCACATGAGCTCCTGCTTTCATACACCTCAGTATTAACTGAAGCCGCACCCCTAAATCTAGCTGACCTGTAGGAGATAGAGGTGGGCTACAATTAGCGCACAGTGTACACTGCAGGCCCTCTGCTCCATCCTCACTGAACTGGACCGACAGGTTTGTGTCTCGGGTCTTGTTTGGTGTTTATGGTTTTGTGAAATGAATTTGTGTGCACAGTGAGGAATGCTGCAATATATTAGTCACAAACCATCAACGAATAAAGCCTGAGGTTCCTGTGAATTTAAATTGTCTTGTGCTCACCCTCAAGGAGTGGTCTGGATACACAAGTTCAAATCCTGGGGCAAGCATCAAAAATTTGATATGGCCAATCAAATTGCAGGAAAGTAAAATATTGTGTAACACCAACAAGTAGCTGAATACATGGATATTTTGCTGCATTCCACCTTCGCTCACAGATCAGCTGCTTAGACGGGACAACCACCCACAGAGTCAGTGATCATTCTTCCAAGTGTCCTCCTTGTCACAAACAAACCACTCGGAGAAAGCTGAAGTATAAGCCTTGAAGCTTTTAAACGGTAGCATTGTACACAGCCGTCCCAGATTTTTTTCGCTTACCACTGGAGGCGAAAAAAAGCTGGGACGGCTGTGTACAAGGCTATGTAAACGGTGCTTTAAATAGCGTAAACAAGTGTAACCTGCTGTTCTTAGGATGGATTTTCTTCAAACTTGAATTTGCAACTAACAATTACTTCCTTTGGACATCTCTTACTTTTCCAGCTACTGTCATAGCAAAGATAGAACTGTATTCATACATTGCCGTTTTATGATGTAATCATTGCAGTCAAGCCCCAGGATTTGGACTTGTGTAACCAGACCACTCCTTGTGGGTGTGAGTCTGGGTGTGAGACTAAGATTGAACAGAGTCTTGCAGTGAGGCCACCTGTGATGGAGAATTTGGGCCAAGTGCTTTCTCCAAACTGCATTAAGGTGGTGGTAGAGTTATGGGTATAATTAGAACATAAGGTAAAAGATTTATACAGTTGATATGGCGATGTAGAGTGGAAATTAACCAGACTTTGGCACAGCTTACCATGGTGTGCAGGTACAGCCATGAGTACTTACGTACCTATAGCTTCAGTCAATAAATACTGAACAAAGTACGGCAATAGGGCCCATAGTTGCTGAGATATGCATCAGTCATTCACTACACATCAAATAAAGCCACATGGGGAACCCTGGAAAACAGTGCTAGATAAAAACACCAATTGTTCAATTGGGGAAGGAATTGTGCAGGTTATCTGATTGTGGGGGCGGGGGAACCTGGGAGCAGAATATCAAACTTGTACCCCTGGACAAAATAATCATCCAGACAGTCTTAAGGCCTAATACAAACTCTGCACCACAGGATAGAGTGATATTTTTATCTGCACACCCTGCAGACAAAACTTGACACAGACTGAAACGACCTCCAAATGATTACTTCATCGCACAAAACACCTCGGACATCTACCTTCCATCATTGGGGAGGAATCACATGGTGAGTGTACGTTGCTTGCACTGGGACAAGGGAAAGGTACCTCATTATTAGTGAGAGGGGAAGGGGTGGGGTTGCTGTAAGGAGCATGGCTAGGTGATTGAACGGTATCATGTGTTCAGGTATACATACGTAATACATCCACTAAAGGATTCAAGTAGCCTCATCCCCAGGCTCTCCCCTTGAAACATCAACAAATGGAGGAGAGCCTGGTATCTTTTCTTATGTCTGCAGTACATGTAGGTATGCACAGTCGCTTAGTGCAGTGGCCTAGCACAGTTACTTAGTGTGTTCAGTTAGCGTAAGTGCTTAGGTAAATAGCACATGTGAATCCCTTAACACGTGATTAACTGACTGTCTCGGCCACTGTAGGAGTGGACTCATGCAGGACTTTGGCATTCCGTATCGTTTTGTTTAATGGTCGTTGTCTCCCTTGCAGCAAGCTGGCTCTGGTGTACCACTGCACAGGCTGTCCACCTGCAGCCCATTGGCAGGAGGATAGAGGAGAGGAAGTGGTGAGTGAAGTGGGGCTGGTACAGGAGTGCAGTAGCTCATTCTGTCCTCCTTATGCTGGGGAAGAGGTTACACATGTACGTATACCCACCCACCCACCCAGATCAACTGACATGGTCCAGGGGGTAAAACTGCTGGAAGTTAAAACTATTGGAGACCTTGGAAGTGAACGAATGACTTTTCCTCTATCCAATATACATATATGTGTAACCTCTTAGCCAGGTGTCCACCTAGATTTCATCTTCTAGCCATGGAGAACAAGACTGATCTTTCATATCTAAAAACCAGCCGGGTATTTATTTTACACAAATCATTCAATTGAAGGTAGTGTTCAGCAACAGATTAGTCTTAGCTTAATGCAGCTGTAGAATGGATCAGACAGTCTCATCATGTAGCGCTGCAAGCGAAAGTGCTGACACAGCAATTTCGTAGTGCGCTTCCAGTTAGCAATCAGAACTTGCCAAGACAGAACTATCATCGCTACCTACCACTCTTTCGCCGTCTAGGCAACACAAAACTAACCTAGCTTGACGTACCTTGGCCTATTGAGCCTGTAAACTTTCAGTAGCTTCCACTGCGCTCGTGGCTATAGTAACGGAATGACGTAACTTAGCGCACATGATATTTGCGGACGAACACACACACATATATACATACATACATACATACATACAGACAGATAAACGGAAAACATGAAAGCAATCTTAGGACCAGCCGGACGCGCGCTTCACGCGCACCCGGCTGGTAAAAATTCTGGCTGGTATAGTTTAAGCTCTATGACATGGGTTATCTACTCACGTGTGTTGATCTACTGCTTGGAACAGCAAAGGTCAAAGGTTGTGACGAGAGTCCATATCACAACTGATGCCACTGTAATTCAGAAGCAGTATAACAGTGGTAGGTAGTTAGAGGTAGTTCAGCAAAGGGGCGGGGGGCGGGGGGGCAATTCCATACATCGCATAGCTGGTTTTGAATTGCAGTGCTATCCTGCTAAGGTTTTTTATGAGAACAGTGAGGGTCGCAGTGACATATGTGAAGCAACAGTTGACAGCTCCATGCCTTCGTGCATAGAGCTGTCACTGGTTACAACTCTTTTTCTGTGGCTTCTTTGTTTTGGCTGATCAGCATCGATCTTCATCCAACTTCTGCCCCTACAGCAAAAACAGACTTCCTGACACACCTCCTACAGAGCAGACAGTAGTCTGGAACTGAGACTGGGAACAGGTATGCACCTTATCACCGTGTAATATTTCATTTCTGGGAGGGGGGTATAAGGTGTTAGAGTTTAAGGGTCCATGCACTTACTTCTCAATAACTGTGTGTGTTAGTCTCGTGCCCAGGTTCCCCAGCTTTTGTCACACAATATAAGGGCTTGGGAATGGAGCCTGGGAATGAGGCTAGACAGTCTCACGAGTCGGACCCATGACGTGTGTTTCATGCAGTCAGGTTTAATTGGAGTGTGTACAGACGTCACTCACTGTTAGGTGTTAAACACAGTGGTCTCAACTGGAGCCTAGCTGGTTACATGTTTTTTCAGAGCTGGTCACATGAGCTCCTGCTTCACTATTGACAGAAACCGCACCTGTAAATCTAGCCGAGGCTCTACTTAGTGTAGAGCCAGAGGTGGGCTCCAATTAGCTAGCACACAGTGCACACTGCATGTACCCTCACTCTGCTGTAGACCTGTCCCCAGTCCTCTGCTCCATGCTCACCAAATGGTAGCCTTGAGAACAACTGACAACAGGAGGTATTTATTTTCAGCTGGTGGAAGTAGTTCTCCACAATCACGACACTGAGCAGCCACTTTCCCAACTGTTAACTGTTGCTGCATATTTAGCCCTCTCCTCACAACTGCATGTATGTAGTCATGACCATGTGTAAACAGGGCCCAAGACTTGACAATGTATGTTCTGCAAAGACAGAGTGCAGTTTGTAGCTGGTAGATCTAGCACAATGATATGCTGCTGCCATTATAGACATCCTCAAAGACAATTAGAAATGTTCCCACTGCCTACCTCTGATAGCCATATACAGTCGTAAATGGTCATGCTCATTAAAAGCCACTTCAGTCTCAGTCTTTCTATGACACTGTGTGTGTGTGTGTGTGTGTGTGTGTGTATGTGTGTATGTGCGTGTGTATGTGTGTGCGTGTATGTGTGTGTGTGTGTGTGTGTGTATGTGTGTGTGTGTGTGTGTGTGTGTGTGTGTGTATGGGTGTCTGTTCATGAGTATAACCCACTCCCCCCACAAATATGGTCCTCAGACTACCGTCCTACTGAGGTTCAGCACTAGACGTAGCAGGTAGAGGATGTACAGGAGCAGAGAAGCTATTTTAAAACACCCTAATTGAGCTGGTATGTGTGTAATGACAATAGTGGCATGTATGTGTAGGGCTTGAATCCAAATTTGTTACTCAAGAGTGTTGTTGTAGTCCTGAGTATCATAGCCACGGACTGTGTACTGCCGTTACAGTGCTGTAGCTGCTATTCAATTGAGTAATAGCTTTATAGCCGTACACATTCCAGGGGGAGGGGCATATAGTGCACATGTCTCATGCCCAGACTTCCATGCCTCCTCCCACTCCTCCCCTCCCTTCCAAAGGGATGTCCAGTAATTTGCAACCTTTTACAGGCCAACTCTGGCAAATTGCTTGGGCCACAAACATTTGATTACAGCTCAACTGAGCTAATAATCTTTTGTAAAGTGATATGCAAAATATATATTATTGCAAAATTGGGAGAGCAATATGGGGGAATATTTAGTTTGAGGGTGGCTGTATTGACCCGACCTCAGGGAAGCCCAATACAGAACTAGAGAACTGAATATTCCCCCAGAATTATAATGTAGTATAGGCTAGTATCGTACTTTTACCATGCAGTAGCTCCCACATGTTCATGTAGTAGGAGGGCTTTAGCATTTTGGGTTTTGATGGACGTTGTCTCCCTTGCAGCAAGCTGGCTCTGGTGTACCACTGCACAGGCTGTCCACCTGCAGCCCATTGGCAGGAGGATAGAGGAGAGGAAGTGTTCTCCTTACCCTTCCATGGTGAGGGCTCTAACAGTCAGTTGGGTCCCAGTTGTTCTTGACATATCCTTATTTGGGTATCTCCACTCCACAGTTTTTTATGTGTGTATGTAAACTAAAAGAGGTGTGGTGTTGAGACTGTACTAATGTAGTGGAGGTCGGACAAGCCTCTCAGTGGTGCGATGATTTACATACCAGTGGTCCAGACTCAGTCGGACTCAAGGCTGCTCTCAGCCTACCTACATGTTGCCCCATGTACACTCCAAGTAACTAACTATTCCCTGCCTTACCTCATATATTTCAGACTGTGGTTCCAGTCACATGTCTTGCTAGACAGTCTCATATCATGTACAGTACAGCTTCAAGCGAAAGTGCTAAGAAAGCAATTTCGCGGTGCACTTCAGTTAGCGGTCAGAACTTGTGAAAACAGAATTACCTACCACTCTTTTGCTGTCTAGGCAACGCAAAACTAATCTAGTTTGACGTACCTTGGCCTATTGAGCCTGCAAACTTCCAGTAACTTCCACTGCGCTTGTGGCTATAATGGCATAGTAACGGAACAGAATGACATAACTTAATGCACGTGATATTTTCGGACGAATACACAGATGTGAAAACGTAAAGTAATCTTAGTACCAGCTGGGCGTGTGCTTCACGCGCGCCCAGCTGGTAAAAATGGAAAATAATATACCTAAGGGGTCTAATAATGACTTGCTTCAAGTCTTAAGTAAACTGGGAGAAACGATAGCTGTCTGTTGGCGGTTGTCTTATCTTTAGTGTACACAGTAGCTCCTCTGCAAGCCGAGATGGAGTGTGGTGTAAACGTCTGTGTCGATTGCTACATGTACTTGACTGTGTCTTACACTACCATAGAATCAAGATAAATTATAAGCACCCTACGAAAGTAAGCACCCTATAAATGTAGGCACCCAATTAAATTACAGCAGCCACTTCCCATGTATGGTCACCCACATGAAAGTAAGCACCCTGCATGAAAAGGCACCCATAGGGTAGGTAGCTACAGCACTTACATGTACCAGGAAACCACGCCTTCTATAAAAACTGGAGGTCTTGCTATCGAGTAGACCCTACAGTGCTACAGAGGGCGGCCACACGTGTAAACAGCAAGCGTGTAGAACTAGCCTCATTCCCAGGCTCCACTCCCCACCAATATGGGTGGAGGCTCTTTAACTGTTAATTTGAGTGAATATTCTGTCACTGCCTGTATCACCATATACCGACCAATGGGTCATTCTGTGTCAGATTAACACAAAGCCTCATCCCCTCAGAACCTTGGTGACCATGCATGTAGTGTCTACTGAGACACTAATTCACTTTGAATTTTAGCCTCCTAGGATGCCATGAACACAGAGCGAGGAATACATGTATGTAGCCCTGCAGGGTCTACAAGGGACTCCCCTGGACAGATTAGGACTAGGCCTACAAGTGGTGCTGTTGTTGTTTTTTCAAGTTGTTTACATAGCAATGGATGTAAAAGTGCCTCCAGGCCAAATGTAGTACATGTATTATCCTAGTCTCATTCCCAGACCGCTGCTCGACCCCCACTGGGGGGCGAAGTCTGGGCACACGACTAATGAAACCCTGGGAATTACAGTTATCACCACATGAGTGTAGTCATGGATAGCCTTCTAGTTTGAGTTTGAGTAGTCAAATTGGTATGGAATGTGGACCTGGTAGCAAGTGCCAAAACAATACACCACAAGCCACTGCCTTTAATTGACTTGACTTGCAATTTGGTTCGAACTTGAATCCACTCCAGGGTTACCTTATGTGCATATCTTGCTGTATGTCCACTCTACAGCTTTTTTTTTTATGTGAGGAGACAAAAGCTGTGGAATGGAGACTGACAAAGATAGGACTGTCGAGTGTGAGTGTAAGGGTGGCTGTCAAGTGGGGAAGTCCCTATGACTCTGATTAGGGGTGGCCTTTAAGTGGACACAGCTGTTTTCTGTTTACTTAGCAATGGGATGTTGCTTTAGTATGGACTGACTTGCACAATCCCATGACCTGTTTGTGTTCAAAACAGTAGCCTCGTTCCCAGTCTCCACTCCCAGCTTTTTTCCCGCATGTTGTAAAAAAAGCTGCGAAAAAAAGCTGGGAGTGGAGACTGGGAACGAGGCTACAAAACAGTACACCTCAAGCTGTTTACAGCTGTTGGTAATTACCACGTGCTGTGCTGCATATATGAAGATGGGGTTAATCAGTTTAGTATGGTGTGTCCATCTGTCTGTCCTGAACATATTTAAGCATCTCTCCAACAGATGATTTAGAGGCTTTAACGATTCAAGATGCAGTATTAGCAATGGAATTTACTGCATCTTAGTATACGTGTATACCTACATATAATTGGCACAAAAGTGGTTCTATTTTCCACATTTCCGGCTCTTTCTTATTGTCAGTGTCGTCCATCATTTTAATATGGCAATGAGTCATGCCCACAGCAATAAAGAGCCATGTGCATGTGCTACTCATTATTTTTGTGTTAGTTTCGCAGTTGCATTCATGGACACCCCCTCCCTCCCATTCCCTGAAATCTTTCAGTTTGGCAGGCTGGGAGTAAGGGTTGTTTCAACAGCTGTGCCAGTGGAGGTGTGTGGAGTTACATGTGACAATTTCCTCTGTAGACAATGGACACATTGTCTCTATTATCAGAAGTATAGCATCTAGAGATCTGGCATGTGGCAATGAGCTGTCTGTCTGCTCTGTGCTGTGATAGCCATGTCAGGTGTCACCATCATTGTTCACTGTTAAACACACTGCACCATCACACTTGTCACTGTCACATTAGTGGTCCTGTGGGCCAATCTATTCATTCCCAGACCTTTGCCTCCCTGGCCCAGATTTTATCTCACTGCCAGTTTTTCTCGATGACTGTGATATAAAATCTTAGGCCTGGGTGTGAGGCATGTTTGATTGTCATCAAAACACTCGACTTCCTGTGGGCCATTAGTGTGTAGGTGTCCTCTAGTGATCAGTTTCAAGGTAGTGGTGGTTTCTAGCAACAGCGAAGAAAGTTACTGTAGAAAAATGCTGAATGTAATCCAATTGCCCATCAAGACTTCATTAGAAATTTGATCATGCTTATGTAACAAGATCACTCAGTGGGGACAACAGACGAAGCATGAAACTAGCTGTTTGTGATTCTTCTATGGGACGATCCGTATTTCTTCCTATGAACACACAGTAGATGGATGTGCTGTGTGCGTACAAATTTTGGCCACTGGTCAAAAGCTCAGTGTGAATACTTCAGCCATACACTATGGTAATAGCTGTTATGCAAATGCCTCCAGCACTGCAGAGTCAGCACATTTTGTCCATGCACAATGTCCTTTACTTGCAGTATGGGTGGAGCCTCTTTAACTGTTAATATTATGTCAGTGCCTGTATCACCATATGCCAACCAATGGGTCATTCTGTGTCAGATTAACACAAAGCCTCATCCCCTCAGAACCTTGGTGACCATGCATCTAGTGTCTACTGAGAAACTAATTCGCTTCAAATTCTAGCCTCCTAGGATGCCATGAACACAGAAATTAATGAGCGAGGAATACATGTATGTAGCCCTGCAGGGTCTACAAGGGACTCCCCCTTGAACAGATTAGGGGTAGGCCTACAAGTGGGGTGCAGCTTTTTTTTTTTTAATGGATGTAGATGTGCCTCCAGGCCAAACTAGTACATGTATTATCCTAGTCTCATTCCTAAACTACTGCTTGACCCCCAAACTACTGCTTGACCCCCACTGGGGGGCGAGGTCTATGTACAAGACTAATGAAACCTTGGAAATTACAGTTAGCATGGCATGAATGCAGTCATGGATAACCTTCTAGTTTAGGTTTAAGTATTGAAATTGGTATGGAATGTGGACCTGGTAGCAAGTGCCAAAACAGTACACCACAATGCCACTTACAGCCTTTGGTAATTTACAGCTGGGTCCTTTTCTGATCTGAGGGTGTGGCTGAAGCAGTGTGTAAGTGGTTAAGTGAAGAACTGACTTGACTTGCAATTTGGCTCTATCTCAATTTACTTAATTAAACTACATATCGTGCTAGCTTTTTCCATTCTACAGCTTTTTTACCAGCCGGGCACATGCGAAGTGCGCGCCGGCTGGTACTACGATTGCTTTACGTTCCCGCATCTGTGTGTGTGTGTGTGTGTGTGTGTGTGTGTGTGTGTGTGTGTGTGTGTGTGTGTGTGTGTGTGTTGTGTGTTTGTCCGCAATTGTCACGTGCTCTAAGTTACGGTTACTATGCCACTATAGCCACGAACACAATGGAAGCTACTGGAAGTTTGCAGGCTCAATAGGCCAAGATACGGCAAGCTAGGTTAGTTTTGTGTTGCCCAGATTGCGAAAAAGTGGTAGGTAATGATGATAATTCTGTTTTGACAAGTTCTGATCACTAACTGGAAGCGCACTATGAAATTGCTGTCCCCCCCAAGAATTTTCACAACCAAATTTCAACAGTAATACATAACAGCAACAGCATTAACTAATTAACTAAATTACAGCGAAATATGTCTATTTTTCTGTTTAAAAATGTCTGAGGATTCCATGCTAAGGCTAATTACTAATGTTCTGTGGCAAAGTTCAAGTGTGTCCTAATTACTCTAGAATGTTCTGTGCATGTGCTAATTACTTAATTACTTTAGAATGGCTATAAGTACCTCCAGAATGCCTCAAAATCAATCTCAGAGCATCTATTTTTCAGAAATTTTCTTGTGGGGGCGTGCTAAAGCCAAACTTTGGAGTCCCCCCTCCCCCCCCCCCCCCCCCAAACTCAAAATCCTGTATGAACCCTGCAGTATGGATGACATGCTTGTGAATGAAATGGGCATCATCTATAGTACATCAACACCAAACCCTTGCCATGTTTCACAATGGTGGGTGTGGCTACATGGTAAGTACATATTTTCCTGTGTAAATGCACACCCTCTGTATTTGGCAGTCATGACCAGCCCAGAAACCTGTTTTCATCACACCACCTTTCTTTCCTCTATGGGCTAGTGGAGTTGCTGTTACCAGTGACTTCCTCTGTGGACAATGGACACACTGTCTCTACTGTCAGTGACCATGAGCTGTCTGCCTCCACTGTAGTATGATTAGTCTTATGCCCAGAATGTTCCTCCCCCCCTCACACTGGGAATGAGACTGTTCTGTAATAGCCATGTCATGAGCCACCGTCATTGTTTCCTAACAAAGCTGTGTATAGTAACTTCTATCCTGTACACACAGCACCATGACATGTTTGTATCAGTGAAGCTGGGATTTCCAACCCCCTCCCCAAAAATTTACGATCTGGCAAGATTTTACCTCAAAAATAGCTTTGATACAATCCATGGGGGTGAGGGCTAGGAAACTCCTCAAATCCGGTATAGACTGGGAGCAGAGTACAGCCTCTGGTCTGATATGATTACATCTGTCTGATTTGTGATGTACATGTGTAAGTGTATACTGGTTAGCCTCGTTCCCAGTCTCTACGCTCCAGTTTTTATGTCGCTTGCAGTACGTTTTTCGTAACTGCAAGCGACGTAAAAACTGGAGCGAAGAGACTGGGAACGAGGCTATATACTGGTCCCTAAATTTCTTAAGTGTTCAATAGTTGAAGTGGTTGGACAATGGCAAATGCTACATGTTTGTATATGTTTAGTGAGCATTTCATTCCATGTGAACACCCCCTTTCATGGTTGCATGTACATGGACTCACTGTCTAGCTTTGCCTGCAATCTCAGATTCTCCACTCTCCACCTTTTCCTTTTTACAGTACGAGGAGGGAAAAGGCTGTGGAGTGGAGGATAACACTCTCAGGTATGAGTAGGTACAGGAGCAGTTCCTTAGGTAGTGGGTGCTCTCCCAGATGTGATTAGACACATGCCAACAGCTGTTATGTTTACTTATGTTGCTTTAGCATTTAGCATGTAAGAATTGCCCATTCTACTCATTACCTAGGTGGGCTCTTGGGTTCTTGCAACTATTTGAAACTCCTACTGTAGCACAACTCTCTGTCTACATACTCTCATAGTATACTTCATTATCCTCTATACTTACTTTTTTCACATACATAAACCATATCTGTCCGGGTCAGCACAACTGAGATTCAGTTGCTGAAACGTTTCACTTTCTTCTCCAATAATATTCACTGCTGTAGAAGCTGTCTGGTTCAGCAAACAATGACTCACAAACTTTTCCCAAAGTAATAACATTGTACCATGTGATGGGAAATTCATGGGTGTTGCACACTCCTACTCGTCCCTCGACTTCTCACATCACTATGTGCTCCTGCTACTATCAGTAGTGTAGCAATTAGAGGTCTTAGACCAGTACACGCTGTAATAGCTGTGCAGTGTTCCCTGTCAAAGGTAAAGTTTGAAACCTCACCTCCTTCCAGAATTGCCAGAGATAGCGATAGGAATGAACTGAAACGACACCGGAAGGCTGGTGCATGCAACAAGTTGTTTTTTTAATCCCGTGCAATTTGCTGAACAGGCAGAAATTTACACACGCTTGAAGTGTAGCTCTCTCGAGCGTTGCCCCTACCCATCAGCCAATCCCTGTGAAACCCTAGTCTCATTTCCAGACTGCTGCCTGACCCTCACTACGGGCGAGGTCTTGCACGAATTACAGTTAGCATCACATGAGTACAATTGAAAGTTCATTTTCGCTCCACTCACGTCCATTACCAGCTATTTATGTATATTATGCTAGCTACAGAGATAGAAAGAGTTCCTTAAAAGACTCTATACTGAGTATACAAACATGGCTGGAATATTGAGCTTAGTCTCGCCCACCTGATAGCAAGGTTCACTCTTCCTAGTACTTTCCACACTGTAAAATAATAGCATCTGAGTGGTTACTGCAGTTGCAGGGTACTAGATAGGTTATTTCACAGGGCCGTAGCTACCGGTGCTGCCGGTGCGGCCATAGCCGTACCACATTCTCGCTCAACATAGTTTTTAATGAGGTCAAAGGGCACACGGTTTGCTCTCGTACGGTACCCAGACTACCGGATTGGAAAGTACGTACATACACACGTAGTAAGATCCTAGTCCGACATCGTGGCTATCAAGCCCGAAGACATCGACGATCTTCCACTTGAGCCGTTTCAACCGTAGCATATTGCCTTCCCTTCTCGGCCCTTCGGTAAGAGCACTCCTGTGAACCGTTCGTTTCAGGCTACGTGGTTCAACAAATTGGCGTGGCTGCATTACGACGTTATGCAGGATGCCTCTCGCTGCTTTACGTGCTGCAAGGCCGTGAAAGATGGTAGAGCAGTGGATACGGGTGGTTACTATTTGGGTTCTGATGGCTCCAGATTCAATCTCAGAGCATGTAATTTGCAAAAATTTCCTGGGGGGGGCATGCCCCAGACCCCCCTAGACAAGTGTACTTTGCACACTAAGCACCCTGAGCCCGAGGCAGTAGACAGCTGATTGTGGGGCCACACCAACCTAAAATAGCTGCCTACAGCCCTGCTTCATAACCAGAGTTTTTCCATGTTACTATGTGCATGTATCTACAAAGGAAAGTCAACCACTTTGTTATTCTTGCAAATCCATATTTGGGGATCAGATCAGTTGATTACCAGATGTGTGCACCAAATACTTTCTAGTGGATAATTTGACCTTTGACCTTGTGGTAGCGCCAGAAAGCTAGCCAGTAGCCACATAGTTTCAGTTAGGAAGCCAGTCACAGGAAACACAATCTGATAGTCTCGTTCCCAGGCCTCCTCTGCATGAGCGAGGGAAGCAGGCTTTTTACTTACTTTGGGCTCTCATGTGGGGGAGGCCTGGGAATGAGGCTAGTAGTTTCTAGCAAGTAGACTAGTTCCCAGTCTCCACTCCCAGCCTCTTTTGCATGTATACATGTGAATCACATGTAGTTACTACATACGATAAAAAGCTGGCAGTGGAGACTGGGAATGAGGCTAGCTAGCAAGGGAAAGACTGACCACCTGCAACTACGTGCATGTGAATTGCACCTGAGGTAGCCAAGCTGGGTTACTCATGTTTTTGCAGTGCAGGTGCCCACAGGTCCATGGACATAGTCCTAGCACAGCAGTCCTTCAACTCAGCTGCTGACTGCTTCTGATCGAGAACTACTCATTTCTAGAAGCTTGGGATGGTCTGGGACCGAGCTCCTGCTATATAGTCCTGTGCCCAGACAAGCTTGGGATGGTCTGGGACCGAGCTCCTACTATAGTCCCATGCCCAGACCCACCCTCCACCACTGCTGCTAGAACCCAAAGTAACTCATTGCTAATTGCTGGTATAGTGTCTCGTAGTTGTTCAGTGGTAGGCTCACTGGCCAGCCTCAATCCTGACATCCTGAGAGATGATGTGCTGGGGCAGGGAGGGGTCTGACATGTGGCAGCACAGGAGACTACCGTCTCATCACCTGCTGTTTCCTCAAAACTCAATGCCGCTTACAGCATTTGGTAATTTACAGCTGGGCTAATTTGGGTCCTCCCCTAGCAATGACTAGCTTCATCTGATCTGAGGGTATTCCTGAAACATTGTGCAAGTGAACAAGTGACTTGACTTGTAATTTGGCTCAACTTAACTAGAGATACGCATACACAGTGTAAGCCTCGCGCACGTGCATTCAGTAGGTGTGGTTTGGTATGCACGTGTTCAGATTAAGCGTGACGTAGTTATGGTGTAAGTTCGTTAGTTAGCACAAAACCACACCCACTACAATCTTTGGAGCTGCATCGCCCACGACTATGCGAATGGGCCTTCAGAAGGATGTCTCTGTATAAAACACAGTTCCAAGGACCAGTTATGGCTGCTACAGGAGAGCAGAGTTGCTTGAAACTCACGTTCATATCGCTCGCGATCGATCCGCGTACCGTCCGTCTCCAGCGGTCAGATCTCTGCTGAAACAGAAGCTACACAAACTCTAAAGCTGTAGTAAGCCTACCTGGGTAACAAGAAGTGAACGATTTGTCCTAATCTCTAGTCCTTCATGCGCCAGAAGTGCAAAGGTGGCATCCACGTAACTGGTAGGACGCCATCTTGAACTGCATTCCCACATACATACATACATATAATATACAAACGCTTGGTGAGATTCGATGCAGGATTAATTGCCTCGCGCTAAGGCGCTCGGCAATTAATCAAGTTTAGCCATATGCCTTATGTGAAATCTTTTTTCCTTTTCCAATTCCAATTTACAGCTATTTTTGACACAAGGAGACAAAAGCTGTGGAGTGGAGACTGGGAACAAAAGATAGGACTGTCAGGTATGAGTAGAAGGGAGAAGTGTCAAGTGGGGAAGTCTCTGTGACTCTCCCAGATGTGATTAGGAGTGGCCTATAAGTGGACACAGCTGTTTACTTAGCAATGGGATGTTGCTCATGATTCCCCATTTTTTAAAGTGGCTGACTTGCAGTAGTGAGCAGGAAATTTGTAAAATCCGTGTGCTCTCTGAGACTCCAAAAAGGCTAGAACTAATAAAATACTGAGTATCAACCTTTCCAAAAAAAAATTTGGGGGGTGGGGGGTAGCCTCGTACCCAGGCCATACCCCCCTCCCTGAAAGATTGGCCTGGTAGCCACTGTTTGCGCATGCACTTAATTTCCCAGAATTCTGGTAATTTAGGATATTGCTGTATCATGTCCGCGTATGATTACATCATGTTCACTTACGAATCCATAGCAGTGTGGGTATCAGACCTGAGTTTGCATTTTTGCTTCATTTCCTAGTGGCAGATCCACACCTTCTATTTTTGCCAGAGGACATTCATATTTGGCATGTGACCATGTTCTAGTTACACGTAGCCTGACCATTCGCATGGAATATCACCGAGTTGCATCAATGAGTTATACTCTGAAACTATAATTGCAGAGCCAATCAGATTGCAGAAGAGCGTTAATTCCACGTACGTGGAAAATCGCATAGTTGTTGTCTTTTGCCAGAAGGTAGCGGTCACAGAGAGTACGATCGAGAGCACAGCAACCAGGGGCTGTACGGCAACCGGGGTACACAGCTATGAAGTCTGAGCAGCTACAGATTGTGGCTGGTACTCTGGGCAGGGGAGATGTTACGCAACGTTATCAGTCACATTCTTGAACAATAAGTCGTTGATGCTAACGTCACCTGACCACTTTGTACATGCGAATGGTCAGGCTATGCATGACTAACCATGAGCTGTCTGCCTCCACTGTACTATGATTAGTCTCATTCCCAGACTGCTCCCAATTGGAGCAGTCTGGGAATGAGACTAAACAGCCATGTCAGGAGCCACCATCAGAAAGAATTAACTTCCATCCTGTGTACACAGCACCATTGTATCAGAGAAGCTGGGATTTCCAACCCTAAACTTTTCCACTTCCTACTGGTAATGTCAGTACAGCCTTTCAAGTCGCCCACTAAATGGTATATAGTCTCGTGCCAGTGGGTGGAGGGTCTGGGCACGAGACTAACTAAATGATTACTCTTGTTTGTTTGTCCCTGCAGGGAAACGCCGATGAAGGAGCTGTCTGCAAGAGACAGAGACTGCACAGAAGGAAAAAGAAAATGAGACAGAACTGATTTAGCAATTAAATGTACAGTTAGTTGCATTTTGTCACAGGATTCAGGCCTGCGTCCTGCAGATTAATTCTGTTCATGTCTCTATTCCATGGATAATACACACTATCCATGCTCTATTCCATATCTAAGATCGCTATAATTACTAAAGTATGCAATTAACAGTGCATGACGTATTCTGCTAGAGGCACTCCGACGACAGCTGTCTATGAATTTTAGGCAGGTGGCATAGCTAGTTACTGCTTAGTATCAAGAACCGTGGATAGTACTGTTCGTAATGTTGTTCGCTACTGTGCTGGAAATTAAAAGCTGGTAAGTACAGTAACGCGTTATTTTATGTGGGGGTGGGGCTCGCGCAGTTAATAAAGGTCCTCTGTACAGTGATTGTAATTGAGTGTTACTTGGGCACTGGCTGGTCTTGTGTAGGCCTAGTAGCCTTTTGCTAAGCATTGCTTTACTGTTCTATACTAGCAAACTGAACACCATATCATCATTTAATATCATTAAAGCATTACTAGTATTCAGGAAGACCTCCATTGATAAGCTTGTCTTCTGTAGCACCAGTAGCGCTACAGAACAATAAAAGAATACGTGATTCAAGGAGGTGAGAGAGATATGCATATATCACAAGAGCCATTCCAAGCCTCACAATATAACTCTGTTTATAATTATTCAGCATGCATAAGCTTATTTCATACGGACTAACTAGCTATGTGCAAATGGTTTAGGTCAGTCCTGCCCTATTGACAAACACGTCTACTTGCTGTTGCATATTATAGCAGTTGGTCCTGTTTCTTGCATTGGTAGCCACACCCATTTCACAGGACATAACATGCACAGTCACTACCGGGCCATGTGGTAAAATTCAAAAAGAGTGGCTCCTTCTGATTCCTCTGAGCACCTGGGAACTAGGCTAGCACATTCTACATGGGGCTGTGTCTAGGGATTTAATTAACACTGTCCACTGATTAGATTTCATTGCTTCTCCTTAGAAACTGTGATAGCTGTCAGTCATCATGGCAACAAGCCACACGGATAAAAACGGACCATCAAGGTTCAATGAGCCAGAACCACGACAGAATGCTTGCTCCACTATTGTTAACAATGAACTCATAATGCATGGTGGATGGTTACCATCATACAGAGGACTGATGCAATGGCCTCCAATGCCTCATGTTGAGGTATTTAGTGCCGACTTAGCCAAGTGGACACAAAGAAGAACCACTGGCATACTTCCACCTGCACTAGACGGTGCAGTTTGCACATGTATCAACCACCTGATGTACATGTTCGGTGGTTGGACAGGACGCCGATATAGTAATGGCCTCTATGAGTTAAACACCGCCACTCTATGTTGGCAAGAAGTACACTCCACGAACCCGAACGAGGGGCCAATGCCAAAGCACGACTGTGGAATGATCAACACCAGTACCACCAGGCTCTGTGTGATTGGAGGGTATGGCATCCCAACCAGTAGTCTGCAACCAGGATCAAAGTTTGTTCTGCACAAGCAATTTAATGATGGCCGAGGCTGGAGCAATGAAATCCACAGTTTTGATATTCCTTCAGGTAATTAATAGTAGTCAGTGGACGTTTAAGATACGACTTAACCCATAACTTGAATCTCTGAACCAAGTTATAGCGACATTAGCAACATCAAACTCCCGCCAAATTGACAATAGCTAAGCATCTAACAACCTCCTCTGCTCAATAGTCCACAAAAACCACTTTTGGCTCCGTCTCTAGCCAAATTATGCCATCTGCTAGAGCCCCGCCCACAGTCTGACCCCATCACTGATACCTACATAGGCCGATGTTGGCTTTCTCACAGGAACACTTCAAACCCAGTTTTACAGGTCAAAACTAACTCAGTTTTGCAATCCAGACTTTATGCCACAACACACTTCTGATGGACTAAACTGACCCCATTCTTACAAATTCCCAGGCCACCAGCTTTTGTCACTTGTAGTACATGGAATGAGGCTAGCTAGTATACTCACTGTGTACTCAGACATAATCTACCCTTTTCATGGCAGACAGTATAGTCAATTCTACTAATTAGCAGTGAACTCTAGACTATTCCCTGGATGTGTGTTTGGGCGGCTCTCCCTTTTTTTCCCCCCTCGTTTTTTGTGGGGGTGGGTGGAGGATTTGGTAATGAGACTATACCCTTTTCATGGCAGACAGTATAGTCAATTTTACTAATTAGCTAGACTATTCCCTGGATGTGTGCTTAGACAGCTCCCCATGGCGACCTCCCCAAGATACTTGAGCTGGGACTGTTTTGCCTTGTTTCCGGTCAGTTTTGGGGCAGTATTTTGACGACAGAATTCTGAGTCTAGGAATGAGGATGTCTGATGCTGGCCTGACTATATATGGACATACATACATGAACTTTACATGTACTCATGTAAACACACAAATGGTGTGTGGAATGTCATGTACTCACTTTAGATTGTGTAGTAATGAAACTTCAGTGCTAGAACATGTTAGCTATGTTTGAGCTCACATTCTGTTTAGTTTGATACAGGAACTGCTATAGCCTGTGCCCCTAATAATTAGGCTGAGAGATTGGGCTACACTCCATTACTTGTGCAGTCCACTGGAAAAAAATTAAAAAAATTTCTTTTTTTGCGTATGGGAGAGCCTGGGAATGAGGCTAGTGTGTGTGTTGCATAATGCAATCATGATGTCTTGGTGGTGTAATGTAATGTCACTCAAGCTCAGTCTAGTGAGTTCTGCTATATGATGTTTTGAGCAAAGGGAACATGGCATACTTATCGATGCCATCTATGGTGCAGTTTTTAAAAAAAAGCCATATTAGAGACTTCCATTTCTGGAGCGAAAGTTGTTCACCATGAGTTCAGTGTATAGTATGTATGGAATTTGTGAGTGTGGAACTTTAGCAGCATGTACAGCCGTGTGTTCCTTAGTCTTGTCCTGTTTTCTTCAAATATCCATATTACCATAAAGCTGTTGAGTAATGATTATTGTACCTACTACCTGTGTATGAGGCCTGACTTACTCTACAGATGCTCTTTACTTAGCTTTGTACACAGACAATGTGTAAAAACCAGTCTTTCTCCTCCCACGTGGCCTGGGCACGAGGCTACTCTTTACTACGAACCCTCCACTTACCAGATTCAGTGTTGATGCTAGCCTCATTCCCAGGCCTCCCCTACCATATTAGGAGATCAGACCTTGGAATAGGACAACGTTGGTGTATACCACCTCGTTCCCTAGAGCCATAAGTTAGCCTGGTAAAACAGCAGTAGCTACAGATTTAGCAAATACATGTCACCTTTAGGAGCCAGTCTGCCGTTTATACCACGTGCAAATGTTAATTGGACAGACAGTACATGTTACACGTTGGGCCAAGCAAGTATGTAATTTTCTGATGAATGGAATGATCCATGAGGCATGAGATGTGTAACCTCTTTACTATGGCTATGTTGTGGGGCATGCTGTGCCATGGTATCCATTAGTGTAAATGAATTTCCTCTATTCTCCACCCACAGGGCTGTGGGGAGTTCCCCCTACAACAGGCCAGGGTCCTCCCCCAACATCAGGATTCACCTTCACCAGGGTGGACCTGGTGAGAGCAGTCTTCTTTGGAGGATGGAATGCTGAGACCAGGAGGAGAGTAGCAGATGTGTTTCTCCTGAATTTTCAGACATGGGTAAGCATTGTGTGATCATTGTGAAGCTCATTAGCTGACTGAAGTGGGTACTTGTACACATCCCATTCATTTCAATATAGCTGTAAATATGGCAGCATATACATGCACCACCACGAAGACAAAAATGCCAGAAAGGAGTGTTCCTGATCTTTCAAAACAATGCTTACAAACGACGTATGGGGTGACATCACAGAGGCTAGATATCACGTTCTATATTTAGCTAATAAAAAATATAGCTGCAAAGTGGAGAGCGATAATTAACAAATAAATAGAACCTCCCAAACATATATATTCAAACTATATTGTGTATGTCTGTACGTCCAAAATTTAGCCCCAGGGGGTATGCGGGTGTGCCTTGAATATCAGCTTCTTCTAGTATTGACTTGTATAGCATGATATATCTGTATTGCAATCCTGTTAACCTGGTACCAATATTATTCTACAAAACCTGAGGGACGTAGCTAGTACGTAATCACCATGGGTGTGGTCTGAGGTGATTATGCAACATCCCATAACTAACTTACTTAGGTAATCAAGTTGCATGCTCTACAAATGTAATGGTAATTAGCCATTGGTTCCCAGGCCTGTAGTGCGCACTGCCCAGCTTTGGTTTGTAGATCATAAAGCAAAGCATTACATGCAGCTGTCTTCCAATTAATGTTTACTGAACACATAGCGTAAGTGACCACTTATCGCGCAGTACCAATAATCGCGCACTAAGTATTACTGTACTTAAGCGAAAATTTTTTTTGACCTTTTTTGCTTACTACGTTGAAACAAGGTTGCTTAGTACAAGAGAACGTGAGACGAAACAAAAATCAATTTTTAGCGACTAATACTCTTTACCTTCGTGCTAACTGCACAATAATTGGTATAGCCGTTAAGTATTGGTACCATGCATGGTGCGCGATAATACGTATGCATGTGCGATAATTGGTCATAAACGAGCTCTGCCTTCATCGTTCACACATAAAAGTGTTTCGCCTACCTTCGCTTAAAAGGAGATTAAGATTGCAGAAGTGACGGCAATTCTCCGAGTGAAGTTCTGAAGTTTATACACCCTTCCGTTCTGAAGTTATGGATCCAGGTACAAAATCTGCGCGATAATCGGTCGCTTACGTTACACTCTCTGCTTGCGCTCACTCAATTATGACATGCATGTCAGTGGGTACATGAGCAGTTGAAAGTATATACCTATGGCTTTCACTACTGCTACCACTTTCCTAATGCCCAAGACTCACCATAACTACTGCATTACAAACCACATGCTGCACTGCAGTGAATTAAAGATCGACGAACCTTTGTTGGGGGTGTTCACTAATAACGGATTTTCACTGTTCCACTGCAGGAATTGTATTATCTACTGTAACAACCCAAAGTCACTGTCTGTTTGTCCCTCTCCCTAGCACTGGAACGCCCTCCTCCCAAGAGGACCATCCCAGCCCTGGCCAGTGGGTCGTGTGTACCACGCGGCCGTTTCCCTTTACGACCCAAACACCAACCCTAGGCCTCCCCACCCCTGTCTGGCAGTGGCTGGTGGACTGGCTGGTGATTTCACTGTCCTAAGAGACCTGTGGGTACTCACCATTGAAGATGAACACTACTGGGAAGAGGTAAGGACACACAACCTAGCTGCCTTTGGGTATACGTATATTCATTGCTTTAAGAAATCAATTAGGAATGTCCTTGTTTACAGATTAGTTTCCCAAGCCCTGGACTGTATCAGGGTTTACATAAGCGCAGAAATACATGACAAGAAGTGTACTAACAACTGACCTCAAGTTTCTGAGGCTACTTAATTATGGCAAAATACCCCAAGGTGACTATTAGTGGGCATATATTATTTTAGTGACTATGGAGGGGATTTCATGGGTATTAATTTTGGTGATTTCAAAAACTTGCTACCTTCAAAGACATGTAATTACCTCTGTAATGCTACATGTATGTGTATTCTAAGTGTAATGTGGCTACGTAGTTTTAAAGTTAGTACTTCGGCTACATCAAGAATTATTTTATTTGCTGCTGGTTGCGGAGTTAGTGTCTGAACATGAGACAAACCACGTCCCTAACACCATGACCTGCATCCTATGAAGTGGGAGTGGCCAAGAGGTAGAATGCCAATTGTGCATGCTATTTGAGTGCAATAAACCGGATGTAGAGGGGAAAGACCCGAACCAAGGTGTGACTCGTGTTCATCCGTTAACTTCAATTTATGCCCAGTCATTAAACTCTAATACTATGAAATGCGGAGGAAATATTGCACTTTGGTCACAGTACAGAGCCCTTACATAATAGTCACCTTAAGATACTTTCTCCATGCAATAAGGTGTACGGAGGTTTTGCTGATTGGTATTCTTGTTTGTAGCCAATAAATTTCTGTCCCTGAAAACCCCACTGTAATATATCGGACAATGAGCTGCAGCCGCACTGTTAAGGCTTCAGTTTGTCTACACAAGTTTTGTGTAATTTTGTTGTTACGTTTGTCTACACAAGTTCTTACAATTAGGCATCAGCGCATCTGCAAACTGAGGCATTGGTTCTCGTTTGTTTTAAGACACCTGTATTAAGCATCTTGTAGCCGTAATACGGGTATGCTAGCTGGGTGTGAGTACAGATTAGTTTTCAGTATTTGCCGCTAATGATTTAGGTGCTGGCTGCCACACACTGTACTATAATGAGGTCTAGTCATTACAGTGAGTGAAATCTTTTGACAAACACCCTCTGTCATACTTAATTACACCATAAAATTGCTAATGTTGACTTGGTTGAGCATACTTCAGTAATCACACACACTTCTGAATCATTACCCTCGTCCCCAAGCTGATGTGTATGTTTCACTTTACTAAGTCTGGTATGTTCCTCACATGATATATATGGTAAAAGGTAGTCTCGTCCCCAGACCTTGGCTCCTCCCCCTTGTGAAATGATCTGGCAAATCAAGTCCAACTTGTTCTAATGGGCAGAACAATGAGTGATTTATTTGAAATTGTCAGGCTTCAAAACCTGTAGAAAACTTCCCGTGACCACTGTAATGGATCTTGTTTAGGTACAATGCAGTAACTTGCCATTCCATGGTTTGATCTTATCACAGCTTCTGCCAAAATTACAGTGATCTGAACTTCTAACGTGAATAACGAGCAGTATGAATCACTATATAATTGAAGCACTGGCTGAATGCTCAATCAGTATCTCTACTGAAAGGCAGAGAAATGGCAGTTCACCCATGTGTAATTAAATTACGGGAGAAAAAGTGCCAGGCACACAGTGAAATGTGCACATCAGCCATTTGGATGAGGCTAGCACTTAATAACACCAGAAATTCGCTTTCTGCTTGTAAGTAAAGTCTTGTTTGACTTGTGGTGTTAACCCCATGATTAAGCACATAATTTTAGGCCAAGATGTGGTGCATGTAATGTAATTCTAATTTTCCTCTGTCTCCCTGACACAGATCCCATTGCCTTCCCTCGTTCACTGCTCGGTGGGAGCACACTGGGGGAATCATTTGTAGGAGTTCATCAAAAGCTACAGCCGTCTTCTTTGGAGGGTGCCCTGACAACTCAACAAAGTATGCATCATCTGATGACTACCCCGGCATGGCACAGACAACTGTTGTTGACTTAGGTGAGCCTAGGTATACAAGAACTAATTAGAAAATTAAGACCGGTATGTCATAATGATATTGTTAAGTGGGCACGCACTTGCATGTACTTTGGCACTCTAGTCTGTTCCTGGTTTGAATCTTGTGATAGGCGTGGACTGGTTGTGTGGAAACTGAGGGTACAGTAATGGTGTGGAAGTCGCTAATGGGTTACTTACTACAGTCTAATTAGCTAATTAGGCAAATCATGCACTATACATCACCAACATATTTGTGAGTTGCTAGAAATAAAAATAAAGCTGTGTTTCACACATGTTCAGAGAGAGAGATGGGGAGGAGGGGGGGGAGGCATTCTACGTCCTCTGTAATCTTTGGCATTTTTTTGACCTGTAAGGCCATAATAGAATGTCTTGTTTTTCAGCTAAGCATCTGTTAAAATGTATGCTTGTAGGAGTTAAATTGTTGTATTCTGCTGCATAAGCACTTGGAGATTGAGAAGTTCTGATATCGAACAGAGCTAACTTTCCTGGGAGAAGAACTGGATGATGTGGTAGTGTGGTAGAGCATCCATTCTGCCTTCAATATATCCACCATGCGATGCTGTACGTAGTGCCATCATTTCATTGACCGATGGCACAATTGCACACTTCCAGTTAATTAATTTTGGATCCAGCTTTGCCAGGCAGGCTCAGAGATGACAGTGGTAGAGTGTAGGCTCCATTCTCAATTGGAAATATTAGCGATTGCCTGAGATACAACATTATTATTATATGGCATAAATACGATGTCTTCAGAGTTTACAGTCAATTGATGGTATGTACAATACAATGTACAAAGTATTGCCATGGTAGCCACCACCATGACATGCAGAGGTGTATAATACTGCCCTTTCTTGTTCCTCTGACAGCCCTCGAACCCTCCAAAGCCATCCCAGGCAAGACCACTGGATGGACTGCCACCAGTTGCAGGGACAGTACAGCTCTGGGTAAGTTCTGTTTCAGATCAAATGTTGCTTGCTGATGTACCTTAATGTTACAAGTATAACAAATCCAGTAATGAATAGTGTATACTACTGTGTTAAGGTTACGGGTACGGGTTTATGAATATTTATTAGCTATCAAGAAGTATGCATATACCACCGTGAATCTGCTACCTACAGGCTAGGTGCAACGACTAAACGGCAGCCTGCTAGTAGTTCTTCACAACTGCAGCACTTTCAGAGCTCAAAGGTACCATAGTAGAGTGATACGGTTGCTGTAACTCCGAGTTTGTTTGCGTCAGATTGTATCGTTCAGGTGGTCTTTACGGCATCAGAACGAGCGCTAGTGGGAAGATTTCAACTCGTGTCAGGTCCACACGAAGCGATCTTCCATTTCTCCAACAAAAATTTTCATGACAGCGCTATGAAGCTGATATAATAGCCGCTTCTGAATGATTAGCAGAGCAGGCATGGCCATAACTTCCCAACTGGAAGTCGCAGAAGCGAAACCTTTACGTCTCGCCCTAGCCCAGTGTGCGTAGAATACGAATATAGCTGTGATACGGTTGAAACTGTTGTAAGTAAAAACAAAACTGACGCAGAATGTTTCCTTACAAGTATAACAAATCCAGTAATAGTGTATACTACTGTGTTAATGATGTTGGAAGACAACTAGAGTGGACCGTTATAAAATAGGATGTTAAGTATCAGGAATTATCTGTGAGGTTTTCAGGACAAAACATGCATAAATAATGTTTACATACATCATTAGAGCATTACTAAAGGAATTCATACAGATTGGACTGTCTCTTTTCATTCTGCAAGCTGTTTCAGAGCTGTTTGTAGGTCTTCCATTTGTTACTAGCCATGTGTACTGAATCCACAGAAGTGGAATTACAATTAGCATGTACAGTAATCACGTTAAGAGTGATTTGACACCAGCTTCC